>CM046968.1:70154630-70632130 GCA_025698475.1 Gossypium anomalum | reverse complement strand
GGTTTTGTAGGCTCCTCGGATTGAACTAAAGGAATTACCGGATCACTTGAAGTACATTTTTTTGGGCAACGATGATACGCTACTAGTTATTGTGTCGAACAAGCTAAGTAAAGACGAGGAAAATGACCTTGTGGAAATACTACGTGCGCACAAAGAAGCCATTGGGTGGACAATTGCCGACATCGAAGGGTTAAGTCCCTCAATGTGTATGCATAAGATAAAGATCGAGGAAGGAGCGAAACCATCACGTGAAGGACAATGTCGACTAAATCTGCCTATGATAGAAGTGGTAAAAAAGGAAATTCAAAAGCTACTAGATGCCGATGTTATCTATCCCATCTCGAATAGTAGTTGGGTAAGTCCGATAAATGTTGTGCCTGTAACGCCTCAAAAATTAGGCCTAGAAGGTTTTGGGCCTTGAGTCCGGGTTCGGGTAGAAGACGGCTCGAATAATTTGGATGTTTTAATTATTATAATAATTATTATTATTATAATTATTATTATTATTATTATGATTTAGTATGTTTAGTTTAGTAATTAAATAAATTACGAAGGGTTTATGGTATAGGAAAAAGTCCGGGGCTCAGCCCATAACTTTAGCAAAATTTTAATTTATGCCTTCTAGAGGGAATCTGGGCATAAGGCTTATAAAATAAATTGGGCAAGATTGGGCATGAAGAAGCGTGCCTGGCCCAGTGGTTAGCATGCTAGGTAGTGGGAAGGAGAGCTGAGGTTCGACTCCCAGCATGTGCAAAAGTGTTTTATTTTTCTTATTATCAGGGAACGACACAGGGAAGCCTTATATATAGTTGGGGTTAAAAGGTAACACAAAGGGAAGCTCGGTCCAGTGGCAGAGGCGCTGGGAGTATGGTATAGTGCCTTGGTTCAAGGGTTGGGCACGCAAAGGCTTGTTTTTATTTTAGAAGCCAGGTCGTACTAAAGTAAGGTTTAAGAATAGTTGCGACCGAGTTATGCTACAAGGACGCTTGTGGCGCAGTGGCAGTAGGTGCTAGGAGTTCCACAAGGGCATGGGTTCTAGTCCAAGCGCAGGTATGTTTTAATTTTATATTTTTAAAATGAACGGGACTTCAGCAGGTAACCTTTAAGATAAAATGTGACGGTATATTGTTAAAAGCGAACGCGTGTCCAAAGTGGTGGTGAATGGCTTTGTCGGGCAACTGGAGGTCCTGAGTTCGAGCGTTACACGCGTAAGAGAGTGCTTCTTTTTGCTATACGCATATGGGAAGGGCCGTACGGGGTTGAAACTCTACCAGCAACAAGAGCAGTCGACTGAGCGGTGGACTACTGCTAAGCAGTGGAGAGTTTGAATTAGATTCAAACTTTGAATTTGGCCATGAATTAAGGAGCTGAGGAAGGAATTAAAATTGGAAAAGGACTTTTGTGCCTATTTAAGCACCCATTCCGGCATAAGCATGAGGTGCCGATTGCTTTTATTTTGGGGGGGGCCTTCATGAGTTATATCCTTCTTGGAGGTTTGGGATATTTTTTAGTGTGGTAGCCAATTCTCTCATTTTCTATTTTCCTTCCTCGAAGCCAAATTCTATTTAAAACAACTTTTTCTTCTCAAATATTAGTTGCTAGTTACTCCTTTGGTTGAAACCATATCTCCTTTCCTTTTAATCTTTCAAAAGACCAAACCTCTAATCTTACATCTCTTCCTCTACTGATTATCTCTTCGATGGTAAACTTATCGCCACCTATTTTTCTTTTAGATCGCAATAGCCATATTTTAGGATAAATCGAAAAGCCGAAAAGCTTCATATTTTAGTGATTGGGGAGTTAATATTTAGATCTATTTTCTATGCACGTTTTAGTTGGATTCACAACGGATCTGGGGTAGAAAGGTATTTGGAACGTTCTTCAACGAGTAGATCTCTTAGTAAGTATTCAAACCTTCTTTCCATTCGTATCTTGTGGTTTAGGAAAAGCTAAAAACCCCTATATCCATAGGGTGGCTGTCGACTAAGGCTGAAAAGGGTTTTTGGTGTTATTTGGTTTGTTGGTGCTAGTAAGGATTAAAGGTTGCCGATCGAGGAGTGTGTGAAAAGCTTGGATCATCGGAGTGACTAAAGCTAGATTTAGTCATCAATTTCGGCAAAGGTATGAACCCTAGGGCCATTATGGATGGTGGCCGGATATGTAAGCGATGATAATAGATAGTTTCCGATTTGGTTTAAATATTAGCATGATCTAATCTATAAGCAGTTGATTATAGGAGAAATTGCTTAGGAGATCTCGTCAAGGAATATCGCAAATTAGGTGTGTAAATGACACCCACTTGTAGACGAGATCGGTAAAAGTTGAAAAGCTGAAAAGTCGAAGAGCCGGTATTTTGGTGGACTTGCGAGCGTGCGAGCGCTCGTGAGATAGTTGTTTGTTAATTTTGGTAATATCAAACGGTAATATTGCAGAGCGCATAATTTTGTGCAGTTCGGTATATTTGGGCTTAATGGGCCGAAATCGGGTTAATGGGCCAACGGGCCCAAACCGGTAAAAATACTCGGTAAGTATTTCTGTTAATACGTTAATAACTGTAATGAGCATGAAACCCTAAAAAGACTGATAAAATTACTGAAATACCTCTGTAATGTAGAATTACCGTAATACCCCTGAAAGGGTAAGTCTACGATTACGCCCCTCGAGGATAAATAACTGTTATTATGCTATACTCTGACTGTCTTTCTAAAGCATGCCTTGTTAATTATATATATTCTGCATCCATCTCATACTGCATGGGGTTGGGTTTTGTTATGGAGGAAGAACCCGTTCGGGTGGTTGTGCCACATATTCTGAAATAAGCAGCTTTGCTGTGGATTATAGTTAGTGTAACAACCAGTGCTAACACTGTAAGTGTAGGGATGGCGTGAGTGATTTATTCCCCACAGGAAGTGTAGGGATAGACGGAGGCAAGTGCAGGGTTGGATGGGGTTATCATGCATGAACCATATGAGACTGTTTTGAAATGGGCCCAACTGTGTTGATATGGGCAAGGCCCAATATATCTCGACTTGTAATAGGGCTACGACCCAGATTGATACTGATATGGGCTAGGCCCAGTATACTCTGATACTGTAAAGGGCTATGGCCGAAATTTATATTGATATGGGCTAAGGCCCAGTTAACACTGGTTTCTGGATCTCTAGTTGGGTTTATTTTACACACTGAGTTTTCCAAACTCACCCCTTTTTTCCCATCTTTGTAGGTGAGCCTTAGATCGGTGGACTTGGAGCTGTGAGGTATTCGGAGTGGCCACACGTTCTGCAAATTCGATTTTCTTCTGGTGAATTGGACATCTTTTCATTTTCTTAAATGGTTTGGTTTTTAAGTTGTAATAAGGCCGCTTTATTTATTTTCAATTATTTTAATATGTTTTGCTAGAATAGATACGATAAATAGTTGAATTTGAATAGCTTTAGGGCACGTTTTTAAAAATAGTTACTTGATTTCAAAATATAACGATAACAAAGCAAAGCTTCCGCAATGAAAACGTTTCCAAAATTAATATTTTTTTAAAAGGATTTAAACAAATTGGTTTTCTAAGAACATTCACTAAGTTAAGGTATGGCAATGGTGGTGTGCATGTCTAGGATTGGATCTGAAGGGAGCTTGGTACTGAAGCAGTCTAATGGACTCACCTCCTCCTTTCCGGCATCCTACCTGGTGCACAGCTCCCATTCACTTTAACCTATAATGAAGTTATCCTGTAATTACTAAGAAAGTTTTTAGATTAAAAATATAAAAATATTTTCAACGCTTTAATGTGGCACGTCGGATTCAGTCATAACGTCTAGGCCGGGTTTGGGGTGTTACATTTAGCGGTATCAGAGTCTGGTTGCAACAACTCGGCTGTGGAATAGGTTTATTAAAACAAGGATTTTCGGAAATAATTTTTTTTTTTACAAAGATTGCAAAAACTCAATTTTCAAAATTTAGATTCCAAGAAGGTGGCACCCCGAATCTCCGGCCCAAGTTTGTAAGTATTTATGTTACTCATACTACACTGTATTCAGATATTACTGTAGATAGAACTGAGACCACATCATGACATTATAGCTAGGACAATACTAAAAACCCTAGAATATTGAGACTATAGCTAGGCTATGATTCTGTGAAAATAGAAACTTTAAAATACTATCTCTACATAAAACATATGTATAAGTACTAAAATTTTTGAATCGAGATCTTGGTAGTTGTTGTTATGCATGCTGATAATGTAGAGTGTTGATATGGATTCTGACGGTAAGTGAAGTCTGCCAACTTCGGGTAGCGATAACTTGGAGCTCGGGATTGAGGCACTGGCCGAGTTAGTAAGGAAAGTGGTAGAAGAAGTATTGGAGACCAAGGTTAAGGAAATTAGGGAAATGCTTCAAATAGGGTGCTTAGAGTGTAAGAAGAGGAAGGATTCTAGTTCTCAGACGACCGAGCCTCGTTCTGTGAAACATGTTAAGATACGTCCGAACTTTCCAACCTGCAAGAACTGCAACGGGCGACATCCGGGTGAACGCCATAGGAAGACAGGAGCATGCTTTAGATATGGGTCCAAGGAGCATCGAGCTCAGGATTGCCAAGCTTATTCTATTTAAGTGTGTGTTACGAGTTGTATGCGTGATTGGTAAGTGTTTCTTTACTTTGGTAATTAGATGTTCTGGGTCGTACTAAGAATTATTTTTAATCAGAGTGCGCAGTGAAAGCATAGTGGTTTGACTTGAGTAATACGGTTAGTTGATAGTTTGAAATTTCAAGGACGAAATTTTTTTAAGGAAGGTAGAGTTGTAACGCCCCAAAAATTGGGCCTAGAAGGTATTGGGCCTTGAGTCCGGGTTCAGGTAGAAGACGGCTCGAATAATTTAGATGTTTTAATTATTATTATTATTATTATTATTATTATTATTATTATTATTATTATTATGATTTAGTAAGTTTACTTTAGTAATTAAATAAATTACGAAGGGTTTATGGTATAGGAAAAAGTCTGGGGCTCGGCCCATAACTTTAGCAAAATTTTAATTTTTGCCTCCTAGAGGGAATCTGGGCATAAGGCTTATAAAATAAATTGGGCAAGACTAAGCATGAAGAAGCGTACCTGGCCCAGTGGTTAGCATGCTAAGTAGTGGGAAGGAGAGCTGGGGTTCAACTCCTAGCATCTGCAAAAGTGTTTTATTTTTCTTATTATCAGGGAACGACGCAGGGAAACCTTATATATAGTTGGGTTAAAAGGTAACACAAAGGGAAGCTCGGTCCAGTGGCAGAGGCGCTGGGAGTGTGTTATAGTGCCTTGGTTCGAGGGTTGGGCGCGCAAAGGCTTGTTTTTATTTTAGAAGCCAGGTCGCACTAAAGTAAGGTTAAAGAATAGTTGCGACCGAGTTATGCTACAAAGACGCTTGTGGCGCAATGGCAGTAGGGTGCTAGAAGTTCCACAAGGGCACAGGTTCTAGTTCAGGCGCAGGTATGTTTTAATTTTATATTTTTAAAATGAACGGGACTTCAGCAGGTAACCTTTAAGATAAAATGTGTTGAAAGCTTAACGAGCGTTTCGGTGTGATGGCGTCTTTGGGCAACTGGAGGTCTCGAGTTTGAGCAATAAGCATGCGCAAGAAAGTGCTTTCTTTTTGCATGACGACGTGAGAAGAGAAGGGTCAGACGGGGTTGAAACTCTACCAGCAACAGGAGGAGTCGACTGAGCGGTGGACTGCTGCTAAGCAGTGGAGAGTTTGAATTAGATTCAAACTTTGAATTTGGCCATGAATTAAGGAGCTGAGGAAGGAATTAAAATTGGAAAAGGACTTTTGTGCCTATTTAAGCGCCCATTCGGGTATAAGCATGAGGTGCCGATTGCTTTTATTTTGGGGGGCCTTCATGAGTTATATCCTTCTTGGAGGTTTGGGATATTTTTTAGTGTGGTAGCCAATTCTCTCCTTTTCTATTTTCTTTCCTCGAAGCCAAATTCTATTTAAAACAACTTTTTCTTCTCAAATATTGGTTGCTGATTACTCCTTTGGTTGAAGCCGTATCTCCTTTCCTTTTAATCTTTCAAAAGACCAAACCTCTAATCTTACATCTCTTCCTCTACTGATTGTCTCTTCGATGGTGAACTTATCGCCACCTATTTTTCTTTTAGATCGCAATAGCCATATTCTAGGATAGATCCAAAAGCCGAAAAGCTTCATATTTTAGTGATTGGAGAATTAATATTTAGATCTATTTTCTACGCAGGTTTAAGTTGGATTCACAACGGATCTGGGGTAGAAAGGTATTTGGAACATTCTTCAACGAGTAGATCTCTTGGTAAGTATTCGAACCTTCTTTCCATTCGTATCTTGTGGTTTAAGAAAAGTTGAAAACCCCTATATCCATAGGGTGGCTGTCGACTAAGGCTGAAAAGGGTTTTTGGTGTTATTTGGTTTGTTGGTGCTAGTAAGGATTAAAGGTTGCCGATCGAGGAGTGTGTGAAAAGCTTGGATCATCGGAGTGACTAAATCTAGATCTAGTCATCAATTTCGGCAAAGGTATGAACCCTAGGGCCATTATGAATGGTGGCCGAATATGTAAGCAATGATAATAGATAGTTTTCGATTTTGTTTAAATATTAGCATGATCTAATCTATAAGCGGTTGATTATAGGAGAAATTGCATAGGAGATCTCGTCAAGGACTATCGCAAATCAGGTGTGTAAACGACACCCACTTGTAGACTAGATCGGCAAAAGCCGAAAAGCCGAAAAGCCGAAGAGCCGGCATTTTGGTGGACTTGCGAGCATATGAGCGCTCGTGAGATAGTTGTTTGTAATTTTTGTAATCTCAAATGGTAAGATTACAGAGTGCGTAATTTCGTGCACTTCGGTATATTTGGGCTTAATGGGCCGAAATTGGGTTAATAGGCCAACTGGCCCAAACCAGTAAAAATGCTCGGTAAGTATTTCTGTTAATACGTTAATAACTGTAATAAGCATGAAACCCTAAAAAGACTGATAAAATTACTGAAATACCTCTGTAAGGTAGAATTACCGTAATACCCCTAAAAAGGAAAGTTTACGATTACGCCCCTTGAGGGTAAATAATTGTTATTACGCTATACTCTGACTGTCTTTCTGAAGCATGCCTTGTTAATTATATATATTCTGCATACATGTCATACTGCATGGGGTTGGGTTTTGTTATGGAGGAAGAACCCGTTCTGGTGGTTGTGCCACATATTCTGATATAAGCAGCTTTACTGCGGATTATAGTTAGTGCCACAACCGGTGCTAGCACTGTAAGTGTAGGGATGGACGGAGGCAAGTGCAGGGTTGGATGAGGTTATCATGCATTAACCGTATGAGACTATTTTGAAATAGTCCCAACTGTGTTGATATGGGCAAGGCCCGATATATCTCGACTTATAATAGGGCTACGGCCCAGATTAATACTGATATGGGCTAGGCCCAGTATACTCTGATACTGTAAGGGGCTATGGCCCAGATTAATATTGATATGGGCTATGGCCCAGTTAACATTGATTTCTGGATCTCTAGTTGGGTTTATTTTACACATTGAGTTTTCCAAACTCACCCCCTTTTTCCCATCTTTGTAGGTGAGCTTTAGATCAGTGGACTTGGAGCTTTGAGGGATTCGGAGTGGCCACACGTTCTGCAAATTCGGTTTTCTTCTTGTGAATTGGACATCTTTTCATTTTCTTAAATGGTTCGGGTTTTAAGTTGTAATAAGGTTGCTTTATTTATTTTCAATTATTTTAATATGTTTTGCTAGAATAGATACGATAAATCGTTGAATTTGAATAGCTTTGGGCACGTTTTTTAAAATAGTTACTTGATTTCAAAATATAACGATAACAAAGCAAAGCTTCCGCAACGAAAACGTTTCCAAAATTAATATTTTTTTAAAAGGATTTAAACAAATTGGTTTTCTAAGAACATTCACTAAGTTAAGGTATGACAATGGTGGTGTGCATGTCTAGGATTGGATCCGAAGGGAGCTTGGTACTTAAGCAGTCTAATGGACTCACCTTCTCCTTTCTGGCATCCTACCTGGTGCACAGCTCCCATTCACTTTAACCTATAATGAAGTTATCCTGTAAATACTAAGAAAGTTTTTAGATTAAAAATATAAAAATATTTTCAACGCTTCGATGTGGCACGTCGGATTCAGTCATAACGTCTAGGCCGGGTTCGGGGTGTTACAGTGCCTAAGAAGACTAGAGTAACGGTAATCAAAAACTCAGAAGGTGAGTTAATTCTGACTAGAGTGCAAAATGGATGGCGAGTTTATATCGATTAAGGAAGTTGAACTCTTTAACTCGAAAAGATAATTTTTCGTTACCTTTTATTGATCAATTAATTGAAAGATTAGCCGGTAAAAACTCACTACTACTGTCTTGATGGATTTTCAGGTTTCTTCCAAATTCTGATGGCGCCTGAAGATCAAGAAAAGACGACGTTCACATGCCCTTTTGGAACGTTCGCCTATAGACGAATGTCCTTCGGTCTATGCAATACGCCAGCCACATTTCAACGTTGCATGCTTAGTATCTTTTCTGATTTTATCGATAAGGGTATAGAGGTATTCATGGACGACTTCACTGTTTATGGTAACACCTTTACCAAATGCCTCTTTAATTTATCAAATGTTTTGAATCGATGCCTAGAATACAACCTTGTTTTAAACTATGAAAAATGCCATTTTATGGTCGATAAAGGGTTAATTCTAGGACATATAGTTTCTTCTAACGGTATTGCGGTCGATGAAGCCAAGACCGATGTTATTCGCTCACTCCCTTACTCGACTACGGTTAGGGAAGTACGTTCTTTTCTTGGCCATGCAGGATTTTACTAACGATTTATCAAGGACTTCTCAAAGATCGCACAACCGTTATGCAGTCTTCTTCACAAGGACCAAATCTTTGATTTCATTCCAAAATGAAAAAAGTCGTGGAACACCTTAAAGGAAAAGCTAATTACGGCTCCAGTTGTACAACCACTGAATTGGGAATATCCATTCGAGCTGATGTGTGATGCCTCCGACACTAGCGTTGGTGCGATTCTCAGTCAAAAAATTGACAAAGAACCGCACGTCATTGCCTCTGCGTCTCGAACTTTAGACTCGACTCAGAGAAATTATTCCACTACCGAAAAAGAGCTTCTTGCTATAGTATTTGCTTTAGAAAAATTTCGCTCGTATTTATTAGGTACTAATATTATCGTTTTTTCTGATCATGTAGTATTACGGTACCTGATGAGCAAGAAGGAAGCGAAGCCGAGGCTAATTCGTTGGATTCTACTTCTCTAAGAATTTAATTTGGAAATAAATTATAAGAAGGGACGAGAAAATCTGGTGGCCGATCACTTGAGCCAAATTCCAATCATTTTGTCTAATCCGCCGATCAAAGATGAGTTTCCCGAAGAGCACTTAATGTTAGCGCAACAAGGGAATTTACCATGGTTTGCTGACATGGTAAATTACTTAGCTACGGGTAAAATTTCGATGCACCTACCAAGAGCGGTAATTAATAAAATTAAGAAGGAGTCTCGATTTTACATTTGGGATGACCCTTATCTTTGGAAACACTGCTCCGATCAGGTAATTCGGCGATGTGTAGCCGACGAAAAGGTAAATTTGATTCTTAATTTCTGTCATTCGTATGCATGTGGCGGTCATTTTGGACCAAACCAAACTGCTCATAAAATATTAGAATGCGGTTTCTTTTGGCCGAATATATTTAGAGATGCTTTTTTTATTGTAAATCATGCGAAAAGTGTCAAAGAGCAGGTAACTTAAGTCATAGGAATGAAATGCCTATGAATCCAATCCATGTATGTGAAATTTTTGATATGTGGGGTCTTGATTATATGGGACCTTTTGTGTCATCTTATGGTAACACTTATATAATTCTTGCAGTCGATTATGTTTCAAAGTGGGTCAAAACGAAAGCAACCCATAATAATGAAGCGAGAACTACTGTTAATTTTCTAAAGAATTTTATTTTTTCCAGGTTTCGCACACCAAGGGCGATCGTTAGCGATAGAGGAACCCATTTCATCAATCGAATTATTGAAGCACTCATGAAAAATTTTGGCGTGACACAAAGAATTGCCACAGCTTACCATCCGCAAACAAATGGGCAAACAGAGGTGTCAAATCGTGAAATTAAGGCGATTCTGGGAAAGATTGTCAAACCGGACCGCAAGGATTGGAGTTTAAAGTTGTCCGAAGCACTTTGGGCGTATAGAACGGCTTACAAAGGGCCGATCAGAATGTCTCCATACCACTTAATTTTCGGTAAACCGTGCCACTTACCGGTTGAACTTGAGCATCATGCTTATTGGGTGGTGAAGCAATGTAACATGGAAATGGAAGCAATTGAAGAAGCACAAAAATTACACATTCAAGAGTTAGAAGAAATCCGACGAAATGCTTACGATAATGCCAAAATCTATAAAGAAAATACGAAAGAACTCTACGATCGAAGGATATCCTTTAAATCGTTTAATGTTAATCAAAAGGTTTTGCTATTCAATTCTAAAATTAAGCTTTTTGCAGGAAAACTTCGATCAAAGTGGCTCGGACCATTCAAGGTAACTCAAGTTTTTCCTTATGGCGCCGTGGAAATAGAAGATGACTCAGGAGTTTGATTCAAGGTTAACGGGCAAAGATTGAAGCCATATTATGAGAACGCCCCTGTCGGATTGGCTGAAGAGATTGAATTGGAAGAACCCAAGCTTTGAAATCGGGTCATCGAGCTAACGACGTTAAACAATGGCGCTTAATGGGAGGTAACCCATTTCATTTTCATTTCTTGTTTTCAATCTTTAATTTTTTTTTAATTAATTTCACTTAATCATTTTTAATTCTTTGACTCGAATTTTGTAGGTACCCCGGGCATTTTAATTCAGACAAAGCCGAAGCAAATAATTGGTTCAATTAAAGCATAAATTAACCGAATTCAAGGCCAACACCCCCACATTAATCAGGGAGTTCATCCACCCTCTCTTGTGCATTTTAATTTTTATTGTTCATATTGGGGCAATATGGTCTTAAGTGCGGGAGAGGGGTAGGATTAGACTCAAGTTAACTCTTATTTATTTGTTGATTTGAAATTAAGTATTTCTTGATTATGACTGTTGACTTATCTTGATTGCCAATCTCTAATTTATTGAGTTTCTTTGTGTTTCTTTGTGAATTCAAGCATGTTCTTGTTGAATTTAGGATTCAAGATAGCATGGCATGGTTAATTTGAGTAAATTTTTCTTGGTAATTTCATGCTTTCATTGATCGAGTTGGATGCATGACTTAGTTCACAAGCCTTTCATGTGAGTTTTTGAACCTATTGAGCATATCTTTTATTCTTGCTCTTTGTTTTAATTGAGTATGCCGAAACAATTGATTCCATTCTAGAACTTGTGACTCGATGCTTGTTGAGATTACATTGTTGATTATGATGCTATGATGTGATAGAGGCAATAGGATCTAACCCATTTCTTTTCCCAAATAAAACAGCCTACCCTCTTTGTTTTACCCCTTAGTGAACCAATTTGAGCCTTATCCTTTTCTTTGATTCACCACACTTAAAACCCGAGGCTATTTTATTTTTAGCATCTTTTTGCTACCTTGTTTTGGGAAAGAAAAAACAGGAAGAAGCTGTTCGAAATAACAATCCAGATTCGAACAAAACCAGCCAGAAATTAACCCTGTTCGAACAGAAGTTCTTTCAAACGAAGTGCGCTTTTTGTGTGCATTTTTTATGATGCTGATTTTGATTCGAATGAGAAGGAAAACAGTTTGGTTCGAGCAGAAAAGAAGAAAAAAAAAGAATGTTTTGAAAAAAAGGGAAGAAAGAAAAAGAAGAAAAGAGAGTGAAGTGTGCTCTGATTGAATTTCTTGTTTCTCCTACCTTCTATTTTTCTTTGAATAATTTTCGAAATAAATTTTTTTATTGACTTGGAATTTTGAAACCTCATTTTTTTCAGCCTTTATCCTACCCAAACTTAGCCCCATTACAACCCGTTTGAAGTCCTCTTGATTGTTGCATCATTTTCATACTAAGTAGTGGAGATGAGATTTAGTTACAAGCCTATGGTAATGCATTGGTTGGTTCAGGCTTGAGCGATTCTTTCACCCGAAACACTTGAGCGGAATGAGTGAACCCATGAGAGGAACTAAGTCTTGAATTCTTTGGAATTGATGATTGATTGAAATGCCATGGTTGATTTGCACTTAATTGATTATACCTTGCTTGATTGAGCTTGAATTTCGACATTTGTTTGGTTGGGTTTGCTTAGAAACCTTGGAAATTTTCTGAAATTGGAATTGGCAATTTTAAGTTTTTGCATGATAATTGAGAAATGCTTGAGGGCAAGCATTGAATAAGTGAGGGGGAATTTGATTAGTGTTTAAATTATACATTATTTCATGGTTGATTACTCATTTATTAGCTATTTTGAGTTGCTACCTTAGCATTTTTCATTCCTTTTTGATTCAGGACATTGAATTGCAGAAATTGAGCTTAAGTCGACAAAATTGAGCAATTTTGGATTTTCTGGATACATGGCTGAATTACCAGGCGTGACTTGGGGCATGATATTGCTGACATGGCATCCAGTCAGTAGTTTCTAGAAGGTCTAGTCAGCAATTTCTAAAAGGCATTTGGCGTGGAGAAAGAGACTTAGCCGCCCATTTAAATTCAAATTAGGATTAAGATTTATTCTTCTTTATTTATTTAGTATTTTTCTCTTAATTTTGAATGCTACTTTTTAGGATTTTTGAGGACTATAAATGCCCTATTGGGGTAAGCCTCAATGGAGGGGGGACCTATCCATCGAGCATTCTTCACTTTGCATTTATTAAACTCTTTGTTTCTTTCTAGTTTTAATAAATTTCTCTTTTTGATTTAGTTCTTACTTTATTTTCTTAAAATGCTAAGTATGGTCTCTACCATGCTTAGCTAAGTTTTCCATAGCCAAAGGCTAAAGCGATGACTCGATTCTAAGTCGTGAGAATCGAAAAGCACTTCACACCCTCGAGGGTTACATTTTCAGTTTTCGGGAATCAAGGATTGGTAATCGACCATCCTTTTAGAACCAAATCGGTTTGATTTCAAAAAGTGCACGTTGGAATAAAATTCGGTTTCGATTAACAGTTGGGAGGAAGGATCGGCCTGTGGCACTTTGACTTCCTGTGAACACGCTTAGCGGTGGTCTACTAAGGGAAACTAAAATCGGGTTAGATTCTTATTTGAGATGACAGAATCCGAGTCAAGTTTTTCCAGATTTTCAAAGCATTAAATTAATAAGTGATTGACGCTGTTAGCTCATAAAGAATTAAGATCTAAAAATTGATTTTAGATTCTCGATTCACTTGAGAGAAAAACAAGTTATAGGGGTTAGGCCCTATAGGCTGTAACCGGCATGTGCCTAGAGGTAAAATCCCATTCGAGGATCGATTTAAATTGAGGCAAGGTCTTTAGACCAAGGCTGAATTTTATCTCTTGATTTCAAATTCAATCTTTTTTTGTTTAATTTCAATCATTTACTTCACTTCAAACAAACCCCCCTTCTACTCCTCCCTTTACTCATCATTCCTAAGCAAAGTTAAAAGCAAGAAAATCATCAAACTCCTAGTCCCTGTGGAATCGACTTTTACTCTCCCTATTCTACTTATTTCAATCATTTTATCGAGATTAAGGCTATTTATTTTTGACATCATAACGACAGATTGTCAGTCATAGGGAAATGTATTCCCCTGAACTGAACTCAATCCATATGAGCCTATAATGGGTGAGGATTGAGCAATCTGTTGGTTCAGGTACCCTTTCTCTAGAACCGAACTACATATAGTGAACCCTGAGAGCCCACCTTAGGCAGAATCTTGCCCGAATTTAATTGTCACCTGAATAGGTACTTAATTTGTTATTTATTTCTTCTATACTAACGTGTTTTGTTATTGTTTTGTTTATAATTGCATTGCATTACATCATCATAGAAAGAGGTGTTCATTCATGTTTGATTCTTAAGTAGAATAGTTTGTCATAAGAAAATGAATTTCTTGATAAAGCGGATTATAATACAGTTGTCTGAATATGGTCCAAGTAAACACAATAGAGAAGGCTGATATTTCGCAGAGGAAAACAAGACTTTACTCGATGATTCAAGCCGATAAAGATTGTTCGAGAGCCGTCGCGTCCTAACTTTCTTAACAGAGCTAGGTGGTTGGAGGAAAAATTGAAAGCAATGGAATATGTTGACTTTTACATTGGGATTGACGCCAAGAATCTAAGTTTGGTCCCCGATCTAGTACTCCCACCAAAATTTAAGATTTCAGAGTTTGAAAAGTACAATGGGACCAGTTGTCCTGAAGCTCACATCACAATGTTCTATCGAAGGATGACAGGGTATGTTAACAATGACCAATTATTAATTCATTTCTTCCAGGACAGTCTAATCGGGTCAGCAGCAAAATGGTACAATCAATTGAGTCGTGTTAAAATCCATTCATGGAAGAACTTAGCACAAGATTTTATGAAGCAGTATAGCCATGTAACAGACATGGCACCCGACAGAATTACCTTGCAGGATATGGAAAAGAAGCAAAGTGAGAGTTTCAGGCAATATGCCTAAAGATAGAGAGAGGTAGCAATACAAGTCCAACCGCCTCTTCTGGAAAAGGAGACCATGATGCTTTTCATCAATACACTGGAAGCCCTGTTCATTAATCATATGTTGGGAAGCGCTACTCTGAGCTTTTCAGATATAGTAATGTCTGGTGAGATGATTAAAGATGCGATAAGAAATAAGAAGATAGATATGGGAGAAAGCGCCAAAAGGTTAACCCCGAGAAATGAGGAAAATGAAGTGAAAATCATGAGTATGCCTTCCAAACTGGTCAACATAGGCCAGCCAAGGGTTGTAACCACTAGTTATCAAAGAGAATTTGAATGACATATCCAAAGAGTGATCCAGGGAATAAAAGTTTCCAAACCCTTAAGTACTTAGGGGTGTTTTAAACAATGGGACTGTGGAAGAGATCCCTATATTTTTAGAGCTGATTTAGAATAATATTCAAAACACGCTTGTTGCCTTAAACCTAGGGGCAATAAGAATCCTTTTGTGAAATAGGCTTGTGTCCAAAATTTTTATTTCAATAAAATGCATTCTTTTTGAATAAATATTCTTTCATTCTTTATATATATTTTTGTTCTTTGGACTATTTTTTTTAAATATGCTTTCATCCTTCATTCATGATCATACCATACAAATAATTATCCTTAGAATCATTTATTCTTTGGAATTTGCCTTTGTACCTACAATAGGTCCTCAGATATCAATGACATGAGCAACACTGTAGCTAACTCCCTTTTAGGGTGAGATATGTGTTTATACGGATCTCAGGACTTTGAAGATGACAGAGATTGTGACTTATTTCCTGATTTGTTAAGGACGGTAGTACAAGATGAAAAACAGATCCTACTTTACAAAGAGTGAGTGGAAATTGTGAGCAAGAGGTAAAGATTGAAACCTGAGTCACCACAAAGACAAAATGAATCATCACTTAGTTATTCCAAGAATTCAAAGATGTTTTCGCATGATCATGTTAAGATATACCTGAGATATTAAGATCTATGGACGATACGAAATGTTTATACGGTGTCAGAAGGACACATGTTGATGGTTTCATGGTAGCTACGCTAATCATGAGGTTTGGGTACAGCTGATTCACCATGGAAGGGGATTGTATTAGTTAGGCTGTATTTAGAGAGACAAGATTCATGTGTCTCACTCATTTCTTCACAGACTTTCTCTATGTGGGGTAGGGATGTTACCAGACCATTCTTGTCTAATATACATCGATTCATCTTGGTAGTCATTGATTACTTCACGAAGAGGGTGAAGGTCGCTTTATATGTCAATATTACAAGATCGATAGTCATCAAATTCCTTTAAAAAAAAGGGTTGCTGACAAGTAATGTAAAAAAAGATCACTTTAAAATACAACTGCACAATGTCAAAAGTTTATAGTCTACCACAGTGCAGTAAAGGCATCCAAAAAGAAAAACAAAAGTACAAAAATAGAAAAATAGAAAAAAGAAAAGGAGAAGAAAACAATAGAACAAAGGTCATAGTGAAAAATGACTGAGTCTTGTAAGGATTGGCATAAAGAAGTTATCATTTACCCTCTATGTTTATCGAACGTGGGTCGGGACCTTCACCGGAGTAACATACTGATTTATAGGAATGAAACAATTTTTGAAAACGTGATTCCTTTTCTTCGAGTCTTGGTAGAACTAAAGTTAGATAAATCAGGATGGGTCCAACCCTGATATGATCAGTCAAATTTAAAGGATATTCGTCACAGTCAGATGATGCGGGTTTATGACAGAAAATTCAATGATGGGAGCTTGATATTAGAGAAGATCCTTCCTATACAAAAGGATTTCAAAGGAAGAAATATGCCAAACTAAGAGAGACCTTATGTAAAGAAGGCCTATTTTGGAGGAGCATTGATATTGACCGAAAGCATTTGCCCAGTTCGGGGAATTTAAAATGCATTCAAAGAGTATTCTACCTAAAATGGGAGAGGCCAAGGTGAAAACCCGCAAAAGGCGCCTTGAGACCTTTAAAAAAATATCGAAATAAAAAATAAAAATCAAAACAAAAAAAAAAAGAAGAAGAAAAAATTATAAAAAGAAGAAAATCAAAAAATAAAAATAAAAAAGAAGAAAGAAAATGAGAAGCCAAGGCGAAAACCCGCAAAGGGCGCTTTGAGACCAAAGGGGATTTGAGTTGAAAACCCGAAATGGGCGGCTCAAATTTGGATTAAAATGGGGCATACAGTAGTCTTGCTATGCTTGAATTAGTAATGAAAGAAGTATGCTACGTCTTGGGGCATTGACAAAGTACTCCAGATCTCTTAAGCACAGATTGAGCTCAAAATGGTCCTCAAGAAGTTGGTACAGAGAAGCTCAAGTTGCGATATTTGGGGCACCTAGTTTTCCATTTACCCATTTTGAATTTGTTATTTTTGATAACCTTATTCTTTCCAATATACATCCCAATAAATTTTTTTCTTAATTGCATTTGCCATTCTTTGATCAACTTACTTGTTTTGAGCTATGTTCACAATTAATTCCTTTCTTGTCCGTGGTTATGATCCTTTTTAAGCATTTTGCATTGAAATAATGATTTTTGGGCTAATAATACTTTCATAAAGAGAGTTTCGCATATTATTTTGGGGAGTTTCTAAATAATACAAGAGCCTGAAACAGGACTATTTTTTAAAACTCACCAAGCTTGATGGTTGGAAATATTTAAGCCCAAATTGAGATTATCTCCTTGGATTTTCTATCAAATATATTAACGGATGTTACAATCCCGGTAAAGAACGAGTAATGGGGTTATTCTCGAGAAAAGAAAGATGGTGTTCTACATTCATTCAGATATCAGGCATATACATCTATTCATTACACCCTGGGGAATGGTGTAACAGATCAAATTGATTGAAGATGATGCAAATCCTATACCTCTGAGTTACAATAGGATGGATAGAAGAAATCAAATGATTATTCCCCTGAAATGGCAGGGGAGGTTCAAACTTTATGTCTCAGAAGTTACGGTGTAAGGGACTCTGAAATTATAGCTGGGCAAGCTTGCTGAGCAGAATTTAATTGTTTCTCTGGGTTTTCTATCAAGAATACCAGCTGAACAAGATGACAGCTTAATAAATCAGTAATAGTGCGCTGGTGAACAACGAGCGATAACACCTTAAGCATTTAAAAAAAAAAAGATCATTCTCATTTTTGCATTCATAACACATCTAGTTAGGAGCATTTGATTCGTTTCGATCATAGCATCCTAATTATTTGACATAAGCATCACATCTAGTTAGGAACATTTGATTCATTTCGATCATAGTATCCTAATTATTTGACATAAGCATTACATTTACTTAGGAGCATTCGATTCATTTCGATCATAGCATCCTAATTATTTGGTATAAGTATAGATACATGAAACCGAGTCTACAGGACATGTCTCAAAGGACGGTGTAGTAACATCGGCGGAGTCAGATCTTATCTCCCTGAAGTTACAGTGGAGTAGGCTCAATATACAAGTCTTATCTCCCTAAAGTTGCAGTGGAGCAGACTGAAGATTGAAGATCTTATCTCCCTAAGCAGTAGGGGAGCAGATCGAATATGGCGAATCTTATCTCCATTTACCGGCAATGGAGCAGATTTTAGCCACTAGCCTTATCTCTCTGAAGTAGCAAGAGAGCAGGTTGAAGATGGTAGTCTTATCTTCTTGAGGTAGCAAGGAAGCAGACTGACGATTGAAGATCTTATCTCCCTAAGTAGTAGCGAAGCAAATCAAATATGGCGAATCTTATCTCCATGTGTCAGCAATGGAGCAGATTTTAGCCACTGGCCTTATCTCTCTGAGGTAGCAAGAGAGCAGGTTGAAGATGGTAGTCTTATCTTCCTAAGGTAGCAAGGAAGCAGAATGAAGATTGAAGATCTTATCTCCCTGAAGTTGCAGCGGAGCAGATCGAAGATGGCGAATCTTATCTCCATGTATCGGTAATGGAGCAGATTTTAGCCACTAGCCTTATCTCTCTGAGGTAGCAAGAGAGTAGGTTGAAGATGATAGTCTTATCTTCCTGAGGTAGCAAGGAAGTAGACTGAAGATTGAGATCTATTTCCCTAAAGCAGTTGCGGAGCAGATTGAGGATGGCGAATCTTATCTCCATGTATTGGAAATGGAGCAGATTTAAGTCACCAGTCCTATTTCCCTAAAGTTACAATCAATATTCAGCAAAACCGGGCAAAATTGGTAAGTAACTTTTACACTTTACGTGATTAAGTCTCTTTTTCGTAATTACACATTCAAATGTTAAAATTGCTTCACGAAACTTTCACACATAGCAATTAACATGCTGTAAACACCCAAAATAATATTAAAATAATTTTCCAACCTCAGATTTGTGGTCTCAAAACCACTGCTCCGACTAGGGTCTAAACTGGACTGTTACATAAGTGGTGAGTCAAGTTACTGATAAAAAAAGATATTAAGTTTTGGAATTTGTTTCCCACAGCTATGAGCTATTAACAAAGGTATCCTTAAAACAAATGAAACGTGCCAAAGCCTATGGTGAGAGCAAAGATTTCTACCTAAGAAACTTCTACAATAAGGAAAGTCATCTTTTCTCTTTTATATAAAGACACCCTTTTCATCTCCACTTAAAAAGGCTAATAAGGGGATTCCCTTACCACGATAAGGCTAAGAATTTAGTTCATAAGTAGGATCGTCTCTCACTAAGGTAAGTATTTCGATCCTTCATATGAATCTCGATAAATAGAAAGTTTGCTTACATGCATGGAAACAGGACCCTACATGGTATTATCTAGGTTTAAGTGAAGATATGAAAGGTAATTGAACAGTGTAAGACCCAAATTTTGCCCCGGCTTACACAAAAAACCAAAAAAAACAAAATAAATCAAAATAACAAAATAAAAACCCAATAAATGTCCATAGTCCAAATTTACATTTAACCCACATACAATAAAAGCCCAAATATTAAACCTAATAAACTCAGACCCAATAGCCCTAACAACCCATTTCTAAAATGGCCCAATGGCCTAAACGACTCAAATTCTGGTTTCAGAGATGGAAACCCTAGTCATCGCACCGTAGTAATGGCCTTCGCCTCCAACATTTTGGATCACAGGGCCCGGGCAAGGTTCTGGAAACTCTTGCGGTTTCTCCAGCATAGCCCAACGCCACACGTGCACTTCTGTTCCTCCAGCTGGATCCGTTCGTACCTGCAATAAAATAACAACCCACAAGAGATTGACAGCAAAGAGATCTAAGGGAAAATTGCTTGTATTTTTATTTTTTTTCCTCTTCTTTATTCAGTTATAAAAAGCCAGAGAAATGCTGTAAAATGGATCGAATAGAGGCACACTGAGAAAAGCATATTGAAAAGAAAAATTCAAAAGCATTTTTTAAAGGTGATTTTTCGTTTTCTAGTTGCTTTAGTTTTCCGTTGAATCTTCTCACTTTCTTTTTCAATCTTTCGTTATTGTATTTAAAAGCAAATGGGAAAGGAGAAAGGGGACCATACCTTGCGATTTGGCCGTCGGTTCACTCTTGCTTCGTTGAAATTGAAGTTTAAGGGGATCTTGAGGCTAAAAAACATCCTTCAAGGCTTGAATGCACTGGTCGCTATTCATGGAGGTTGATTGGAGTTTGAATGAAGGGATTTTGGGAACGGTTGAGGGAAAAACAAAGGGACTAGTGTTTAGATTTGGCCGAATGAGAGGAAATGGAGGTTAGGTTTTAGTTGTGATTTTAAATGGCTGATTACTAATTTAGGGTTTTAAATTTTGCTTTTATAAAGAACACAAAACGGTGCCGTATAGGTACAAACCCGATGATCTGACCCAGATGCAACCAGATCCGCGTGTTCTGAGTCTTTGAGGGTTATTTGCACACATAGTCCCTCCTCTCCTGCACTGATCACTAATTAGGCCTCAATTATGTTTTATTTGTTTTTACATTTTCCCTTAGATTTGCGCATTGTTACGGTTTAGTCCTTATTTGAACACTGCGTTTTGATATTCGGTATATTTTCGTTCCCAGTCCTTGCTCATTTGTGTGCATTTTATTTGGATCCTCAATTCTGTTTTAATGATTTGTTTTATTTATAGATTATCTTTTCGATTTTGTTTTTATTTCAATTAAGTTTAATTTAACTTTTTTTATGATTTATTTATTATTTTTTTACCTACTACTTTAGCATACTATTTTTGAACTATTTTATTAATTTCATTTTGTTTTAGTTTTTTTTTATTGTTGAGTTGTTTTATTATATAATTTATTATTTTAAAATTTTCTCCATGTAATTCTATGCTTAAATTTTTTTATTTATCTTCATACATTCATATTTATAGACACATATACATATTTTATATCAAATTACTTATTTAAATCCCCTTTCGAACATGTTCATATACATTTCTTTTAATTTTATTTATATATTATTCATTTTTTTAATTCAATTTTGATATTATATCTTTTATTTGGAGAAATTAATTTGATCTTACATATCTATTAATCCCGTGTTATTTTTACATGTAATTGCTTTTAAATCTATCTATGTATATATATGTATGTTTTGTGAATCTATTATGTATATAGTTTCCTAATATTATATTTCATTATATATTTTTACTATCTTCTTATATTTTATACACAATTTAAATTCTCCTTTATTGTATGTAAATTACCAATTTTAAACGAATATTCTTTAACACATTGTATATTATTTGATTTAAAAAATATTCCTTCTACAACACATATTTTAATAATTATGTATATATTTCTAGTTCGTTTTTACAAAGAGTTTTAAATTCATCAATTCATATATTGTATAAATTATGTGTTCATTTGTTCGTTATTATTTTAAAGTTGTCCTATACCACCTTGACTTCTAATTTCCATTTCGTCTTGTACATATTTTGTTAATGGTTTTATACTGTGTCATATCGATTGTCATAGCATATTATTTATTCATCGTTTTATTTGTAATATCAATTGATCTCCATCTCTACTTAAAAATTTGGTCACATTTTACGTAGAATAGTTGTATTTAATTGTTGGATTTATTAATTGTGGTTATTGTACTTTAGGTGTGCATATTATCATGTTTATTAACCCTTTTTATACAAATGTTTCTTTGTAATACATTAAATATTCCATCTTATTTTAAAATAAATAAATGTGTTTTGAGCTAATTTCCAATTTTCCTTGTTACTCAAAGA
Source organism: Gossypium anomalum (assembly GCA_025698475.1). Lineage (NCBI taxonomy): Eukaryota > Viridiplantae > Streptophyta > Magnoliopsida > Malvales > Malvaceae > Gossypium > Gossypium anomalum. The sequence continues at coordinate 70,610,308 of CM046968.1, read as the reverse complement.
TTTTAAAATAAGGCAATATCTGATATTTGGGAATTCGGTAAGTCTTGCCCTACCGTGCTGGGTATGACTTTTCGACGGACTAGATATTTGGACATCCTTTTATATTTTTTGGCATATGAGCTTTTGAACATAAAAAATCAATCGTATTTTTGAAGGTATAAAGGATCGTGTCCAATCGTGCTGGATATGAAGTTGCATACCTTTAAAATGAGAGAATTTTGATGACCACCTTGAACCGTTTAAGTGTTTTAATAAGAGGCATATTTCAAAATCTTTTTAAAACTTAGACGTAAGGACAGTACTTAATCAATTTGGTACCAATTTTGGGCGTAATGAGGGTGCTAACCCTTCCTCATACGTAACCGACTCCCGAACTCGTCTTTTTAAAAATTTACATAGGCCAAAGTTGATTTAAATGAAATATTTTATTAGGTGATCCAATCACACCTAAAAAAAAGGATTGGTGGGGACTCCACATTCGTTTTAAAATTCGATCCCCGTTTTTTTTCAAAAATATAAAAAATGGTTTCGACAAACAGGTTGTTAATAGTAATCTTCTCTTTTATAAGTAGTGGTTAAATCCAAAGCATGAGCTATTGTTTGAGGGTTTCAGGTGAGTGCCTCATGAAAATTTATATAGACTCTTGCATGTATCACGCATAAGTTTTCATATTGGTATGTTGATTTCTTTTATAGTGATGATTTTGTACTACGAGGAAGACGAATGATTGATGATAGTGCGTGCGACGTTGCATAGTGCTACGCCTCTATTATAAACGAAATGTATGTGATCAAAGTATGAAGAAAGATATGTAAGTGCGAGATGTTTCTAATATGAAAAGTATGTGCATGCATGAATATGCCTGAAGCGCGACTGTCTTTGTATAATGAGCCTGAGTTGCATGTTTGGAAATGCAAAATACGTCTGCATGTTGAATTCTGTTGCAATGAGTCAGTAAAGCATAAGTCTGCGTATCGAGTCTGCTCGCATATGGTCCATTGAGACAGTAAAAATAAATTCTGGCCATGGTAAAAGAAGACCATATAATGTAAGGCCTAGCCGTTTGCTATGGCATCATATGGCAAGTGATTACTACATAGTCTAAGACCTAGTCTGGGACTATGGCGTCATGTGGGGAAAAAGATAAAGGACGGTTGGGTGAGTATCAGACGATGAGGGGCAAATCTCAAGACGTTGAGTTCAGGCAAACCTCTATCGTCAAAAATACCATTTACCTCATGTGGAAGCTTTCGTGGCTGTTCTCTGATATATAGAAACCTTTATGGCTATTCTCTATTAAAAATGAACCCTTATGATGGTTTATGATAAAGTAAAGCCTTAGCGGCCAACTCTGTGGTATAAGAGCCCTTATGGATGAATATGTTAAATGTGCTTTTATGGAAAAAATTGTTATAAGAAAGATGCCTTTATGGAAAATATCTAAAGGATGCCTCTACGACTATCTTTGTTTATAGAAACTCTTATGACTATCTAGTATTTATGGACGCCGTTGTGGTTATCTATGTCAAGGGACAATTCTCTGGAGTTATCATCAACGAAGTTTTCCTTTATGGCGTAGTCTGTAGAATGGACTTTGTGGTAACATTTCACAGACAACACTGATTGGGTGGACTCTAAGGAAGAAAGTCTGGGACGCGAATGTAGGTAAAATGGGGGTAGTCTCACTAAGTTCTATCGAGCTTACCCTTGAATGTTTTATATTTCAAGTATGAGTGATATCATGAGGGATAACGCTAGGGCTGCGCCAAGGAAGGGGCGAAGTAAGGCACTTATGCATACAGAGTGGAACCGCACAGGCATAACCGAGTTTTAAGAGTCACAAAATTAATCAAAGAAAACTATTTGGCGAATTCCCTCATTGTTCTCATAGAATGGGTTAACTATGTAAAAGTAGTCAACGTCTTAGCCCAAAACAATATGAAAAATAGTCATGTCAAATGATTTTATATGTATAAAAGTAACTCTTTTGTAAGACTCTGCTGACTGTAAGGGTGTGATGTGCATTTGTAAGTTATGTTAAATGCAAGTCAATTTGTATTAAATGAAAAGGAGAGGTATTGTTTAGTATGAATTGTAATAGTATATATTAAATTTGTATAAGCCTGCCATAATTGAGTAGTAACACCTAAGATCCGGATCCAATCAATTGGTCAGGTCGAGGGGTGCTACACCGTCCACTAAGCTATTTAGTATGATCTAATTGCAATTTTAAACCTTTAGTTTATTGCAATTTAAGTCCTCACTTCATTTTCTAATTAAAATTTATAGTGATTGAACTTTACGATTTAGTTTTAAACATTATTTAAGCCTTAATTTGGCTAAATATTTCTATTAAATATTTATGGGCTTGGTTTACAAAAATAGGTCCCAAAACCGTATGTTCCGACACCATTGACTTTCAAGTTTTTACAACCTTCTTTCTCTTTAAAACTACTAGCATGAAAGGTGTTTTGTTAAACACCCACTTTTTATTCTAAGCATACTCTTCTTTGATAGGCTTAGTTGCAAGTTCTCTAGTTACTCTCTAAATTTTGCTTATGCAATTACAACTAAGGTTACCACAACCTTAAGATCATCAACATCAGCTTCAAAACCAACTGTTGGTTCCCGTGGATTCTTAGCTTTAGCAACCTTTTTCAACATATTATTGAACTTCAGGTTCAATCTCATAACGTTTTTCGCCTTGTATTAAGTCCTCAATGAGTTGATCTAGGGTTTGTTCTTGAAAAGATTGGGGTCATTCTTCAATAACTTATCTATTTACTCACTTGTTTCTTATTCATCTCTTTCAATTCTCATACTACTTCTGAAATAATTTCTTCTCCACTTTCATAAATATCGACAATAGTAATGTGCTTAGAGGCAGAATAATAAGTAGGGTTAAGAAATTCACATGTCCTAAGTTATTACGGGATAGAAAATTTACTCTATTGTAAAATATATGTTTTAGTTGCAATTGGTGGAACATCTGAAGATTGTTCTTGAACAAGATTGATTAATGTTATTTCATGTAGAATAGAAGATGAAGTTCCCTCATCTTTCTCCATGAATTTTCTTTGCAATCATTGTAGAGAAGGAAAACATTGTTGTGAATTCTTAGAATGACTTGGAGGTTTGGTCATATTAACTCGAGTCATCAAGAATCTGATTGAAAACTTGAGAAAATTCTTAGGGGAAAAGGTTCATAAATTCTTACGGTGAAAAAGATGTTTCCATAGAAACTTTTTCTTTCTAGGATTTTTTTATAGTTGAGATGGAATCGACAAAGGCTTAAGATCAATCTTTTAAATACACATATTTTGAATATTTCCCTCAAAAACTAAGGAAAGTAAAAATTGGAAAAATTTTATCCCTCCAAAAATAAAATTTGCACAAAGTAAAACGACCCTAAGATAGTAAGTTTTGGTATCATGCCTTTCATGCTAAGTTAAACTCGACACTCTCCCATTTCAATCCTTAATTTCTTAAATCATGCAACAACTAAACTTTTTGTAAAAATATCAACAACTTAGCTCTTTAATGGAAAATGTTTAAATTCAGTTATACTTAACTTAACCAGCTCTTTAATGAAGTGTGCCTTATGTCAATGTTCTTTGCCATGGAATGAACCACATGATTCTTGATGATGTTGGTGGCACTAAATTTATCACAATAAACAACTGGAAAGCTCTATCAGATGAATTTAGTGCCACCAACATCTAGGTAAATTATTTATTGTGATAAATTTAGTGCAACCCATAGAAGCTTGACATCTAGGTAAGTTGCAATTATAAAAAATAGATCGATGACCTTCAAACAAGCTAAAGTGTGAATGTTTCATCAAAGTAAACTCACTCTACTTGTGTATAACCTTGAGCCACAAGTTTGGTGCTGTTCCTAATGATCTTCCCATGTACATTTATCTTGTTCCTAAAAATCAAATTTGTCTCAATTACATTACTACATTCATGTTTGGGGAACAATTTCAATACATCATTCCTTTCAAACTTTTTCAACTCCTCTTGCATCCAGTACTTATCCTTGAAGGCTTTTCTAATCTTTTTAGCTCCTTGGGAGAAGTGTAACAATGTCACGATAGTTTAGTCTAGGCTTGTCTTTGGTCCTGATTTCACCCTTAACAACACTAAGTACAATGTCTAAGAGATGATCCTTGAGTACCCTTAAAGATGGTTGTGGTTAGGAAAGTTCATCCACAGGTCGATCAATACTATTAACCAATCAGTTGCATGCTCAGTTACAACTTCCTTGGCAACTAGCTCTATTGTGTCTTCATATGTGATGGAGACCTTGATCGTATATTATGATTTTTTTTATACTATTGATAAGGAAGATTTGCTTAGTGGTTTAGGTCTAAATGGCCTAATGCTCCAATGATTTTTTAGGATATTGTCTCAAGCCCTAGTCTCTTAAATCCTCTAAAAAAAGGTTTGAAGTCTCATAATTTGATTTAGAACCTTCTACCTCACAATTCTTTGAAGTTCAATATTGATGGTGTAGTGGTAGGCAACTTTAGGTCAACTAGAATTGGAATGACTATTCATAATAAGAATAGGAGAAACTTGCCTATCATTTCTAAAATGATTGGACAATTTAACTCGAATTTAGCTAAAATCCTTACTATGAGGGAGTCTTTAGTCAAATTTGTATCATTTAGCTTGGGTGAACCTTGGGTTAATAGTGGAGTTTGAAAGTGAGAATCTTATCAATTGGATTAACAACCATGAAGTTGCTCTGCATTATTAGACAAACGTTTTCACAATTGTTTCTCTTTTGATCCTTACTAAAAATTATTGGAAACTAATATATACTCCAACAGAAAACAAAGTGGTGGTCAATAAGATGGCAAAGTTTGGAGTTGACAGACTTAATCCTATGATGTTTATTTGGCCATAAGACTATGTGCTGTTAAGCTTCTTCTTTTGAGTTACTATTGGGTCTCTAATTGTAGGATTAATGTTGTCTTTCTGGTACTTTGCGTGCATCAGAATATGTTATTGAAATATGTGTTATGTTTTATGCCTCGGACAATAGCGGAGCCAAGGGGGTTGGCAGAGGCCTCGGCCTCCCCTAAAATGGAAAATTTTCTATTTAAGCCCTTTATAATTTATAAGATTTTAAATTAGTGATGGTAAAATTACACTTTGCCCCCCAAAAAATGATAAAATTTTGGTTAATCCTTTAAAAATTATAAAGATATATACTATTAAAATTGGTGAAATTACATGTTTACAATTGTAAACATATACAATTTAATTTCGCCCCATGTTATGGCTCCACCACTGGCCTCAGAGTAAGTATTTGTGATGTAACTCCAAATATTGCTCTTGTTTTTTAAAATCAATAAGCATATCTCCTTTCGGGAAAAAAAATTCATGGATAGGGTAGCTGGTTTGACTTGTACGAGGTAGCTTTGAACATGGTATTTTGATCTCGAGTTGGTTTTGATTTGATATGTCAAATTAAAATAAAATAAAATAAATTATGTAGATTTAACTATAAAAATATATAAATATTAATGTAAAATATTTTTAATATTTTATAATATATGAACAGTGATAATGGTTTGTCATGTCTAAGTTGGGCCAATTTTAGACTTGGAATGAAATTATTTTTTGGGAATCGGGTTGCAGCCTAACTCATGGATAAATGTAACGTATAGTAAAAATATGTACCTTAGAGTAAAATTAAAAAAAAAATTTAATACATAATTAAGTAAAAGAAATATTGAAAAATATTTGAAGGTGTTATTAATATAATTTAAAAATAAAAAATATTAAATGATAATTTTCATGTTTTATTAATTAATTTGGTGTCACTATATCCAACACAATAAATATTTTAATTTGAGTATAAATAAAAAAGTAAGATTTTCATATGTATATAAAATATTTTATTCAATAACTAGGTGTATTTTAAAGTTATTTAATAGAAGAATAAGACTCCCCACTTATTGTTTTATGTTTCAAAAATCATGAAAATGAGTGGATGCAACGTGAAAGAAGAAAGAAAAAAAGAAATAGTAAATAGGATAAAAGAAATGAGTTGAAATAAAGGTGGAAATTGTAGATGAGAAATGGGAGCATCGGAATGAAGAGGAGGGAAGGGGGAAGTTGTGGGAAAGGAGAGGAAAGAAGCATTATAAAAAGTAGAGTGGGGCTGGCTGGTTCTAATTAAAGTTGGGTTGCAAAAGGAATATATTCATTTTAAAGAATAAATTCTGTAAGCACAATAAAGATGCTTGAAATTCAAGCAAACATGGCCTTAATACTAAGCCACCCTCATCTTTTTCAACTACCCTATATGGTGTGTGTTTTTTTTTTGAAGCATTATTAATAATTAATCAACTAAAAGTTAAACTCCAACTTTGCTTCATTATAGTATAAAGGTAAGACAGCTATTGTACTATATCCTTCTAAAGCAAATCTCCAAATCTAATTCACCCTCCTCTTTTCTTTTCTTTTTTCTTTATTTTATAAATTAATAAAGTATAAAACCTTGCATTATTAAATTTCAAAATATTTATCATTTTTAGTATTAATCAAACAATTTCTTAGAAATTTGGAATTATTTTTATTATCAAATTAAAGAATTTTTTTAATAAAATTAAACTTTATATAATCCTCATCAAGGCTTAAAAAAATGCATAATACAAGTTCTTTTTCCAAATATGTCACACCTAAATTCTCATTGTTTTATGAATTTTTTAATCATATTGTACAGTATTTTACAAATAAGTAAATTTAATACCAATTAAAAGATTAATAAAAATAACATATAATTTTTTGTTTCATGTGAAAAAAATAAATCCATTTATTATAAATTTTATTTATTGTTAATGTCAAATTAAAAAAGTATGGTGATAAAATTATAGTAGATTTTAACTCTTTTTTTTTTTATCAAATAAATTTATTTATTAAAAAAAAACTTGGAATAGAATTACAATTTTTACATTTAAGTTGTATAAAAAGATATTACTATTAATTATTTTTCTTAAATTCAACAGATTCCCTATATTTATACTTACATTTATTTATATAGACATATGGATAGAGTAGTGCCAAAATACATTGTAGAACAGTAATAAGCAAAATGGTGGTGGGGGAAATGTTTGAAGGAAGATTTGCTACGAGATCTACATTATTTAAATATTAATAAAACATGATTATTCTCTCAAACCAGCTTGACCATATCTTGTTGGCATACAACCATTGGTTTGATAGGAACAACAATTATATAAGTATACTTTTACGTTAATTTAAATATTTCAACATTTAATTTAATGCCATATGTATCCATCTCTTCCTCAAAAGAGAGAGTTCTACCCCAAAAATACACTTGACTCCAAACTTTTGTAATTGGTACAAGGCAAGGCCTAAATTTGAAAAACAAACCAAAACTTGAGACCTTGTAGTACCACCAATGGCTACAAGATTGGCATAACTTCATTGAAGATGTAGAATTTACTTTGGCTCAAGAATCTTTGTTTGATTGTGAAAGAAGAAAGCATTTATTCCCACTAGGATTTGGGTAAGCACCATATATATAATGGGTTTGTACTTTTCAGATATATATAATATGGGTTTGTATTTACTACTGTATAAATTTATACATTAATAATTAATTATACCATGACACTTCATTAAAAATTCCTAAAAGAATTTTAAAATAAATACGAATAATTAAACTGTTTAACCGGTAAGATGATTAGATGTCAGTATATATATATATATATATATATATATATGAGAGAATTATTTGATACACCGTTAATGAAGATTGTAAAGCTCCACAAACGAATTGAGAGTTTGACAAATATATTATAAAGCGTAGTAAAAACATAAAAAATAAATTATATAAATAAATATAATATTTATTACACTCTCAAACCACAACTATGTATCAAATAATTACTCCGATATATATATTAACCTTTTCAATTTCCAATCACATTTGACATCATAGAATGGGAGAGGAGGAGGTGTTTTTATTTTAAAAATTCTTGGTAGTCATCTTGATTTAATACTACTTTATTTTAGCAAAGTGGGACATTGTGTCAATTTATTGGGTTTGACCCATTGACATTCAAGTGTATTTTTGTTTTTATTTGGTTTGGGAAATCAGGGGATAGGATGGACAATCTTCAGTTCCACAAAAGTGATTAGAGAATGAGGCCCATCCATTAAACTTTAGAAGAGAGAAGGGTCCCCTACTACTTGCTGTCATCTAAAGCTTCATTCTTTATGCATGGATGTTCAGCTCCTTACATTATACCATTACCAACACCCCCACAGTAAAGTCATTCCCTTCTCTCTTTTTTTCTCCTTAATTTGCTAAGTTTTAGATTTTTTTAAGGGTAAATTACTAAATTATGGATAAATTTTCGTTTTAGTTATTTAACTAAAAAAAGTTATAATTGTCATTGAACTATTTAAAAGTTTTTGTTTAAGTCATTAGATTATTAAAATCGATGTTTTATGGCTTTCTCTGTTCGCACTACCTGCACCAGTCGGAAGCTTTCTTTTTCCTCTCTTTTACAATTCAATTTTTTCATAAAACAACTTTGGACGTCATAAATCTACGAATCAAAATTCAAATAGCTTTTTTCTCCGATCTCCAATACTAACTCTCAGATCAACTTGGATCTATGGTATGTTTTTCTACTTGCCTATGGTTACTGATCCACTGTACCAATCGTCAAATCGTTACTTGGAGCATAGTGACTTAAATAAATTTTTTTAGTGACTAATGATGTAGTTTACCCTAATTTTAAATATTAATATAATTATACCACGTGAACATAAATGATGGTATGATATGAGAAAATAATATCAACATGTGAAACCGTCAAAGTGTATATTATACATATATATTAAATTTTAACACGATTATAATATATAACAATAATACAATTATTTATTTAATTATCAATGCACATATATATATATGCAGGGATAATGCAATTGGGAATCACATATGAATGTTAGTGATATACCCCTTGACTTCATATTTGAATCTTATTGATTATTGCCTGCAAAGCAACTACAGGCTTAGAATTTTTTTAACAAATTGCGTACATGTTGCAGAATATGAAGCCACTTGTTTTACTATAAGTTGAATATGGATATATTAATGAAACAGTAGATTTGGGTTGTAATTAACAGCTTCTGTAATCCTTACAGAGGAAATATTCAAAATTTGATCAGTTATTTAACCGAAAGGCATGCAAAGGCAAAGGCAAAAAGCAAAAGAAACAAAAACAAAATGATAAAGAAATTATAAGTTTAGTTATAGCTTTGATTGCCTAGTAATTTGGGTAAGAATCCATCAATTAATCATTAAATTTGGTGTCAAGAATGATGACTACCTTTTTCTTGGTAATGACATAAAGGATATATACACAAACAAATGTCTTTGTTTTCTGAACCCTCATCATAGATTATATAGCCCACAAGATTTTGAACTTCATTATAACCTAAAAAGGGAAATTGTACTATAAAACCAACAAAATGGGTCATGTATGGACTTTGATTAATGAGTCATGTATGAACTATTCAACATGGTTGGCATGGTGAGTGCATCGTCTCACTCATATTCCGAATACTCAAAAAGTTTGCACATGGTAATGGTATAGTAGAAAGATACAGTCTTCTTTTAGAGATGACAAAAGATACATTACCCTCACCCTCACTCTCACACGTATCTGATTTTGTACATTCTAACCATATTTTATTCTTTTGCAAAACTTTTCCATGCACTTATCTTTTTCTTTCTTAAACAGTAACCTCAACCCTTTTTTTTTTTTTTCTGAAATTTGGAAGCTGTATGTTCAGATCTGTATGTCTATCCGTCTGTCAGCCAGTGAAGTGTTTAAGTGTAGTATAAATATTGTATTGTACGTATGGTGATGACAACATATTTATAGTATCTTTTGTTTGGGTAAAGGGGAGAGTGGGTGCATGTTAGAACAGCTGCTCTTTAATATTTCTTTTTCTTTTTCATTTTTTTTTTTTTGTATGATATATGGTATATAGTATGGTATGGTATGGTATGGTATGGTATATAGTCTTATAAATTTAGCTTTTCTTTTTATATGAAGAGGGGAGCCTGTGGTTTATTCCTTTTTTTTTTTAGTATAGTTGAAAACCAAGGAACCTAAAGCAAACCCTCTCTTCTCTTCTTCAAAAACGCACCCTATTCCTCCCTATTTGCATCGCATTTGTTCTTGAATCTCAGGGTATTCTCACAGCCGCTTGTGTGAGTGAGAGAGAATGTTCCAACCAAAGAAGCCCACAACTATGAATTCCCATGATAGGCCTATGTGTGTTCAAGGCGACTCTGGTCTGGTTCTCACCACTGACCCCAAGCCTCGCCTGCGTTGGACCGTTGAGCTCCATGAACGCTTCGTCGATGCTGTTACTCAGCTTGGAGGCCCTGACAGTACTTCATCTATCCATTATTAACCATCTATCCATTATTAACCTCTTCTTTTTATTACTTCCATTTCTTCATAACCTTATCATCGTTATGTTTTGCTTAACTTTGACAGAGGCCACACCAAAAACAATCATGAGAGTTATGGGAGTGAAGGGCCTTACACTTTACCACCTCAAGAGCCATCTCCAGGTTTGAATACGACACCCATATCTCATGCTTTCTTTAGCTTTTTTTCTTCCAGCCCTTTTGTGACCAGCTTCTCCATGTAGGGTTGTCTTGGATTTCCCTTTTCTTTTTTCTTTTTTCTTTTTGGGTGTTATTTTATTCATCTTTTCCTCTCTTTTTTATGCTTCATTTGATTACACTAATTTTAATCCTTCTTGTTGGATTAGAAATTCAGACTTGGAAAGCAACCTCACAAAGAAATAAATGATCACTCTATGAAAGATGGTAAGAGATGAGGTGGACTCTTCTTTCTAGGGTTTTCTTTAAACATACTACTGTATATATATATTCATGCATGTGTGTATGTTTGTAGCTAATTTTTCTTTTCTTCCCTGTTTTTCCGGGGGCGTTAGATCTTCAAAGAAGTGCTGCTTCGTCCTCAGGCATGATGGCTCGTAGCATGAACGAGTATGTATCTATTCTGTTGTTGTGATTATTTTAATGATGTAAAAAATACTATCAAGAGCAATCAAGTTAGGCCTACCCCCTTTTAGAACTTTTTTTTTGGTGCATACCCCCTTTTAGAACTTTAATTACGATTAATATTGAATTGTTGGGGTTGTCCATGATCAGTTTACGATTTAATACTATGGTTCAATCGATATAAAGTATGAATTAAATGAATATAAATCACATAGAATTTGCCTTTTTTTTTTTTTTTTCTAAAAATGAAATTATTTGGGATTTTCTCTTGGAACGTATGTATAACTCTAACATGCATGGGTGATGCGATTAGGATGCAAATGGAAGTGCAGAGAAGACTTCATGAGCAATTGGAGGTATGCACAAATTCTCCTTATCTCAACAGATCATATTATATTCTTTCTTGCTTCATCACTATTACAAAACAATGAAATGTTTGGGTGGATAAATCTTCTTTTATATAAACTGGTTCATGCGTGGCTGGCAGGTTCAAAGACACCTTCAACTGAGGATTGAGGCTCAAGGCAAGTATATGCAGTCCATACTAGAAAAGGCTTGTCAAACACTGGCTGGCGAAAACATGGCTTCCGGGGGCTATAAAGGTATGGGAAATCAAGGTGTTCCCGACATCGGAGCGATGAAAGATTTCGGTCCTCTCAATTTCCCACCGTTTCAAGATCTCAACATTTACGGAGGTGACCAACTTGATCTCCCACACAACATGGATAGACCATTACTTGATGGCTTCATTTCCAATAATGATAACACTTGCCTCGGAAAGAAGAGGCCGAGCCCTTACAGCGGCAGCGGGAAGAGTCCATTGATCTGGTCCGATGATCTCCGACTGCAAGATTTGGGCACGGCTCCATCATGTCTAGGACCTCAAGATGATCCTTTCAAAACCGACCAGATTCAGCTTGCACCGCCGTCTACCGAGCTAGACAGTATATCGGAGATTTACGATGCCAAGCCGGTGCTTTCGGGCGATGGCATAGGTGAAAAGAAGTTCGAAGCATCGCCTAAGCTGGAAAGGCCATCGCCAAGAAGGGCAGCACTTCAGACAGAGAGGATGAACCCTATGATAAATAGTGGTAGTGTGGCACAAGGGAGGAATTCACCATTTGGATGATCAATTTCTAACATATATTTGACTTATGATTAGACTTTATTAATTAATTATGCTCCCCGGCCCTGCGTCTGATATCTGAATAGGGTTTTAGTAAATTAATTATAATTACAATAGGGTTTTGCCTGAGGTATATGATAATGCATGCCATGCACATGCCAATCTTAATTTGTTACTTAATTGTTATGAGTTTAGTACATCAATTTGTACTTGCCCACCATTCTAATTATATGCTATTGTTGATTTCTACTATATATTTTGCATCTTCAACGCGCACTTTGTGTGTGCCATGCCTATTTTCTTCCATTGAAATATCTATCTTGTCAAAACTTCTTTTTATATAACCTAATCTTTTTTTTAATCTATCAGCTCATTTGTGCATGGAAATAACATTGTATTTTGTTATGATTTGATATTTAAAAACAAAAGAGAATGCGACAAAACTATTTTGCCATTGACATTTGCACGCCCTCTTCGTTCTTGATGTTAGTTGGCCTTTTTGTTGGTCACCACCACCATAAAAGACAATACTGTATTCAAAATTCTTCTAAAAGGATGTGAGATGTAATATTTGGATTTGCTACATACTGAACAAACCAAATTTTAATTCAAAATCTTTAATTTGAACTATATATTACTTGTTTATCGGTGATTTAGTAATAAGTTTTATAATGAAAAGTGGATGTATCCTTTGAATAGCTAGTTTTACACAATTTTTGTCTCTAAAAACATAAGATTGTGCAATTTCTGATGATAAATATATCGTGGGAAAAGAGCAATGGATGATGGTCATAATGTGTAGGCTCCTCTTGTAAGAATGAAGTAAACCTTTTAAAACCCTTACTTTTAAGGTAGTTATTATCATTGGGAAGCACGAAGCCAAACTAAAAAAAAAAAAAAAAATGCAAGGCACGATATGCTCCCCATTAAAGCAAAAGATCATGGGGTTTGGGAGCACATGCCTCTGCAAAAGCATATATTACATACATACCTATTTAATAGATTATATTATATCACTTTGGGAACCAAGCACATTTTGATTGTACATACTTAGCAACCCCTTTTTCTTATTATGTTAGAGCAACATTTATTATTTGCCAATGATAGTAGCCGACATACAGTATCTACCTTTTAACCTCTTTACCACTCCTTATTCCTGGGGTCCCAGTTTTCCAAGTGGACACTAATTACTACTTTTAAGTTTTAATCATCATGTGTGTGGATTAACTCTAATTTTTAATTATTTGATTTCTCAACTTGGCATTTCTGTAAAATTCATAAGGTAAGCGTTCATTCAACTTATAGCATAGTAATAGTATCAATTAAGTATTGAATGATATGTTTATAATTATATATAATAATAGTATTAAATGAGATGTTTTAAATGTTGGTATTTAAGGTAATCATATGAAATGATATATTTCTTTTATTCATCTATAAAAGTAGAATATCGTATTGTAGTTGTTGCTCTTTTCGAAATATATTGGATCACGCACTTACTCATAGACCTCCATGTCGTATTCCCAACCATGCCATTGACACTATTTGACAATATTGGTCTCGGCAAATCTAGTGAACCACACCAAAATGAAGCATTTAGAAGTTGAGCTTCACTTTGTTCATAAACAAGTGTGACGTTCTCAAGTTTGTGTTACTCATATTCTCTCTGCTGATCAACTTGATGATCCTCTAACCAAGATTTTGTCTAAATCTACTTCTCAACAAGTTCTTCCCAAGTTAGATGTTGTTGGAGAGGAACGTAACAACGCACTCATTTTTTCGAATTATTGTAACACCCCATACCCGGCCTAGAAGTTAAGACCAAGTTTGAAGGTTACATCAAATTATTTTAGAATAAACTAGCCCTTAATTACTTGAAATTCAACAATTGAAAAGCATGTAATTAGTTAGATCAAACATAAAATTCAACTTCCGAAACGTAATTCAAAACAAACACACACTAGTATAAGTTTATAAAAGCAACGATAAAATAACTAAAGAGAGATGATTGAGCTCCTACCACGCTAACCCGCCTAAGTTTGTGGGTTACCTGTAATCCAAACAAACAACTAATGAGTTTACAACTCAGTGTGTAACTTACATTCACCAATTAAATAGTGAAATAACATATGTGATTTCAGTTTGTCTTTAGTCAGTCAATTCTCAGAATCAGATACAGAAACAGAAGATATCAGATAAAATTGTAGAATAGTTCAGAAACAAATGCAGATTCCTACCCTCAACTGCTACACACCGCATAGTGACTAAGTGTCATGTTTTAGAAATACTGCATTCAAGCTGCCAGATCAAAATGCAATAACTCGCTAAAGTTAGATATAAGTTTGTAGCTTAGCCACTAAACTCGGTAGATTATTAAACTGCCCACACTTTCTCCTTATTACAATCCCAACCCCATGAAGATGTAGATTAACGGATGTTAAAAATGCGTGTATAGAAATGCCAATTCAAATCATGCTCATGTAATGTTATTACAGTTACTTATTAGATTTCATATCAACTATATAAATAAAAATAACATATATTTCAGTAACGGATCGTCAGATAACAGTCTCATTATCTAATTTAGATCATACAGTCCTTACCGTAGGCCTACATTTGATTCGAACAGCGATTACAACCCGAAGGAAAAATTATGATTTTTGGCCCACACCCGTACCTGGGTGTCTGGCCCGTGTGGTCCACATGACCTAGCACATGGCCATCTGGCTCAAAACAGTGGGTTACACGGCCAAAAACATGCCTGTGTGGCTCAAAACTAAAAATATCTTTCACATGGCCTAGGCACAAGCCCGTGTCTCTGGGCCGTGTAACTCTAATTCACAAATAGTGAGTTACACGGGCTGGACACATGTTCGTGTGCCTAGCCCGTGTGAATCTAATTCATAAATAGTGAATTACATGGCCTAGACACACGCCCGTGTCCCTAGCCCGTGTGACCTTAATTCACAAACAGTGAGTTACACGACATACCACATGGCCTGACACACGGCCGTGTGACTCACATAGCCTACCACACGGCATGGCACACAGCTGTGTGGCATCAACAACCATGTTTTCCGGCATTCGCAAATCACAGAATTTTGGATTTTCGTTACACACGTGATATAATTTTGATGTAAAAGCAATGCAAAAGAATCCGAAATGTAAAACGACAATCAATTGACGAATTAAACAACTAAATCGAACCCAAACGCTAAAGTTAACATCCAAAACTAACATGCATCGAAAACTTAGACACAAAACCCCAAAGCAAAATTATTCGCTCACGAACAATCTACAACAACCAGTTGAAACTAAACCGTTAAAGGGCTACTCCTCTTGAGATCTTCACCTAAAAAGGAATCAAATTGGACAATTAATAGATATGTCGAAGCAACAGACAGTAACGATCAATTTCAAAAGGAACAGGCAAAAACTAGCAAAGCAGAAGAAGACAACAGAAGAACTTACACAGAAACCTTTCAATTACAACTATGAACAATACAATACCCTCGATTAAACCCAATAACAGTTTACGGAAGCAAGCAAAAAGAAAAAGAAAAGAAAGGGAAGAAAGAAAGAAGAAGAACAAAAGAAAGAAAAAAACATTAAAGAACATGGCTTTTAAAACAACAAAAACTAACAGGCTTTTACTAAGTAGCATTAAGATATTTCCTTAACACATGCGCAAAGACTTAAATATAGAATCAAAAGTATATAGAAGCTTAACTATTGAACTAGTAGGCTCATTCTTGACACAGATTAACGCAAAAATAGACTTAAGTTAAATGTTCAACACTAAAGGTCAAGTCAAACAAAATAACAAAATTTTCAAAAGTGAGGTTTGAACCCCTGACCTCTAACATAGAAACAAAACATTTAGCCATAGATGCAAAGACTTAATTATATTAAAATTTAACAAACAACACTCAAAATTTTGAAGCGTTACAATTATTTTATTCCTACTTTCTTGCTAAGTCTTGTTTATTTTTATGTTGTGTTATAATTATTTGTTTAGATTATAGGTTGTTAAAGGTTGTTCTTAATATTCAACTTTCATTTAAATTAATTTGTCATTCTCTTGTGTATAAATACCACCATTTTGGATCAATAAAAGAGAAGGGCATTTTTCTACATTTCCTTTCCATTCTTAATTATAGTACAAAGTACCATTGTATAGGCTCATTTGCTATTTTGTTTAAGTTAATTGTTTATCCATGGTTTGGATTCAAATAGCATAAATGAAATGTTGATCCATGTGTTTTTCCAAGTGTCTGTGATATTTTATTTTGGAATTTTTATGAAAATTAATATTATAAAATACTAATTAGGAGTACTCAGTGGCTTGTGGCTACGGCCCCCCTAAAATGGTAAAATTTTAATTTAAGTCTTTTATAATTTATAAAATTTTAAATTACTAATGGTAAAATTACACTTTGGCCCCCTAAAAATGATAAAAATTAGATTTAACCCTTTAAAAATTATAAATATATAGACTATTATAAATGATGAAATTACATTTTTACTATTGTAAAATATACAATTTAAATTCATCCCCCTTAAAAAAAATTCTGGCTCCACCACTGGGGGTACTTCTTATATTTTTTTTAAAAATTATATCTTTATTTTTAAAATTTTATTGGAAATTATAATCATTTTAATTTGATATTGATCAACATTGAATGTATTTTTGAACCCAAAAACATTTAATATATGAATTAAAATATCACTACATGATTTACAATATTTTGAATGCTATTAAATATTTTGTAATCTCTAAATAAACATATTACAAAGTTTTTTTTTGGTAGTATTTTAAAATCATGTTAGATTTAAAAAATTTTATTTGAAGTTAAATACCAAATCAATTTCATACTAAACAATTTTAAATCTTAAAACTATCATGAATGCTAACATTAAATCAAAAGAACTAAAATTATAAACATTCTGGAAAAATGACATGCACATGTGAAAATTTATATAATATAAATTATTAATATATCAAAATTCATATAGATATGCACAAAACATTAAACATGATTGTAATATGTGAAAATATATTAATCGATATTGTGTATGTTCTAATCTTGACATATTTTATATACTTATAAAAAAAATTAAATTTATTAAACAAAAATTTCATCTTTCTAAATGATTTAAAAAATAATTTATAAAATTATAAATAAATTTATAACTAAATATCAATTTTTTTCTTGAGTAAAAATAAAAAAAATATTATAAAAAAAATATGTCTACATAGAAATAATAAAAGCTCAAACCAATCTTTTATTTTATTTTTAAAAGGCTTAATATAACATTTGGTACTTGAACTTGAGACTTTTTCCTAATTTGGTACCTAAACATTTTTCTAGTCAATTTGGTACCTAAACTTGGCATTTTTTCTTTAGTTGGTACTTAATCTTTTTGGGGGTCCAATTTGGTACATGAACTTGACTCTTTTTCCTAACTTGGTACCTAATCTTTTTTTTTTGTTTGATTCGGTACTTGTCAAACATTTTACAAATTACTCCAATATACTAAAAATGTTATTTTTTTATGAGGTAGCAAAAATAATCAATGTATGACCGACATATGACAGATGATATGATATTTTTATTTTATTTTATATGTTCAATTGTTTTTATTTTATTTATTTATTTTATTAATTGAAAATAATAATTTTCTTTTAATTTGGAGTTTTAAAAATATTTTTTTCTTATTTAATATTAATTCGTTAAGCATAGCTCATTTTAACATGAATTTACCCTAATACTGATAATATTTTTGTAGCATAACAAAAACAATTTTAATACCATTAGTATTTTGTGTAATTTGTATAACATTAAATAAATTTAGGTACCAAGTTAAGAAAAAAAAATGTCTAGTTCAGGTACCAAATTGGGTCCAAAAAAATCTAGGTACCAAATTAAGAACAAGTATCAAGTTTAAAAACTAAATGTTATATTAAACCTTTTTAAAAATAAGAGGGATATAAATCAATTATTAAAATATAATTACATTAAAACAATAGAAATTCAAACCAGGCAATGCTTAGTGATATTCTTAGTGAATAAAAAATTCAAGTATCTTCCATTGAAAGTTACTTTTAGTTTTTGATACAATAACTAAAGATAACTATGACTAATAGGGCCTTGACTTTCCTTTTCGTCCATTCATGATTCGACCCACCCTTGACATGAACTAATTTCTTTGAGCAACTCTTCCCCCCTTAAAATGTGCCCTATTAACCTCTCTTTGTGATTAACAGTGCAATATGGAATGCCTTCTTTTATTGCTATAATCAAACCATTTCTTAACATTATTGTGTTGAGCTCTTCCTTGATGAATCTCCATCGTTCTTCCAATCCGATCTCTGATATGAAGACCCCATCCTATCTTCTCATTTTTCCTGAACCAACACACTGTTAAACAGTAGGAAAGATGTTCCACTTCTTCTGCCTTTTTGTTGTTCATATTTCCTCTTACTGCCCTTTGTATCCGAGAATTACTGGACGTATATGTGCATATAATCATTTTGATGTAAATCCCTTGAGAAGTTTGCAAGCAAAGATAGAAGTAGTTCATAAGGAAATTGCTTTATATAAAATTTATGATTTTTCATTAATTTCTAATAATTTTTTTTGTAAATTTTTAAATTTTACAATTCCAAAATGTATTTGGACAAATTAGTATCTAGATTCAAATGAACATTCACAATTAGTTGTCAAGATTTACTATGTACTTAATTTTAAAATAATTTTAATTTATTTTTACTGACGTATGTCAACAGTTGTTGCTAATGTGACATTTGTTAACAGTCACATTAGTGTTATTAATTTAAGGACTCAATTAATTTTTTAAAAAGAGTTTAAAGCCCATACTATTAAACTTTAATAAAACAAAGTGTCTTTATTGCTATTATCTTATGATTAATCTTTAATCATATTCCAACACCCAAACAATTTCAAAATGCAATTTATTCACAATCTAGGGAGTAATGGAAAACAATAAATGTTGGACAAAAAAAAAAAAAATCAAGTCAAGAACAAAATAAATTATCACTATTTTATTTCTAAGATCATTATGAAGTGCCATTGGAGTTTGGAGGAACAAAGAAAGGTAAAAAAAAAAAAAAGGGGTGGGGGGGCTTGAAATAGTGAGATAGCAATAGAATACTTATGTTTACAAGGATAATGATTTGCATGAAGACATAACATTTTGTCATCTATATGTATGTATGGAATGCATGGTAATCTAAGACAGTAGATCCAAATATGGACCAGAGGGGAGAGCTCCTTTTGTTTGTCGAGGATATAGAAAAAGATGGTGGTGCCACTGTCACTGCCACTGCCACTACAGTTACCTTTATTGGTTGCAGAGAAAATTTTGGGGACTGCAAGTTGTCAAAAAAGCTCCTTGTCTCCAATACATATATACCTACGTAACTAAAACTCACACAGCTTAAGAGAGAGATGTATATTGGAAAAGGAAAAAAACAAAAGAAAGGTAATAAAGCCTAAAGAAGAGGGGGAAGAATACACAACTCAGTCCCACGACTTCACATATCGATGAAGCTTCTATCTTTATAATGTGCATAGCTAAAGTTAAAAAGTTTATGCATCTATCTATCTATCTATATGCTTCCCTTTTCTTTCTCTCTCTCTCTCTCTCACTAAGTGTCATTGTAATTAGAGTTAAACTTCCAAGTCCATCCAATGGATGAATTACAATCATGATGATCAAAGTGTATAAAAGATGGTAATAGGTAGGCACGTTCTTCCATGCAATTCTATATCATTTGTAAACCTCTCTAAAGCACTTTGGATTCTATTTGTTTAATCGTTTGGCAGCTTTTAGTTATTTGTGAATTTCAGAAATTTTCTGTAAAAAAGTAGACTATTCGGTCCAGAAGCTTCTTCTGTCTCACTCCTAACCCCACTCTCAAGTAGTTTTCATGTCTTTTTTTCTTTTCAAAGTGAAAGCCATGGTATTTCTTATTAATTTAATTATTGTCTGATATATGTATATATATATATATATAAATAACTTCATTTTATTGCACAACTGCATGAATTTTTCACTATATATCCTGTTCGTTTATAAAAGTCTCGATTTTTATTTTTACTAACATTCTTTAATTGCATATTACACTTTTTAAGAGATAGGCTATATGTCTAAAATTGAAGATTTGTTCAAAATATGGAAGGATTCTGAAAATAAAGTTTAGCCAAAAATATGCTTGTATGTACCCAATCCGACCCATTGCACTTTCACAACAATGAAAGAGTAGAAGGCTAGGATGGAAAGAATGTTTTAAGGAGGGTGAATAAATTATGAACACCCACCATGACAGTGAAATGTTATAAATTATATGTTGTAGATGTTAGCACAAGAAGTTAAGCAACAACTTCCAACTTTTCTCACATATTTTGAGTCGAAGCATGTAAACCAAAATTTACCCATTCTAGTTCAAATATTGGAACCCACATTTTCTTCATGACCTATTTGAAAGAAGAAATCGAAATGTTTCAAAGCTGTCCAAATAATAAGGCAACAAAATCACTCATGTCCACCACAGCCCAAAATCAGTATATAGCCCATCTCATTCCCAAATGGGACCGCCATTTGTACTGAAACTATGGGCTTCTTTATCTATCAAATATTTTGTGTTTTTTTTTTTTCCTTTTTTTATGAAAAAGTAAATGTTTTAGATTCTACCCTGTTTCTTTCTATAAATAGAAAATATATATATACTTTTTTTAAATGAAAAGATTTTAACATTACATGTATGATTTAAAAGTTTATACTTTTTCACTATTTAGGATGTCCTTTGCCATATGAGTACAAGCAAATGGTAGCTGTCAAACACCGAGTTAGATAGCACTTGCCTACTCAGGTAACTCAAAATGTCGTTTGC
Source organism: Gossypium anomalum (assembly GCA_025698475.1). NCBI lineage: Eukaryota > Viridiplantae > Streptophyta > Magnoliopsida > Malvales > Malvaceae > Gossypium > Gossypium anomalum. The sequence continues at coordinate 70,589,161 of CM046968.1, read as the reverse complement.
CACTTTGCCTTACCAGAGCTGTCTATAGCCTGTATTCGATCGGATCAGATTTAATATTATCAAACTCTAAATTTATTTGTATTCATAAATGATTGGTCAAGTCTATTTAAATTTACTTGGATTGAGCTAAAATAACCAAAAATAAAATAAAAAAATTGAACAAATTTACAATTTATAGAATACAAGTTAAAAATTGTAATTACCCAAACCAAATTTTTAGTATTATTTCATTTTTATTTTTATTATATAAAAATAAAGACTTTTCACTTTAAAATAGTGAAAATAACTTAAAAACACTATAAATTATTATTTTTTAAAAAATTTATATATAAGAATTATTGGTTATCATTTATTTACTTGATTTTTTTTGAAATATTTATAAAAAAAATACATTGAAACTTTACCCTATAACGTCCAAAGCCTTGAAAGAAAACTTAATTTGTCAAAATAAACTTCAAAATCCAAATTTAGTGTGAAAAATTAAAAGTTAGACGGAATTATCCATGACAATTCAAAAATTTCAAAAATCAATAAAATCGAATTTAACTCACCTCTAAAACTTGCTCATTATTTTTGAAGCAAAAAAAATTGAAATATGTTTTATTTAATATTTAATAATTATATTTTTTATTAAAATAAAAAAATTTAAGAAACGTTTTTAAATATTATATTAAAATATTATAGATTATAATTTATATAAATAAAAAAGTATTATAAGTTAGAAGATAGATGAATATTGAAGTCAAAGTGAATATCTTAAACAGTTTTTTTTTTTTCCTTTTGAATTTGTTTTAGAAACCTGACATTTTTGTTGTAACTCTCAAAAAAAATCAAGTGAACCAAGCTTCCTAAGTTTTGCTTAGTGTTGTAGGGGCCATAACGTGGACTCCAGTAACATTCAACCAACGGCCACAACAAAAGCAACATGGATAATAATTGATTTCACATGTTAGCACTTAAAAAGTAATTATTACGTTAAATATATTCTTTTGGGTAAATTCCATCTAAAGTCACTCTAAAATAAGATTTCTTTTATTTTGATCATTTTAATTTTTTTTTTTCAATTTAGCCGCTCTAATTAAGATAATTGTTCAAATTAATCATTACTGTTAAAAATTCCGTTAATTCACTAACGGATTGTTGATGTAACACATTAGCCAATTGAATGATCACTTGTAACATTTTTTTTACTTTTGATTAAAACTTTAAGAGGTATATGTAATTATGCTGTCTTCGATGCTGCATTCTTTTGCACTGATTTCCCTCGTAGACAACTAAAAATCTAATACCATTGACACAATTCTTTTGTTTCTTCCATTTCTCAAACGCAAAGCTTTTAATTTTTCTGACACATTGATAACTAATATCTTTAATTTGTTTGGGCATGTCTTAGTTTCATTATCATTGCAATTGTTTTGTTGCAATTATTGACTTGAAATTCGTTGATGTTGAAGGGGAAGATGTATATTCTTCTTCTCGGAACAACAACGCTTGCTAAGGTAATTTTCTTTACATTAGAAACTTTACAATTTGTGTTTTTTTTCTTTCTTTCCAACAACAGTTAAGGGTGAACAAAACCTAATTCGACTCAAAGAATTCAATAAAAAAAATTTAAATTTTGAATTAAATAGTTCGAGCTATTTGATTTAATCAAGTTATTCAGATCAACTCGAATAAAAAATTAAATTTTCCGGTTTAACTCGAATATGAATTACACAATTCGAGTTACCCAAAAATCCGAATAAGAAAAGGCAAAAGTACGTCGTTTTGATAAATGTTCACTTTTCTAAAGTTAAAAGTCAAAATCATTAAGTCAAAAGGCAAAACTACATCGTTTTTATAAATGTTTACTCATTAAGTTAAAAGACAAAACCATTATATTGTTTATGTATTTAAATAATCTTGTAATTCATCTACTAGTTAAATAATTAGTCTATGTAAACGCAACATTGGGTATAAATAATAGGATTCGTTAACTCGACTCGACTTGACTCAAAATTTTTTGACTTGATTCGAAAAAAATTCAAATCGAGTTCAATTGCTAAAATAGGATTTGTCAACTCGACTAACTTGAAATTTTTTGACTCGATTCGACTCGACTCAATCAAATACTCACCCCTACCTGCAGCATTAACAATACCAAATTATGATTCTACAACAAACAACTCTCATATTGTTCAAATTAACACCTTATATGATGAACATGGGAGTTCTTTTGCATTGGTTTCCCTCAGAGAGTAGCCAAATAATAAGGTCTCTCACTTTTCTCTATGATTCAATTTTTATACATAATTACAGAGGTCTCAACACAAGGATGGATCATCATCACTAACCATCTGCATATGAAAAGGCATTTTATTTTAGCATCTAACAACATAAATGTTTCTTTTAGTATTTACTAGAAGTAGCATGGCATGGGAATCATTTCCAGTTGTTGAAACTTGAGAATTCACAATAGTTTTTTTTTTTTTTTAAGAATATAGTTATTTAAATCCCACTCAAAATTTTGCAAGAGAAAGTTTCCATCAACGAAGAATTGAACGAGCATTTGGATTCGACATTCTGGCCAGTATGGAATGCGCCATCGAAGAGGGGGTCGAAATCCTCTTATTGTCACTTGGTGATGGTGCTTCCTTCATTACAAACGGGTATTGGCGCTTTGTGAAGGACCCTCTCCGGTGCCACCATCACTACCACCAACTAGTTTTCCTAACAATGGATAAAGGAGAGGTTTCAAAGAGAAGAGAAAAAAAAATTGGAATAATTATAGATGCTAGTATTAAGCTTTAGTCAAAAGTAAAAAAAAATTGCCACATGTTGTCATTTGATTGACCAGTGTGCCACCTCAACAATCCATTAGTGGATTACTGAACTTTTAATGACAGTAGCTAGTTCGAACAATTACCTTAATTAGAGTGATGACCTACCGTCAAATGTAGTAGCCAATTTGGGTCAATTCTGCACTTAATGTGTTTGTTTTCTAAGCAATTTTGGACTTTATATTTCATTTTAGTAATTAGGCCTTAGGGTTAAAAGTTAATAAAAATAAGAGTTTTTAACACATTTTTTAACACATTTTGTATGTGTAGTGACCCAATAGGCTGACACGGGCCTTAGGTTGTGCTAATTAGTTTAATTGAGTGTGTAAGATGGAGATATAAAGGCTCAATTGACTTGGAAGCAAAGGTCGAGTGATGCACAAGCTTCCTAGGATGTCAAGGCACAGAACGAAAGACACAAGGTCGGAACTTAGTGTCGTGTCATGCCACGCAAAGGGTATGGCACGACACAAGACTGACGTGCTACCCAAATATTTCGGGGATATTTTCGTTCGCGCAATCAAATATTCGAAAACCTATGACATGTCGAATATCTAATTTGGGCTGCCAACACCACTATAAATAAGACATTAAAGGTTGAATGTAATCAAGTAGTCCTAAACGCCTTCAAAAAAACCCTTATAGTTTAGGATAAGTTTTAGTTTATTTTCTGTTCGACTTTTTAAATACTTTCTTGTTTTTTTTCTTGAATTAGTTTTGATTCAATGACTTGTTTATTTAATTAAAGTATTCAATTTATATTTTTTGTTGCATTTTTTTTATTTCATTATTCCAATCGAAAGATTTGCTACTCTGTTTCCCATTCGATACTCAATCTACAATTATCCATATCTCTTTTCTTCTTCAAATTGATCGTGTTTATCACATGGTTTATTCACTCAAGTTGAGTTTATGAATAGCACGAGTGGCTAAATCTCTTAGAGGAGATTAACGAATGGATGAGGATATGACTAACGGAGGATTTGGGACTTCTCGAGATGGATTGGTTGGTATAAATTATGTGTTCCTAAATTGTTAGACTTGACAACACTAATAAGTTATCATAGGCTAGGCAAGGTCGGGAGATAAGTTGAACCGAATAAATCATAATTTATTCTGGTTAAGAAAGTGATGTCAGAAGATAAGTGAGTACCAATTAATCAATTAAGTTAATTAGAGTCGGGAGGTAATAATAGTTTAATCAATGATTAATCCACTTTAGACCCCTAATCTGAAGTTAGTTGCAAACCTTGAAATGAGTTTATCTTATTGATTGATTTATCAGTTTAATTCATTTGTTTATTTTTCTTTATTTATTTACTTTTGTTATTTATTTATTTTTATTCCGCTTATGATTCATTGTAATATAGGAATTAACTATTGCTACTTGGACTTAGTATTGTAAAAAGTATTTTTATTATTTATTCCATTCTCCCTTGGGTACGATGTTCGAAATACTTCCAAGTATTTCGTTGTACAATCTATATTAAAATTTGATTTGCGCACTTGTGGACACTGCCGTTCTTAGTTATTATATTTTGGTGTCATATTTATTCTATAAATGACAACTCATTTATAGGCAGTCAAGTGACTAAACTAAGAAAAAAAATTAAAGTGACCAGAATAGGACAAACTCTATTTTAAAGCGACCTTAGGTATAATTTACCTTCTTTTTTTTTTTAATGTTTACGTTAAATATTTAAAACTTTATATTTCACATTCTATAAGTATTTAACGTATAATTTCATATTCTATTAGTATTTAATGTATAATGTCATCCGTTTAAAATTTAATTATCTATATTTATTTTTAGTTAATGTGGTCTCTTCATTTTAATTCCAAACTTGCCCCTAACATGGTATTCTGAATCGAATCAAATTGATAGGTCAGACCAATTAGTCAAAATTGATTAGGGTATTAATTCGAAGAAAGGCTTTTAAATTGGTTAAGTCAAACTAAAAAATCGGTTGATGGATGATTGAATTATTTTATAAAATTTTAATTTATTTAGTCAAATCGTTTGAACCAATTGAATTGATAAACCGTTAATTTAATCATTGTGCCCAACACTTATTGATAAAAATACCCTTATGTGATAACTTAATAAAAATATATTTATATTTAATACATTGGTAGTCTCCTAATAATGGGATAATGTAAAGTTACAACTAAAAGCATCTAGTTTTTGGCATAAGTGTTGCATTTTCACATAACAAGCATATGAGAAAGTGTTGTATCCTTTCATTACGACTACTTTAAAGCAACTTTTAATAAAAATAATTATCCCAAAAAATTTAAAATTAAAATGTAATTGTGCATTTATAAGCTCCAACACAATAATTCATCTTTTGACTTAAGTAACATAATGACACATTAGGAGAGTCTAATTCGTTGAAATTGGTAATTAACTTAATTTTGTAATCATTTATATTATTTACTTTTTAACTTTTTTGAATAATATGATATTGCTGATAATTCAACCTATTAATAGATTTAGATAATTGAAGAGACATTTTTTAGAGTTAATTGTACCAAACATTCTTAAATTATGACCTTTATTTTAAATTGTATAAATTAGCAAAATATGCCAATTTCAAATAATATTAAGCAAAGCAGGCCAATTTTTCCCATATTTAGTAGAATAGGTCAATTTTGGAGAGAGAAACAGAAAACATGTCATGTTGGACGTGTTTTTGTCCAATGGTAACTTTTCCCAACGGCCAAAAAATCCAACAGCAAATTTTTTTCAAATAGCTAAAAATGACTAATTTATTTCCTATATTATCCCAAGTCATTTTCTTCTTTTTGCATTCAAATCTAATTCTTTCAATTTTCTCAATTCATTTATTCTTTCAACTATTTAGTTCTGAAAGCCCTAGGTACGGAGCACCTAGGGTTTGAAAAAAACTGATTTTTATTTTCTGTTTGGGCCTTCAGTTAGGTTTAGTTTTGGGCTGATGTAATTGGGTGGGGTGAAATTTTGGGCTTCGGGTTTAATGGGAAAATTTTGGGCTGTACAAAGGGGGTTTTTCTCTATCAACTCTCTCGACCACCGTCCCTTACAAAATAAAAAATTCTCTTCTAAAATGTTTTTTTTTGTTGAGTATTGAAATTTTTGGAGGGAAAGATTTATTTATGTTTGTATTTGAGAGAGACAATGTGATAATTTAAAGTGTGTTTGAGTTCATGGTGATGCAGTGGCGCTCGAAGACCCATACATTTCATCTACTGTATGGGGATCGAACCATCACCTTAGAAGCCAATCACATTGTAACTTGGGCTCTAAATTTACGGTGATTATACGGTCAGGGTTGAAGTATAACTAGGGCTTCCAGTTGATAGTGGTTATGCTGTCACGGGTTGAAGTATAACCCGGCCCCTTAATTGATGGTGATTATGCAGTCATGGGTTCAATTTTAATGCCACTGAAAGAGAATGCTTTATAAACCTCATACATAAGTTTGAGACTATAATCATAAGGAAAAACTAAGGGGCTTTATAGTATAATCAACTTATTCTTTTTCTCCATCTCCACTAAAGTAGTATCCTTAACCTTATTGCCAATAACCTATGATAGAGTTGGGGGTAAGAGGAATTTCAAGGGGAGGAGTGACTATGACGCTGGAGAAAATCTAAAACGCAACTTGAAGTAGCAATGATTGTTGTGATTAAAGAACTCATTAATAACTAAAATCGATGTCGCCCCGACTCGAGTTTTAGTTTTTTCTCCATTGTCTCAATCACTCCCCTCCTGAAAGTGCTCTTGCCTCCAAATCTGGCACATGTTTCGGACAATAAGGTTAAGGATACTACTTTGGTGAAGATAGAGAAAAAGAATAAGTTGATTATACTGGAAAACCATTTTGTTTTTCCCTATGATTTTGGTCTCAAACTTATGTATAAGATTTATAAAGTATCCTCTTCCGGTATCATGAAACTTGACCCCATGATCGCATAACCACTATCAATTGAGAGCCTAAGTTATACTTCAACTCGTGACCGCATAACCATAGTCAACTGGAGCCCTAGTTATACTTCAACCCGTGGTCGTATAACCACCGTGAACTAAAGCCTGAGTTGTAATGCAATGAACTTCTAAGGCAATGGTTCTATCCCCACATGGAAGATGAAATATGTGAGTCTCCGAATGCCATTGCATCACCGTGAACTCAAACATACCTTAAACTATCATAATGTCTACCTCAAACACAAACATAAATAAATCGTTCTCCCGAAATTTCTAACACCCAACACACATAAAAAAATATTTAGAAACAAAAAACACTTCCTGCAAGACATGTTTTTTATTTCTCTCTCCAAAATCGGCATGTTTCGCTAAATATTGGAAAATCGGCCTAAATCCCTAATTATTTTTAAAAATCATTCTTTTTATCTAATTTACCCTTCTAAATTAGTCCTCAAACTTCAAAACACTTTAATTGCATATTTAAACTATCAAAGTTATATCAATCAGGTCCTTTCATTACTAAAATCATTAATCTAACCGTTAAATTACACGCTAGATCTTCTGTGACATAATTTAAAATAAAAATTTTAAAGGAAAATGAATTTTTGTAAAAATACATGCAATAAAATCTTGATTTTAAGGTTTTCGAAGCTTGTATAAAGGCTTTATCATTTGCTCTCTTTTTTTAATTTTACTTTAATTTTAGTTTTTTTACTTTTAAAAGGTTTGTGTCAACGTTTTATTTTTCTTTAAAATTTTTATTTTAAATTATATCACATAAGATTTTATGTATTGATAACAAAAAGATCTAATTGGTATAACCTTAATAACGTGAAGATATAATTAAAATATTTTAAAATTTAAAATCAATTTAAAATGTGCTGGTGCAATTAAAATTTTTTTTAATGTGGCTTATTAAATACATTGACGTTTACTGATAAAAACAATGTACAGTAAACTATATTGTAATGACAATTGGTAAAAGTTTAATTATTTTGTATTTGTTTAAGAAGATTTAAGAGGGTTCTTTTTTTCCTTCATTTGATGAAACATACAAAGAGTCTAACCATTGTTCAACGAAGTTAAGATTTGTCTTTTTAATGACGTGTGATTGCGTATATACATATAAATTTACACACCAAAAATGTAAATAAAAATTTAATGTCTTTATAATCCACAATGTTAAAAGTAGTTACAACAGAAGTGGTAAGTATAGATATGATGTATAGTGTTTTTACTCATGTCATGTCTTATAAGAACAAAGTTAAAAAAGTACTCACACCAGAACTGCCAAGTATAGATATATAGATGTATAGTACTATTTTACTCATATCATGTGTAGGAAGAATACCAGCATGTGACGACAAATATACGTGCAAGTACAGTGCCTGTCCTAAACCAACAGATAAGCCAAAACCCTCCAAACACACAAGATTTCATAGCAAAACAAAAGCTTTTAAAAACCACAATGGTAAATTGCATTATTAGTCACTAAACTATGTGTCAGGCTACGTTTTGGTTACTTAACTAAAAGTAAGTTACAACTTGGTCCCTGAACTATTCAAAAGTTTTTATTTAAGTAACTGGGATGTTAAGTCTTTTTTCTTTGCAAAAAAATTCCGTTATTGAGCTACAAGCAATGATTCAGCAATCAATACGGTGGATTAGTACCTATCGACTAGTAAAACAACATATCTTAGATCCAAGTTGATCTAATGGTTAATGTTAGAGATTGGATAAAAAATGTTTTTGAATAGTGGTTAGCAGATTTGTGACATATGGAATTGTTTTATTAAAAAACATGTAGGTAATAGGAGAGAATGGAAAAGAGAGCTTTTAATTGGTGTAGGTAGTGCAAACAAAGAAAGCCATAAAGTATTGATTTTCATAGTCCATTGGCTTAAACGAAAAGCTTTGAGTAGTCAAATGACCAAAATGAGAGCTTACCCATAGTTTAATAATGACTAATGATGTAGTTTACCCAAAAACAAAAAGTAAAAAAGGGAAATGGAGCTAGCATTCACCGTTTCACATGATTCACCAACATGAAATCAAAAGTGGTATATGTCATTGCATAACAGAAATTAGAATTTTTTTTTCTTCATATATAATTGGCTGGTGCATTTATTTTATTAAATTTCGGCTGAAAATATTATTGTCCGTTAAACATGTAGGTAATAGGTAAAATATGAATGTGTAGTTGTTTGAGAATGGGACCATATATTATATCGGCTGCCAGTTGTTAGTGATTGCATGAAAAAAAGAAGCATGAATGTAGCTACTACCGTTAGCATATAAATAAAACAAACCATATGCTTAACCCAAAGGGGATAACTTTATTTATTTATATTATTGGTAGAGCTGACTCAGTATCTAGCCATCCCACATTGACTGCCATGAGTTTTGATCTTATTTTATTTTTGTATTTTAGTTGAACCTATGTTGGAACAAAACCTACTTTGCTGTTGGTTTTCATTAATTTAGCTTATTTTTTTCACTTTTATCAATCACACACCTTCTCTTTTTGTACCATTTTATGTTTAAAATAATCAAGAAATATTCATCACATATGCTGGCCAGCTAAAAAATATATATGAGCAACTTGTGTGGGCTAATAATGTAAAATCCAAGTACAAACCGAGTCGGTGTTTGTTCATATTTATATGCTGAAACAAGTTTCATCAAATCTGAGATGATTTTCTATGCCATGGAATATTCTATACATCTAAAACTGGAGTAAGATTAAAAGAAAAAACATTAAGATGACTTATTATATTGCACAACAAGACAATAAGATCATTGTCCCTGCCAACACTATGATTAATTGCATCGAATCCGCCATGTTAGGGGATTCATTACGATTGACTATTATTTTAATTCCACGTTGACGCCCTCACCATGTTTAGGCATAAAATAATTTTCATTCATTGGTTTCTGCAAAACTCATGATTAGGCTAAATTAATGAATCAATTTGCCGGCCGTAGCATTGGGTTTAGGAGGTTAAAACAACTCTCCACCCCTTCTCATTTTTTAAATTGAGCAGATTAGTCCCTCTCAAAAATTTAATCGAAAGTGAGCAACTAGGGATAATTAATTATGATGTTAATGTCTTTTTGATTGTCTAGTAACAAATTCAGGCTCCGATGTTTTACATGTTTTTTCATTTTGGCATTAATTTTAAAAAATTCAACAAATTTAGCCTCTAATGTTTACATAAATGTTGCAAGTTGAGTTTTTGAAATTAGGACCAAATTGACAGAATTTATAAAATTTGAGGGCTAAATTTAATATTATATCATTCAAAATCATGTACAATGGATGAGAAACATTAACGTCTATAGTTACTCGCATTCAAAATCGATAAGGATTAACTTGGTTTGGTGGAGATGGATTTGCTTAATTTCAAAATTAAGAAGAAGTAAGCATTTTGAAATAGAAGATGGGATTAAGTTTGAAATTGAAATTGATCTCCCAACCAAATTTGGGAATTCCAAATCCAACCATTTTAAATACAAATTGATAAGTTTAAAAGTTTCCTTTTTCCTAATCAATTTCGAAAATCCAAATAATATTTTCTTTTATGGATCATATTATACGTATGCCTAAATGGAAGGCTACGTTATAAAGACACGTCAAACAAATATAAATATATACAATTTGTTCACTTGCATGTCTAATAATTGTGTCCAATAAAGAGGGATGAAAAAACACATGCACACAAGTTCCTAAACTTTAACCTTTTCTTTTTCGGTCGAGAAAATTGAGTGAAATAAAATACAGAACCAGCAAGTAAATTTATTATTGTTTTTAGTTTTAACAAAACTTTTCATTCGTAATGGTAACTAGTCAAGCTGATGCCACATTATTTCCATTTTACTATCTACAAGAAATAAGTTAGAGTGGACAAGTATTAGGTATATACCCATCTGAATTGCTACAACATCAATGTTTTGCATCAACAATTACCCTCCATGTCTATGCCTAATTCAACTCACCCATCTGCTTATCAATAATGGCAACTCCTAAGTACATCCCCACATCTCCAACAACATTCCTTAGATATATCAAAATTTACCCCCCAACCCCTAAACCCATACATTATGCCATTTACTTCTATTCTCCTACTATTAATAATATTTTTTTATTACCTCAATACATGTTATTTTCCTTTTTTTTTTTTTAATTGAAACTCAAAATCTTTAATTACTTAAAAATATCAACTTTTGGTTTTTTTCAAAAAAATCTCTTTAAAAATATAATTCTAAATCAGTCCATTAATGGGTGTTATGTATTTAGACACTAAACAATATTGATAATAGTTTTAGTTAAATTAAAGTATAAAAATCTCTAGGATTTTTTCTTTTAAAAAATAATTCTAAATCAAGCAACTAATGGTTAAATATGATCATACAAGGGATTATTTGTTCTGTTTATTTGCAATTGTGCCAGTTTCGGTTTGAGATTTATTGATTGAATATCATAATAGGTCTAGATCTTTTTAACTTATGAATTGGTTGTTATAATCACTTAGTGTTGCCTCTTTTTTACCAAAAAGAAAAAAGAATATAAAATACTAAGATGTTATTTGATAAAGTGAAAATTTAAGTGTTGAAAACTTTGAAGTATGGAACTTTTATAAGTCTTGAATTTACATAAATTTTGTTCTTTGATAATAATAAATACTAATATTTTATATTATTTTGATTAATTTTGGTACTTTGAATAATGAACACTTGTTTGCTGAAAATTTTGAATTAGTGAAAAATTATTAGGAATATTAAACACATTTGAAAAATATATTGAAAATTTTAATGTTATTAAATCTCTTTTTAATTTGTATTCAATTGCAACATTAGGTATTAATTAACTTTAAAGATCAGACTCCAAAATTATTTTGAATTTTTGTGTTTATAAGATTCCAAGGCGAAATCATTTCTTACTTACTTGCTCACTAAATTTTCCAATTTAACCTGATAAGCAATGGAGTAAAAAGGAAATAAAAAAAAAAAACATAACCCCCCAGCACGTCCAATTAGATTGTGATCTCATTGCCGATCCCGAGGCAAATAGTTAGACTGTCAAGCGCAATCATGGCCATTACACTCACATTCCAACCAAATATATTCAATTCTATTGACTTCTTTGCCTCAATATTTACAGCCTAAATTCCATTCCCAATCACTTAATTATGCATCAATTTTTATTTTGGTCAACATTGCTTTTCTTTCTCTGGAATGATAGATATGGCACTTATTTAACTGGTATAATAGTCAATTTAGTCCTCAACTTTTTTTTATTTTCTATCAATTTAACCTTGATACTATGTAAAGTGCTATTCAGATTTTCACCTATCAGAAGGTGAGTCTTCAGCTTAAATCTCAGGCCGAACTAACGACTGGAAGAGGCTTGGGTTTTGGCTTTGGGGAGTGGAACGTGTATTGTTAGGTCCCGTTTTAAAGTAAACCAGGCGGAGATTTGAGAAGAGTAGGTGGAGTGGGGGGACGAAACCTTGACCGGTGGTAGAGCTGATAGTGAAAGGCGAATAGCGGCTAGGGTTTATTTTGTGGGAGGTCAAGGAAGAAGATGAGACAAAAAAGAAGGGCAGGAAAATAGAGAATCAAAGAATAAAAAATAAATTAAAAAAAGAAAAGAAAGAAAGAAAGGAGAAGCTAACAGGCCAAATCACGTGGGGAAAGTGTAAGGAAAAGAAAAAGGAAAATTTTCTATTCAGTCCTTGTACACTTTTGAGGGTTCGTCTAGGTCCCATTTTTCTGCAACAGGCCGCGCACAAAATCTGCAAAACGAGAGGGGACGTAGCAGAGTGGGAAAGCATTAAGATTTTTCATCTATTTTTATGTATTTTTGTGTGTATATTAAATTCCGATGTATGTTTTATTTTTTTATGCATTTATATATTTTAAGTTTCTAGAATTTTCTAATTTTTTAAAAGAATTTTGATCTTTCTAAAATTTTTATATTGAAATAGGATTTAATTGGTGGAAAAGTATTAAGGACTAAATTTATTATTATACTAAATAAAAAGCATCACATCATCATTTGGTTAAACAATTAATCATTGCTCGAAATCGTTGATCACCAAATCATTCTTTTTAAGATTGAGTGATGAAAATATTTGAATGGCTATTAATATAATTTATCTAAATTTAAAAAACTTTCTATTTAACAATTAAAACTCATCAATCAAACAAAAATTTTGCGTTTGGAACTCACCAATTGAAATAAGGAGTTTGTTTATAATTTTTTTTATTTGGTATTGAATTAAGGAATATTTTGTATAAATGAAAAGCATTGAATTGAATGATTAGTTTTTGCATGCATACCATATGATCAAACCTAAATATAAAAATAAATAAAAAAAGAATTTAGGGTGTTAATGTTGCCAAGTCTCATTCCCATTGAACTAACAATATCAAAACATAAAATTGTAGTTTGAAAACCCACCGAACCAAATGGCGGCTCTCCTTATACGTAAAATGACAAACATATGGGCTAAAATGAAATTCAAACCATGAATAGTGGCAATAAATAATAATGCAAAAAAAAAAAAGTTGAAAATTGAAAAAGGAGGGTCTGAAATGAAGGCTTTCGATGTAAGAAACAAGTTGTTGATTTGAAAGAGAGGGACCAACTTATAGGACTTATGTTTGGTTTTTATGAGTGACACTCGGGCATGAAAATGACGTAGGTTTCACATATATATGAATAATTGGAGTTGGAATCTGCAGAATTGTGATATGGCATACTCATTGCCCAGTCACCACCCTTTATCTAATCTTCAATCCCGACCCTACTTGTCAAGATGACAGCTTTCCCACTTTCTCATTATTTGCAACTTGTGATTCCATGGGGGGATCTACTTCATTTCTATGGAGATTCAGCTGATGAAAGTTCAATGATTTGACTGCTTCAATTTAACCATGGTGGGCAAGTTACTATATATATATATATATATATTGTAAAAAATTAAAATATCTGGAGGGGTTTGTTCATCTTTTTACTCACCCGATGAATCATTGTTTGTTTCTCAATTAATCAATTTGACCAACCCCATTTTCCATCAAATCATTACTGCCTACTTTTTTTTTTTTTTTTTACAATATCCACAGTACTCCCTTTCGATTCCCTCCCCATTTGAATCACAAAACGACAACCAAATAATTTATGGGAGAATGAGAGGGTTTTCACCCTCAATTAAATAATTATTACTTTTTAAATATATTTTAATTTAATGTCCTCATGTTTGAATCTGATTCCATGGCATAGGATTGATTCTAGGTCTAGATATTCAACCATAAGTTTTCTTGTATTTGTAACTTTAAAACTATTATGTTATATGGAGTTGTATATTTAAGTCCGTTAAAATAAAAATACTTTATTGTTTATCCTAGTAGTTAACCAAGCTCAGCTTATCTACTAACAGTAAAAACTACCGCATCAGTTATCGTACTGCACTTTGAATTAAAATATCATGTACCCATGTTATGAATGTAACCAAACATTATAATCAGGGTTAACTTGTGAGATTCAAATCGCAGCGTTGTTATCAATGTAACCAAACATTATCCCCTCATCTACCTACTTTTGCTTGGTTACAAATTAAACGAAGGCAGTCCAAAAATACAAATGTTAAATTGAACCAAAATGGGAGAAAGAGAGAGAGAGAGAGAGAAGATTTTAAATCTAATAAATGTTATGTAGAAGCATTTCATTTTTTAGATTCATAGATGATTATGAAATTGAGAAGTCTCATCTTGAAATCCAAAATCAATCTTTGCCTAAGAAGGATTGTTTGAATAAAATGGTAGGGTAAGTTTCACATAATTAACTTACTATATAAATGAAGTTTTACAATCCTCAAATTCCCGCAGCACAATTAAAATGGAGAAGGAGACTATTAGAATCAACTACAACCTTTTAAAAAAAACAAAAATGAAAATCATTCAAAGTTACATAGAGAAGCATCTACCAACTCATCAATGAGAAATATATAGGAAAGAGGTAAGAACATTATGAACTAAGACCTAAAATAAGGATAACAAAAAAAAAAAAAAAAATCCAAGAAAACTACAAAAAAAAAAAAGAAAAAAGAAAAGTAGAATAACAATGCAACACTATCCCATAAAAAATCCAATAATGTAGATGAAACCAAAAGATCTTATCAAAATGAAACCCAACCACAACACCCTTGTAAAAGAAACAAGAAAAAAAAAATCACCTAAATTGTCTAAGTCTTAAGTTTGCACTAAAAATTTCTTCACTTTCATTCATTACCTTTAGAATCCTTGTTTAATATTTGAGCATTTGTATGATAATTCGAATGATTTTACTCTCCATAAAAAGTGTGTTTTGGGTTTATAATTCGATATTTTGCTTCCAAATTAGTGCATATTTCCAAGCATATACGATGCAACAAATTGCCATATACTAACATTTACTTTTACCAACAGTTTATATCTGTCGCTAAAATTAGGTTTATACTGATGGAAAACTTAATCGTCAGCCTATGTCAAACTTATACCAACACATGTAATTTTCGTCGTTATAATTTTCTATACTGAAAAATTAAATTTTCTCAGTACAGTTCTTAAATATACCAACATTTTTTCTTTCAACCATTGTCATATGTAGTACTTTTTTTTTTTAAAAAAAAAAAGAAGAAATAATTTGTCTATGCCAACAAACTATTTTATCAGCACCGTTAGTATAGGTTTTATATTATTATGTTTGGACTATAATTTTTTTCTTTATATTATGTTTGGACTATTTATATTTATATCTATATGGCATAAGTTAAATTAAATTTATAAATAAATTCATGTTATTAATTAACACTACAATCTTAATAATTGGACTTCATATATACGGTCCAAATTCTCACTAAATTTAGTTATATAATTGGACTTTTACTTTATACTGAAACAAAGAAATTGTCAATATATCTATATTAATAAGAACCTTTGCCGACAATTAATAGTGCCACTATATGTTCAATAATGCAGCTGATCATACAATAACCAAGTTATAACAATGGAATGAACCATTGGTATACCTAACCGTAAGACCCTTGTAAAAAAGAGAAGAACATCTATGGAAAAGCTTCCGTCATTCTCTCTTCCATAAAGCCAAACTTCCATTAAATGAAAACATACTTGAGATAACTTACAAATTGGTTCAAGTCTTAAGTTCACTTCAAACTTTCTTCACTTTCATTCATGGCCTTTAGATCCTTCTATAAAATTTGGGCATATGTAGGTTAACCATGAGTATACTTACTATAAAAAGTGTGTTTAGGTTTTCAGTTGATCTTTCATTTCCAAATCAATGTATATATTGGTGCTCACTTTTACTAATAGTCAAAATTTGTCATTACCACTAGGTTTATATTGACAGATAGCCATTTTGTCAGTATATCTCAAACTTATACTGACATATGTAATTACTGTCAGTATAGATAAATTTATACTGACATATTATTTTTGTCAGTATAGTTCTTATATATACCGAAGGTTTTCTTTTAACTGTTGGTATCTGTAGAACTTTAGAATTTTATTTGTCCATATACTGACAAACTATTTTATTAGTATCATTGGTATAGATCTTATATTATTTTGTTTGGACTATATTTTTTCTTTGGATCATCTTTAGAATATATATTTTTACTTTATACAAAGTATGTTGAATTAAAATTATAACTAACTAAATAATTACTAATTAAAATTTCAATATTAAAAATTGGACCCTATATTGACGATTCATGCTATCACTATATGTTTAATTATATAATTATAATTTCACTCTCTACCGACACAAGAAAACCTTTGGTATATGTATACCAATAAGAACATCTATCAACAATCAATAACATATTTATATGTTCAATAATGTTTATAGTCAACTAATACCAACAGAATAAATCGTCTATACACCTCATTCTCTATGCCATTCACCAAAATTTTCATTAAACGAAAACGAAATTGAGAAAATTTACGACATTGTTCAAGTATTAAATTTCATTTCAAAATTTCTTCACCTTTATACCTTTAGAATTATTCTATAATATTTGAGCATTTGTTTATTAAGCATTAGTGTATTTCCCATAAAAAGTGTGTTTGGGTTTCCAATTCAATATTTTATTTCCAAATTAGTGTATGTTCAAGTATATCCACTACAACAAATTGCCATATAAGCTCACTTTTGCTGACGGTCAAATCTGCCACTACAACCAAGTTTTTATCGACGATAAAGTTTTTTGTCAGTATATGTTAAACTTAGGCTGACACACATAATTACTGTCACTATAGGTTAAATTATAGTGACAAATCGATTTTTGTCAATATAATTCTTCTATATATAAATAATTTTACTTTAATTGTCGATATGTGCATAACTTTAAAAAGCATTTTATTTATCCCTATACCAATGAACTATTATATTGGTTCCATCGGTATAGGACTTATATTGTTATGTTTGGACTTTGTTTTGTACCTTGGATTATGTTTTGACTATATAATTCTTACTGTATGTATGTTGAATTAAAATTATAAATAAATTAATATTATTAATTAAAAACAATATTAACAGTTGTGCCTTATTGTCCCTATATGTTAAATCATATCATCAAAATTTCACTTTATACTAACACAAGAAAATCGTCGGTGTTTTTATACTAACAAGAACATTCATTGACAGTAAATACTGTCATTATATGTTCAATATAGCTCTAGTGACGAATAAGGCTATCACTATGTGTATGAGTATAGTAATAAGGGAGAATATACCTATATGAACATATGCTACTTTAGTGACGCTGTAATTGATGACAAAAGTCTATAGCGACGCTTCGTAGCTCTTTTGACCGTCGCTAAAAGTTCAATAAACCTATGCCTATTGTGCTTTGGTTTTTAGTGACGGTATGCCAAGTTATTTCATCTTCTTGATCATGATACATTAAAACTTATAAACTTGTAGGTGAAAGATGTAATAGTGAGCAGCTACATATTTTCATTAGTCCTGATATACATGTGATATATTCTCATCTCTCTAGATCCAAAACAAAATTCCAAAAACTGGTGAGAATGTGACTTTTAATTCACGGCGTTAGAGCATTTATTGCCGCAATAATTAACCTGCCAAAGCCAAATCTATATTACTATTGTTTGTATAGGAAATTAGTGTATGGACTTGATGCATATATTTTTAAAAGACTTTTTTCCTTACAAACAAAATTAATTGAAATAAAATCCAACTCTATGTAAATGTCAAATTCTTGATGCTTCATCGTCTACTCAATTATTTATTAGACATTATATGTAATCAGTAAACGAATCTTATGATGCGCTAATTGTATGTAACTTTTTTTGCAGGATGGGTGAACCATATGATGCCTAATTTATTCGCGGTGTATGTAATGCTAACCTATGCTCTCTCTAATCTAAAAAAGAGCTGATGTGGCTTGACGTGGCATACAGTCCTCTGCCTCCCAGTATTGGCTGTCTTTTTATATTTTATTGAATGTTGTCAGTTGTCAGCCCCGTACGCCTCTATATAAATAGGGAGATATCCAAAGAGCAACACACGTCTTCTTATCATAAACCAATACACAGATACACTTGCTTCTCACTTTAGAACGGTGTATGGCCGATTCAACACCGCTTCTGTCTCACTGTGATAAACCGGCAGAACCAAAACGCCCGCCTCGATCCCTCGATGAGACCATCGAAGGCTGTATCGGAGACTTCGGGTGGTGGCAATTCTTGCAAGCAATACTCGTCTCTCTTGCTTGGGTCTTTGATGCTCAGCAAACCTTCATCAGTGTATTCACTGATGCTGAGCCATCCTGGCACTGCACCCAAGGCGGAGACGAGTCTGTTTGTAACGCTTTGTCCAACATTTGCGAGCTCCCCAAGAATTCATGGTCTTGGGATTGGCCTTCTCAAACATCAATCATATCGGAATGGGGCCTGGAATGTGCGCCTTCTTTCATCACTGGCCTCCCTGCTTCTGCTTTCTTCATGGGTTGCCTTGCAGGCGGACTTGCACTTGCAACGCTTGCTGACTCCACTCTTGGCCGCAAAAACATGCTCTTATTCTCATGTCTCATGATGTCTTTTTCTTCAATCTTCACCGTTTTTTCACCCAATATTTGGATCTATTCTGTCCTGAGATTCATTAACGGGTTTGGCCGCGCAACTGTTGGAACTTGTGCCCTCGTGTTATCAACCGAGCTAGTAGGAAAACGGTGGCGCGGCCAGGTCGGCGTTGTTGGTTTCTTTTGTTTTACTTTAGGCTTTCTTTCATTGCCAGTAATGGCATACGTAAATAGAGGTTCTTCATGGAGAACACTGTATCTGTGGATTTCGGTTCCAACAATTTTGTACTGTATATTAGTTCATTTCTTAGTTCATGAGTCCCCAAGATGGCTGTTCGTCCGAGGACGCAAAGAAGAAGCAGTGTTAACACTCAAGAGCATGGCTCAGGCTAATCAAAGTCCCATAACAATGAGCTTCTCCAATGTCCTAATCGAGCAGGAATCATGGAATGTAGATATTTACTCCTCAATCAAGATACTGTTGAACAAGAGGTGGGCTGCAAAAAGGCTAGCGGCCGTGATGGTGGGAGGTTTTGGGATTGGGATGGTGTACTACGGCATGCCATTAGGCCTTGGAAATCTATCCGTCAATCTCTATTTGGGCGTCACATTAAACGCCTTATCCGAGTTGCCAGCGTCACTCATTACATTCTTCCTTATAGGGAAAATGAAAAGGAAAGACTCATTGTTGGGTTTCACAATATTAAGCGGGGTGTGCAGCGTGTTGTGTGTGGTGGTGGGGAAGGTGTCGCCAAGTTTACAGATAGCAATGGAGCTGATATCCTTCTTCAGTGCATGCTCGGCCTTCAACATGTCACTGATATACACATTAGAGCTGTTCCCCACATGCGTGAGGAACTCGGCAATATCAATGGTGAGGCAAGCACTGGTGTTTGGGGGGGTGTTCAGCCCACTGCTCGTGGCCGCTGGGAGGACAAATAACTTCATATCGTTCGGGGTATTCGGGTTGGTGATAGGAATTTGCGGGCTGCCGTTGGTGGGATTACCGGAGACTAGAGGTGGAACAATTTGTGATACAATGGATGAAGAAGAGCACAAACAAAATGAGAAGGCGGCCGCCGCAATTGCTACGTTAGCATAACTTAAGCTAGCTGTATCTATCTAATCATTACAACTTGCCAATAATTGCATGCCTTTGTTGTTAAGTTTTTTTTTTTTTTTTTTTTTTTCTTTTTCTTTTTAAATGTATTCTATGCCTTCATTGTTAGAAATCTCTTGAACGCGTTTTTCATCCTGGTTTGAATAAATGTAGTTTAAGGATTATTATTTTGTATACCCCTGTGTTTTTTTAATTTTTTTCCTTAAAGTTAGACCCCTTTGTCTTTAGTAACAACATATATATATATATATATATATACAACAATAATTAATCTTATAAAAAGGCAGTGATAGCGATAAGATTTGAGTGGTAGGCCTCAAAACGAAAAGGCTTACATTCATTGGTGTATGAGCAATAAAAGGACCAAATGAATCAACACCTTGCTCCAAATTGCTTGAAGAAAAGTGAAATGCGATTATGAAATTAAAAAAGTCAAATTCTTTAAATTTTAATCCTTTTATTTTTTGAAATTTAAAAATTTTCCTCGACCAAACAATAATAGTTAAATCTATTTGGTTAAATTCTACTATTAATCTTGTATAATGCGTAAACTTAGATATTTAGTCCATATTCTCTAACTAAATCATCCTTAATCGCTATATTTTTTGAATTTTAAAATTTAAGTCTTAATGTAAACGACAGTTGTTAAATCTAGTAACTTATTTTTTTATGAGTAATACGCGAAGATAACAAGCTGTCATGTAACCACACATGCAATAATATATTTGACGCATCAAATTTTAAAAATAACAACTCAACTTAATGAATTTAATACTTGCCATTTGATCAAAACTAAAATTTTAAAATTCTAAAAGTATAGAGACTGAAAATGACTAAGTTAAAGTACAAGTACTAAATCTACAATTTATACAAACTAAATCTACAATTTATACAAAGTACATGATCTAATAGCATAATTTGACCAAATTAAAACAATGGGTCGAAGAGCATAAGTTTATTTGTTGTGAAAGAAATGGTCCCTGAAAAGATTCAAATTGGATTCCAGATAAGGAAGTGCAACAAAAGTGATATATGTTAATGAAGCAAATCCTATCCTCTCATCGATACAACCAAAACCACTGTCCCCTCATTCATATAAACATGGGTAGGCGCATCCATGTGAACCGCATTATTGTCACACTAGTATATATGTAAGGTGAATCTGGAATTGCCTATGTATTCAAGTCATCATCTTTTCTTGTGGTTGTGGGGGCTTAATGGAGATTAGTCTAGAATAAGCTAAATGGTTAGAATATAAAAGTGTTGGTAGGTGACTTGGTCCCCTAAGGATTTTTCAAGAAAGGTTTTTTTTTTTCGTCACTGATAAAAAACAGTAATATTTCTGATTGATCCTAATTACTATATGTAGCTAATAGAAAATAAGATAAATTTATAGTTGGCCCCTCTTAAAGTTTTTAGCTTAAAACGGTAGAATTTGATTTTTTTTAAATGATAAATCCAATAATTCAAAACTCAATAATTATTGGTTTAATTGAAATCAATCAAATAAGTATTTTTATGCTAATTAATGTGTTTTTCTTTTAATTATTCAGTTCAATGTTTGTAATGATTAATTGTATTGGAAGCTAACAACTTTTTGACTTAAGGGCAAAAGCATGCGGTTGGGTTCAATACCTAGTAATCCCATCTCTACTCCCAATTATAAAAATTAAAATGTATTTTTTTAGTAAAAAATAAAATCATAAAGCGATTGCAAAAAAAAACACACATCTTAGGACCTATGAAAGCTCCTTTTATCAATTAATAGAAGTCCTTGGACCGAAATTGGAGGTTCTTCAAAAATGACTAGACTTGGAGGACCAGAAACTGCAAGTCTTGTCATATGATCAACAACCGTGTTTTGAAATCTAGGAACATGGCGAATGTGCACCTTCCATTCACGATTAAGGACACCATGAATCAAACGTAGCTCCACCATTCTGTTATTGACAGATCCACCAGCCAACAATAATACCTTTAAAATATATTTAGATTAATTATTAAATTAATACAAATTATACCTTTAACATAATTTACTTCTTTTTTAAACATTTATGCTCTTTTGTTTTCCTTTTTTTAATAAATAAATAATTTATGTTTATTTTAATTAGACTAACATTCTTGTACATGGTGGCTTTAATTCTTATTGATTTTTTTTAAAAGCAACATAAATTATAAAATTAAAATTTTGTTTTATTATTATTATTATAAAAATATATTGTTTATAATCTTATTATTATATGTGGAGTTATATTTAAAATCGATATAATCATAATAAAGTTATTAATGGGCGAGTCTTTATGGGCATGAAATCAGGAGAGCTGAATTAAGTGGAGGTTGATAGCAAGGAAGAATAAATGGTGAGTTTTGTCTGGAAAGCTGAACCACTGCACCATATCAAAAATCAATTTCGAGCCTTAAAGGGGCAGTAACAGCACTTCTACATGTTGATATTACTGGCTGAAGCAATGGGATATGCCTCTGCATGCAATCAATCTGGAAATTGATTGAACGCAGATGGTGATTTATCCAAGTACGTGCAGGAGCTGAGGCGAAAGAGGGCTAAATTTTTGTGACTTGTGTACCAATATGTTGGCTGCATATGCACTGGGGAAATTAGCTTCGAAGCTTTCTCTTCGAACCATTTGGTCGTCGGAATAAAGTTTTAGAGGGTCAAGATGCAGTTTTATCATTAACTTTACAATTTTATTATTTTAAAGGGATTAGAACTGAAAATTTACCATTTAAGGCGGCCTTGCCCTAGCGCCGCCCCTGATCCCTGGGAGATTCACCAAAGAGCCATGATGATGGCTATCAATTTAAAATATTAATACGATCGTTATCTTTTATTCAAAATGATAATATCATAATAATTTTTTTTGAAAGAAAAAAAATCATAATATTTGACTAGTGCAACTGGGGAATTTTATTTTTTATTTTTGGTTAATGATGCGGGGTGAGAGTACAGGAAGCATCTCCAGAGTCCAGACCAAATGATAAACACCTGCTCAACCTCCGTCATCACTTTGCCCTTAATTTTAGGCTCATCAAAACAATTTTCCAAAAATAGGCTGTTGAATTTCTTTTTCAAGTTTAAATCATTTGTGTAAAATAGTTTTTCATTTTTAAAAATTATTTTTTTTGAAATAAATACAATACAAAGATATTTGTTACAAAATATTTTAATAATAATTAATATCATATATAAACTTAATAATAAATAATCTCCGATTAAAATTTATCTTAAATTACATATATTACATATATGAGTAGATAGCGACACTTAGTGTACATTTGGTTTACCGAACCTTTGGTTACGTTTCATAATAAGATTATTTGAGAATGTTAGATTACAGGTGGAATGTAAGATTACTTTATTTAGTTCATTTGAATAGAATGTAAGATTCATGTGTTTGATTGACGGAATTTATTATTATTACCTAAAAGTAAATTTTATCTTGTACAAGTTCACTTTCTTTATCATTTTTAGTCTTAAATTTTTCATAAAATTATAAAACTTAAAAAATTTTCATTTTATTACACTTAATTTTACAATTTGAATTTAATTACACAACAACGAAACCTTAATATTACGACGAGTGACGGGTGTTTTTGCTTGGCATGTCATCTTTTTATTATTAAAAAAATTATGGGCCCAATACATAAGGGAAAATATTTGATATTATGCCAGTTGAGTTTTCAATATGTAAAAGAATTAACAAGTGTCCTATAGAAGTATAATAAATTATTAAAAAAAACATGCGATAATTTTTAAGACTAATTGTACAATAAAAAGAATATATTGGCAGTGTATTAAATCTTAACCCAATTAATAAACACTCCTCTAAACATAAATCAGAGATTAAAATACTTGGATTTAAATATAACAAGATAATACTCATGACCCTTAAAATATGTTAAATACAACTAATAGAAGAAATTATTTTAGAAGACTTCAGTCATTGCACGAGTAATTTCTTTAGTTCAATTTTTTATATAACACGTTGAATATGAACTAAGAAATATGAATTAACAAAGTTTATACTAAATCATTTAGATTTTCTTCAACACCCATTTTATAATTATTGATTTGAAAAAAAATGCAATAGAGAAGGTAAAGACCTTCAACATTCATTTCAATATATTTTATGACAAGTTTAAACTTTTAATTTTTATATTAAAAATAATTATTAGTTTTAATTCATTTTATTTATGATATATTTGCTATTTTCGAATTGAATTATATTTAATTGAATATTTATATATATATATATATATATATATATTGAAAATGAATTATATTTTGGTTTTCAAAGCGTAAGAAAGAAAAGATTTTGGTTTTTAATTACAATTAAATTTTTTGTGTAAAAAAGAGGGTTAATAATAAGAACAAAGAGTAATTTTATCTTAAATTTCAAATTCTGCTTTGAATCTTAGATAACCTAAAAAAGAGGCCGTAATGAGATTAGACCTTATACTACAATATCTTGACACTAGTCAGGAATCCAAACATCCTAATCTTATTTCGGAATGTAACATTATAGGTAGTAATGTAAGATTAGATCAACCCGATGTCCCTTAGAGTTGGAAGGGATAAATGAAGTAAAGCATGATTTAAACCAGTAATAATATTTATATAATTAAAATATTCATATTTTATACCATAAAAAATATT
Organism: Gossypium anomalum; assembly: GCA_025698475.1. Taxonomy (NCBI): domain Eukaryota; kingdom Viridiplantae; phylum Streptophyta; class Magnoliopsida; order Malvales; family Malvaceae; genus Gossypium; species Gossypium anomalum. The sequence continues at coordinate 70,564,470 of CM046968.1, read as the reverse complement.
ATTAAATATTTATAAATTGTAATTTATATTTATTATTAAAGTGTTAATATAAATATTTTCCAATAATATTAATTATATTATTTAAATAAAATTACATTATTAAATGTAAATAATTAAATATATATATATATATATATGTTTATAATATTGAACAGTATAATATTTAAAAAAAATTAAAATTGACTATTAATATAATAATGTTAGGTTTGATTCACAATAATTTTTATGTAAAATTACTCATAATAGAACACTTTTCTGAAAAATGACTTATGCTTGTCAAAACGATAAGTCAATTTACAGGGATAAAACATTATTTTTTTTTATTAACTTGTAAGTCATTAAATCATTTTTCATGGAACAAACACAAAAAAATATAAAATATTTTCCGTAAATGAAGTAAATTATAAATTTAATGGTAGGAAAAGTTTTAAAAGATAATTCTGTTTTTGGATTTGAGAAATTACATCCATTAGATGTTTTGATTAACGAAAATGGTTATCAATTATTAACCCACTTAAATCATGTGGATGTGGGTATTAAGTGATACCCATGGCATAGGCATAGCATGCAATTATAAAAATTATGATTGGTACGTCGTGGATCTTAGAGGCAGTTTTTATTTATTTATTTTGGAACTGATAAATAGTGGAACATCATATTTTGGGCACCTCCTAACAGCTGGCTCAATCCACATGATACATTCATAATATTTATTTTTTTGTTTCCTGTTCCTCGTTCACAATAATATCATATCGATACATTCATCAAATCGGGAATAAGCCTGGAATATGCCCTCTCTACACCTAACCAAACAACAGATTTTGAAGCCATCAAGATTTTATTCCACTAATTAATATGATAATAAAATGTTAGACGCGTTGTTAGTCTTCCACCTTTGATTAAAGGTATTGTTTTACTTGGGGAGTTTTGGAAGAGTTTACGGAGTTTAAGAAGTAACTCAATTGATGTGAATATAATTTGTAAGCTTTTGATAGAGGTTAGAAATGTTAATTTGTATATTGCGCCGGCGAACCATCAACCAATATTTCTAACAATATTGACATCTTTTTTTGTGAGTTTGTGGGCTATATCTATATCAATCGAAACGCTCTCTAAATTTCGTGAACCCCTTTAAACTTTTCTCAAAATATTATTAAAAATCTAAAATATGATATCAATATATAAAAAACACAAAATGGAATTTACATTATTGATTGATAAACATCCAAAATAAAAAATAAATAGAAGAATGTAGCGTTGCAGTCATCTATGTAAGTTAGAAGAAAACGGCATCGTTAAGTATGAGTTGAAAAATAGAAAAGTGCAATATTAAAAAAGAAAAAGAAATGAAAATAGTAGGATTTAAAAGCATGAGAAAAGGGGAATTAATTTATTAAATGATTGGAGATAGCAGAAAAGGAGAGGTTGAACTAAGTGCATGTTTAAAACAGATGAGTTGAAGAAGATCCTCGACTTTGAATTTGCAAATTGCGAGGACTAAGAGAGAAAATAAATGAACTCCTCCTCAACATTACCCATCACCCACCAGTACCTATCACGAAAGTTCTATCATTTTTGTTTATTTTCAAACATGTACCACTTAACCACCATGTGTATAACTTAACGTGTGTGGAGTTATCAAAATAAAAACAATTTTATAAATAATTAAAAAATAAATATGTTTTAACAAGTGTGAAATAAACGGAAATGCTCACAATGATCGGCGTCCGAGCAAAGGAGGAGGAAATTAATAGGTTTCTCCAATTTACTTGGAGAGTGAAATGCGAGTAACAACTTTCAAACGATCTAACTTTCCCGGCTTCAACATCTTCTTCATCATTTTGAAACCACAAGAGAGAGAGAGAGGTGCTCCATTTCTTGTAACATAAAATGGGCCCTCAAAAGTAGATCTTTCTGATCAAAATACCTCTGAACCAATCCTATCCACTCATCTAAGCATCCATGTGAGGTCGTTGATTTGATTCTCTTTTTTTAAAATGGTTCGAGAGTAATGTAGAATAGGGTAAGTGGGTGAAGATGGGATATGAACAGCAAATTCTCTCAAAAGCATTAATTATCTCATCACCCACAGTTGTATGTATGAATAAATGAATAATGCTGCAAGAACACCCTACATTTTTCTACACTTTACCCCTCACTAAGACAAATATTAACATTATTTATGATATGGTTTTCTCAACTACTATCTAACATACATAGTTGTAAAAAACATTAATAAATTTTATATCTGGTCCCTCTTTAAGTTTTTGTTTTCATCTCTTGTAAAATTTGTGGTTTGAAATGATGAAGTTGAATTTCAAAAAGAAAACACCATAATGAATTTTGTAACATTATCAACCTTTCAAATCAATCAAATAAGTATATTTACATTAATTATAAAAGAAATTAAATATTAGAATATTTAATACAAATTATGCATATAACATGTATACACACTTTTGCTTCTTTTCAAACATTTAAGTATTTTATGTATATTTTAACTATTTTAATTAGATTAAGACCCATTTGGTTCCTAAAAATGTTTTATGTTTTTATTCTCTATTTTCATTTTAAAAAAATTTAAAAATATATTTTATTTTTTAAATTGAAAAAGATATTTGGTAAATAGAAAAAAAAATTTGTTTTAAATAATGAAAATATGAAAACATGTCTAGTATCTATTTCTTATGATAGAAACATGAATGATAAAATAATAATCAAAACTTCAATTATATAGATTTGAACTAAGGTAAAACACTTCGTATTTAAAATTTGTTAAAAAAAATATTTGTGTTTATATTGGTTTCAAGTAGGGTCAATTCATTAATTAAATTGGGTAAACTACATTGGTAGTCACCCAATTATTAGTAAATTTCTTCTTTGGTCACCTATGTAACATCTGCGTTATGCCCCAAGACTAGGTACAGTGTTATGCTGGGTTAGGAATATTAGAGGATTTTTAGACACGAATACTATAGGAAATTTGAGTGTTAATATAAAAAGTAGTTAAAGCCAATAGGAAATTAGAAAATGCTTTTAGATGAGGAAAATTAATTTTAGATATTGACTAAATTGTAGAAGAATAGAAAGTGTTGTGGAAAAAGTAGGAATTTAAAAGTTAGAAATGAAATACATGGAATTGGTGAGAAAAGAGGAAGGACCAGAAGTGAAATTTACCTAAGTTAGATATGATTCATAAATCGTATTGTAGAAAAGATATAGGATAAAATGGTAATTAGATAAAAGAGATAATTATAGAAACATAATTATTATGGGATGAAATTGTGTTAAATTGCCATTGGTGGACCAATTTGCAAAACTATTATTTTAATGATTAATAAAGAGATAATTTCATGGAATTTTGCAGAAATTTGAAGAAAGATGAAAAGCATTCATCTGGAATGCAAACTGTCACCTTCAAAATCTCTCCTTCCAAACCTTTTCTTTTATTCCAAATATGTCCTTCCACTATTTTTAAGTCATTTCAAGTTCAAATCATTTAATTTCTTTGTTGTTTTCTTAGAAAATACAATAGAGAAGACTAATAGTCATCTTAATTCCATGAGAAGAGACTCTATAAATGTGTAAAAGGAAAGAGAAAATAAGAATTATATTTTGATTTCAAGTGATTAAAGTAAGAGACGATGAAATCTTCATGAAATACATGTTTACTTTAATAAGGTAGTATAGAAATGCTATTTGATTGTGGTTTTAACATGTAAATATTATATGTTTTTTATATGGGATTGAAGAAAAAGACAAGAAAGGTGAGGCTCAAATTGAAGACAAAGGAAAATAAGTGATCAAAAAGTAAGAAGGAAAACACATCATCCAAGCCTTGGTTGTAAGTACTTAAAGAATTTTACCTTGTTTGACTTAAAGTTTAATCATCAACTATGTTAATTGAATAATTTAATTATTAGTATAAATTTTACATGTATAGTAATCCTTAATGAAAATTTATGTAAAAGATTTAAATTATAGTTTATGTTGTGAATTTGTAGTGTTTATATTAACAATTGAAAAAGAGACTTAAATAGAAAAATGATAAAGTGGTGTTGTTATGTGCATTAATTATGAAGTAAATTTACAAGTCAAGTTGTATTGTGAAGAAAAGGACGAAATTGTGAGACTTGAAAAGTTATACTACATTTCTTGATTGAATAAATGCCATGGTTCAATAAAAATGAAGCCCATGTAGACGAGATTAACACTATTAGGATATAGATGACATGCCATAAAGGAATTTTAGCGCGCTTACTGTTCTGTTAAGCACCACGGTGCTCACTACTACGCAAATGCACTATGGTGCTCACTACTACGTGAATGCACCTCATTGCACTTTTGTATTTGTTTCGCATATCTTAAGTGTTTAGTTTAGTCTACATTGGGCTACCATATGAAATGTGAATTAAAAAACTGATAAAATGTCACAGTAAGTTCTCCAAGGGTAAAAATTTAAATATTAGGGACTAGGTTTAAAATGAAGTAAGTTAATGTTTATTAAGAATATACTAGTTATTAATAATTAAAAGATCTAAATTCTTGTTGTACTTACTAAGCCTTCACCGGCTTAATGCATTTATTTTCAACGCGTAGGTAGAAATTAATCAGATAAGCTAGGACAAAGATCGTGTTTAACACCTCTTACCCCATATGATCATCGGACTTGAGCTATGAGATGTTACAAACATTATTAGAACAATTACCGACAAAAATATAGAAATCATGCCAATCAAACAATTATTTATAACCTAAACACATTCATAATGTGATTCACAACTAAACCCAAACTTAAATCGAGCTTACGAAAGCTCTTTTGGTGACCCGAACATGTATTAAGACCAAATTGTAAAGTTTTGAAAATATTGACTCCACATCGTGACAAGGCTTTTCCCACGTCAAGACGTTGCCAAGGTAGTGAGTCCTATCACGATGTCGATCCACTTGATGTCGGGACGTCATAAACTATTCGACCGACGTTGCGACGAGAAGAACCCCACGTTGCGACAAGAAATCTATTTTTGGTAAAATGTGGTCTAGTATCTATTTTGTGCCAAGTCAAACCATTTGCACAAATGGTATACATGAGTATTCAAACTTGTACAAAACCATTCCAAAACATATCATATAACAACTTTATAGTCATCTAACCAATATGCCTCGTTGGCATTATTTCACATCAAAACTATATGAACCATTCATGTTCTCAAAGCAATACACATTCAAAGACACCAGATCATCATCTCAAAGCATTACTATCCATCATACCATTTTAGTACCAAGATACCATTCAAGTCAATTAACTATAGCAAAATCACAGTACCAAACATACATTCATATACATCCAACCAATACCAATATCACATATAGCGACCAAAAGGATTATTTTTAGATTTACATTTATATTCATAACCACACCTATGTACATGCTACATATAATTGGGCCAAAATTTACAAAGGTCTACCAAACCATAAGACGGGTAATGTGAGCTTTGGTATGATCTGACTAATCTGACCTTGTCTGATGATCTACAGGGAAAGAAATGAAAACACGTAAGCATGCTAGTGTTTAGTAAGTTTGTGCGAAAATTTAACTTAACTTACCTTAGCATTAAATAACATAAGCAGTTGAAATTTCAATAACATAAAACATAGAATTACCCTTGGCGACCTTGTGCAATTTCACATTACAAATAACTTAGTTAGTCCAACATCGATGTATAGTTAAGCAAATCACTTTATAATTCTTTACATTACTAAATCATTGAATACCATGTAAAAACATGTTCATCTTATAATTTTACAATCAAAAGACTTATTCATTCATTTCTTTTAATTCATTTTATTAATTGTTTCGCCCGAAGAATTAAAGTAAGAAAATCAACATCAATACATAGTACATGTATGTATATGGCATGATTGCCAACACAAAACATGTTCATCTTATAATTTTACAATCAAAAGACTTATTCATTCATTTCTTTTAATTCATTTAATTAATTGTTTCGCCCGAAGAATTAAAGTAAGAAAATCAACATCAATACATAGTACATGTATGTATATGGCATGATTGCCAACACCGGTACATAGTACCTGTTGTATTTATATGGCATGAAAGCCAACACCAATAAATAGTACATATTATATGTATATAGCATGATAGCCAATACCGATACATACTATCTGCTGTATTTATATGGCATGAAAATCGACACCTATGCATAGTTCTTATTGTATGTATATTCTAATTGTTTACTAATTTCACTTGGGCCATGATTCCATTTCTAATCTTCTCAACTATCATAACATTGTCATATACATGTAACATGATTCAATTAACAATCTATGAATCTTCCATTTCAAATAACTATTAATTTCACATGGAATTATTGTCATACTTATTCTATTTCAATCTCTGTAGTCGCATACATGTTTTTCTTATTTAAAAAACAATCCAAATACATTTTAAACCGTGTAATGTCATCATATACACATCAATCATTTATACAATAATTTTTCACGATCATTCAATACAATACATCTATTCATATTCATCACATATTTCATATATTACTATTTAACCCATTTGATGCCAAAAACTTTGTATGTGCATATATATATATCATTTCTAACTAATAATAAAAATTGATTTAATTATTGATCAAGAAAAAGAAGAAAGTTGGAGAATTCAACAATGGCTTCTCCCTAATATAAAATTTTTAATAGTATTCTCATAAATTTCACACTAAACCGTCCGCCATCACAAAACATGGCATAATTTCCATTTTAGGTCTCTTAAATATCATTTTAGTCTTTAAGTAACTAAAATGTATAACAATTAACTTTTACTGGTTTTTTTACATACTAGTCCTTATACCTTAATTAGTCACTAAATCGGTGAAATTACTTATCCAAAATCCAATCCACCTATATAAAAACTCCGTAAATATTTAATAAAAAATGTTTATGGACTCGGTTTACGAAAAAGAAATCCCAATACCTCATTTTCAAAACCCACTGACTTTAAAGCCAATTCACTTGTACCACTATTAATTTTCGAATTAACAAATTCATCGGACTAGAATTCAATATAATACTTGAATTGAATCATAAATATTAATAAATAATATTTACAGACTCGATCATCAAAAAATGGGTTTTCGAAACCACCATTTCTGATACCACTAAAAACGGAGCTGTTACATTAGGAGCTGCTTATCTTATCACATCGCTAAGTTTGGAGAAGACTATGATACTAACTTTTGGCATAGTTTGGCATGTATATAGGAATTTTGGCATGGGATATTGTTAGAATTAAGTGACCCGAATTCTTATTTAAATAAAATACGATGAAAAATAAAATAAAAGTAAAATCCATATAGAACTAGACTTCTTTTATTTTATTTTAGAATAAGATTTTTTAAACCTTATTAAACTCCATCTATTTTATATTTACTAGGATAAGGTGTTTCAATCCTATTAGAATATGGCTTTACAAGCCTATAAATAGACATAGTCCATTCATCTTGAATTGATTCAAATTTTTAACATAGTAAATTTTCTTCTCCTCTGCCCGTGGTTTTTTCCCGAAAGGGTTTCCACGTAAAATTTGTGTGTTCTTTATTTTATTTATTTTATTTTATTTTATTTTTTCACAAATTGGTATCCGAGCTTCCAGGTTGTTCATCTCAACCACAGTAATGGCGTCTTTGAAGTATGAAATTCCGTTGTTGGATCGCAACACCAAATTTGCATTGTGGCAGATTAAGATGCAAGCAATTCTTGCGCAGATGGATCTGGAGGATGCCCTGCTAGGGATAGATAAGATGCCTTCGATATTAACAGATGAAGAGAAGAAGCCTAAGGATCGAACAACGAAATTTTGCAGGATGTGATGAAAGAGAAGGCTGTCACTGCATTATGGAAGAGGCTAGAACAAATATGTATGTCGAAAACTCTAACAAGCAAGTTGCATATGAAGCAGCGTCTTTATGCTCATCGTTTGGAGGAAGGTGCGTCTGTACACGAACACTTAACAATGTTTAAAGAAATTCTCTCAAACTTGGAGGCCATGGAGGTTCAGTATGATAAGGAAGATCTAGGGTTGATTCTACTTTGTTCGTTGCGCCCGTCTTATTCAACCTTTAGAGACACGATTTTATATAGCCGCGAGTCTCTCACAGTTGATGAGGTTTATGATTCTTTAACCTCGTGTGATAAGATGAAACATTTTGTGGTTAAACCCGACTCTCAGGGAGAGGGTCTCATTGCTGGTGGGAGACAAGATTAGAATGCTGATGATGATCGTGGTAGGACACAGGACCGAAATCCTCGTGGTAAATATAAGGGTAGATCGAAGTCTTCAAATAGAGGTAAAACTTGTAACTTCTGCAAGAAGAAAGAGCACATTAAATCTGAGTGCTATAAGCTACAAAATAAGATTAAAAGGGAGGCTGCGAATTAAAAGGGAAAACAACTAGAAAATTTCGGTGAAGCTGATGTTGTAGAAGACTACAGTAATGGTGAACTTCTAGTCGCTTCTGTCAATGATTCTAAAGTAAGTGAGGAGTGGATACTTGATTCAGGCTGCACCTTCTACATGAGTCCCAATCGGGATTGGTTTACAGCTTATGAAACAGTGTATGAAGGTGTTGTTTGATGGGAAATAATGCTTCGTGTAAAATCGTAGGTGTTGGAATAATTAAAGTTAAGATGTTTGATCGAGTTATCAGAACACTTAGTGACGTACGGCATGTTCCAGAATTAAAAAGAAATTTAATTTTGTTGAGTACTCTTGATTCAAAAGGGTATAGATACACAGCTGAAAGTGGGGTTTTAAAGATTTCCAAAGGGTCTCTTGTTGTGATGAAAGGGTAGAGAAAAATTTCCAAGTTATATGTTTTGTAGGGTTCTACTGTTACTGGTGATGCAGCTGTCGCTTCCTCTTCATTGTCAGATGATGATATTACTAAACTTTGGCATATGCGCCTAGGGCATATGAGTGAGAATGGCATGGCAGAATTGAGTAAAAGAGGACTTCTTGATGGGCAAGGAATTTGCAAACTGAATTTCTGTAAGCACTGTGTTTTTGGAAAGCAAAAGAGAGTTCAATTCACTAGAGGAATCCATAACACGAAGGGAACGTTGGAGTATATTCATTCTGATCTGTGGGGGCCATCTAGAGTGCCTTCGAGAGGTGGAGCTAATTATATGCTAACCTTTATTGATGATTTTTCCAGAAAAGTTTGGGCGTTCTTCCTGAAGCAGAAAAGCGATGTGTTTTTCCATTTAAGTCTTGGAAAATTATGATTGAAAAACAGACGAGAAAACAGATAAAATACCTCCGTACAGATAATTGCTTAGAGTTCTGTTCTGATGAGTTTAATAAATTGTGCAAGTTAGAAGGGATCATGAGACCCTTGACAGTTTGTCATACTCTACAGCAAAACGGCATTGCAGAACAAATGAACAGAACGATCATAGAGAAGGTTCGATGTATGTTGTCAAATGCCAACTTCATCGAAGGCATTTTGAAGCGAAGCGACCTCATCGCATGTTTTTGATCAACCGATCTCCATCCGTTGCCATTGAAAAAAAGACTCCACAAGAGGTATGGTCTGGTAATCCTGCTAATTATTCTAATTTAAATATTTTTGGGTGTCCTGCGTATGCTCATGTTGATAATGGAAAATTGGAACCGAGATCCATTAAATGCGTTTTTCTTGGTTATAAAGCTAGTGTAAAAGGGTATAAGTTATGATGTCCTGAAAATAGAAAAGTTGTAATTAGCAGAGATGTTGTTTTTGATGAAACTGCTATGCTACCTAACTTATCTCTTAAAGACTCTTCCAATAAAGAAAACCAAAAGCAGGTGGAGCATCAGATTAATACAGAGTCAACTTCTCAAGCCATAATAAAAATTGAGAATAGAGTTGCTTCTTCACCACAATACTCTATCACCAAAAACAGAACTAGAAGAGAAATTAAACCTCCAAAGAAGTATGCTGGTTGATTTAGTTGCTTATGCTTTAAACGTGGTGAAGATATAGACCTTAATCAAGAGCCATCTAATTATTCTCGAGGCGGTTAATGTGTGAAGACTCGAGAGAAAAGTGGATGTTTGCTATGCAAGAAGAGATGGAATTACTCCACAAAAATAGAACATGGGACCATGTGAAACTTCCTAAAGGTAAGAAGGCTGTTCGTTGTAAATGGGTGTTTAATAATAAAGAAGGGACTCTAGGAGTTGAAGAACCCAGATATAAAGTAAGGCTTGTTGTAAAGGGTTATAGTCAAATTCCAGGAGTGGACTTCACAGATGTGTTCTCTCCAGTTGTTAAGCATAGTTCGATTCGAGCTTTTCTTGGTATTGTGGCCATGCATGATTTGGAGCTTGAGCAGTTAGATATAAAAACTGCATTTCTGCACGGAGAACTTGAGGAGGATATTTACATGCAACAACCAAAGGGTTTTATAGTCTGAGAAAAAGAGGACTATGTTTGCTTGCTGAGAAAGTCCCTTTAAGGTTTGAAACAGTCACCAAGACAGTGGTATAAGAGGTTTGATTCCTTTATGACTTCTCATGATTTCAAAAGAAGTAGTTTAGACAGTTGTGTTTACTTTAATAAAAACAATGATGGTTCTTTTGTGTATCTACTTCTTTATGTTGATGACATGTTGATAGCAGCAAAAGATAAAGGAGAGATAAGAAAGGCCAAAGCCCAACTTATTGAAGAATTTGAGATGAAAGATTTAGGACCAGCAAAGAAGATACTTGGTATGGAGATTCTCAGAGATAGAAAAGCAAGTAAATTGTACCTAAGTCAGAAGGGGTACATTGAGAAAGTTCTTTGTAGGTTCAATATGCAGAGTGCTAGGCCTGTTAGTACTCCTTTAGCAGCCCATTTCAGACTTTCATCGGCTTTATCTCCACAATCAGATAGTGAGATTGAGTACATGTCACATGTTCCATACACTAGTGCAGTGGGATCTCTCATGTATGCTATGGTTTGCTCACGTCCAGATTTATCATATGCGATCGATGTGATTAGAGATACATGGCAAATCCTCAGTAAAGAACATTGGAAAGCGATTCGATGGATTTTAAGATACTTACGAGGCACTACTAATGTTTGCTTATAGTTTGGAAGAACTAAAGATGGAGTCATAGGGTATGTTGATGCTGATTTTGCTGGAGACCTTGATAGAAGAAGATCTCTCACAGGTTACGTCTTTACAATTAGAGGTTGTGCAATTAGTTGGAAAGCCACTTTGCAAACTACAGTCACTTTGTCTACCACTGAAACTGAGTACATGGCGATTACTGAGGCTTGTAAAGAAGCTATTTGGTTGAAGGGACTATTTAGTGAACTCAATGAAGACCTTTAAATCGATCTGATATTTTGTGATGATGAGTGCCATCTTCCTTACAAAAGATCAAATGTTTCATGAGAGAACAAAACATATTGATGTTCGGTATCATTTTGTTCGTGATATTATTGCTCGTGGTGATATTGTTGTGAGTAAAATTATACTCATGAAAATCCTGTAGATATGATGACTAAGTCACTTCCTATAACCAAGTTTGAGCATTGCTTAGACTTGATTGGTGTTCATTGTTGAAGTTAAATCCTTAAGGGGTTTTATGGAAGAGGTGGAGAACTTGTTCGCGATGAAGAACTTGTTCATTGAGAATTTGTGTCAAGGTAGAGATTGTTAGAATTAAGTGACCCGAATTCTTATTTAAAAAAAATACGATGGAAAATAAAATCAAAAGTAAAATCCATATAGAACTAGCCTTCTTTTATTTTATTTTAGAATAAGGTTTTTTAAACCTTATTAAATTCCATCTATTTTATATTTATTAGGATAAGGTGTTTCAATCCTACTAGAATATGGCTTTACAAGCCTATAAATAGACATAGTCTATTCCTCTTGTATTGATTCAAATTTTCGACATAGTAAATTTTCTTCTCCTCTGCCCATGGTTTTTTCGCGAAAGGGTTTCCACGTAAAATTTGTGTGTTCTTTATTTTATTTATTTTATTTTATTTTTCATAGATATGAATATAAAAGACTAATATATAAACTCTGTAAACTTGATCTATTTTGTAAATGTAATCCAAATCCATAACATGTTTGTGTTAAGTTTGAATTGTTAATGTTATAATAGCTTTATATGCTTGCAATTGTGGATTGGTTTGAATATGTTGAGGAAATTGGTGTACAAGGACTTAAATGTATAAAGTTTGGAATTTAGCAATTACCCTGCGTCCCAAATGATAGAAATCTATTTTGGTATTGATACCATAGCGAAGGTACCGATACTTAGTGGCAAGTATTGGTACTTCAACCTTGGTATCGACACTAATGAATTTAATTTGATTTTTTGAAGCTTTGAAGCAAATAGTATCAATAATTGAAAGATATATTGATACCTACAACAATGGTACCGATACTTCATGCCTAATATCGATACTTGGCCGCTGTTTTTCATAAATAAGTTATTTTAATTGCATGAATGCTTGAAAGATTCATTCGGGCCCATCCCATTATGTAGTACCAATACTGTTATAATAGTTATATTAAAATAATCAGTATATAATATTTTGTCTATTGTTAGGACATAATAGCCTTTTAGTTTGACAATCAATGCGGCATTCCTGTACCTAATTCAATAGTCGGGTCAGGTATAAGGGTGTTACAACCTAACTATTAGCATGGTAACTTTTAATATTGGCATAATAATAACTTTTAAGAAAGTTGACATGGTAGCTTTTAATATTGACATAATCATAAATTTAGCCCTCAATATTTATACATTGTTCCAATTTAGTCTTGATTCTAAAAAACTAAATCTTCAATGTTTATACATTATGTATTTTGATCCTTTTTGCAATTTTGCTTTTCTTTGTGGCCCTTTCCGACATTGTCCTTAGTTTGATTCAATGAATAAAGAACAACAAAAAGAACCAAAACGATCCCAATTTTTGAAAAATAGCCAATTCAATTGATTGAAAGTAAAGAGTACATGCTTCATTAATTCAATTAGTAGTAAGCATTCAATCGAATCGAGTGAAAATTTTAAGTTAGTCGAGTTGACAAGTCCTTTTATCATCCAAACTTAATTTGAATTTTTTTGAATTGAATCAAGTGAAACAAAATTTGAGTCAAGTTGAATCGAGTGAAATTGTTCGAGTTAAATTAAAAAAAATTAAACATATTGAATTAAAATCTTGTTACAATATAATTGACTCCTTATTAGAGCACACAAATATTTGAAAACTCTTTCAAACCAAGATAAGAGAAAAAAAATACTTTAAAATGATAAATTTGATTTGATAATTTACTTGTTTATATCCTCAAAAATATTATTTTGGAACTTTTTTTGAGAAAATTTGAAATTTTTTTCATACATTATTAAGATTTTTTTATAATTTTTATTTTTTAAAAAAATTTTGAAATTTTGGAAAGTTTCATAAATATTTTTAATTTTTTTTGTTGCGACAGACCGATTTGCATATTTTCAAAATTGATAGGGGCCAAAAGAATATTTACACCAATTTGTTATTCAAGTTATTCAAATTGTAAAATTCAACTTGACTCAAACTTAAAAAACCGAATTACTTATTTGACTTGACTCGAGATAACTTAATAATTTGATTCAATTACTTGTAATTCAACTTTTTTAATTGAATTAAGTTTTGCTCACCCCTAAATTTAATCAAATTGTAAATTTAACAACTTAAAAAAAATCAAGCATTGATTTGCTTCTTTAAAGGTGGTCAGGGTTGAATATAGTGCCCTAAATGTAGTATTTTCATCTCAGTACACTTGTTGTAATATCTTGAATTTTAGCTAGATAAGAGTGTGAAATTATTTTAAAAATAAGGGAATGACACAATGGTTGGTTGATAATTATGAAAGCATGGAAGTTAAATTAAGGTCCTAAGCTCGAATCTTTTCCCATGCAAAATAATTAAATTTTGCAAAATTCGTTGTTTATTTAATATGTGTGCCGTCCATACCCTGTTGACCTAGTTATAGATATTATTTTTAAACAAAATTATCAGCCTTCAATCCCATTCTCTCCACCGTATCCGTCCCTTTCTTCCTCCTCTCCTTATTGCTTTTCATTTTTTCCTTCTTCCCTATTGTTGTCGTCGCCTATAATACCTACTTCTACCATCTCTTTATTTTCTTTTTGCCACAAGATCTTGCATCATCTTCCTCAAAACCTTGCTTCCATTTTTTCCCTAAAATTTTCAGCCCCAAATCCGAAATCTTGGACCTTCAAGATCAATTCCCATTTTTGCTAAGAAATGCCATTCCCGCTCCTATTATCTAGTTTGTATAAGTTCTTCTTTTCTCTCAATTTCTTGATAGATCTTTTGAGTTAAAAAACCCAAACTTCCAGACCTTGAATTTAAGGGATTTTTAAATATTTTAAGGGAATTTTTCCAGATTTCTAAGAGATCTTAAAGGTGGTTTTAAATTAGCCTTAATTTGGCCACCATTGGTGGTGGTGCGCGCGCCTGTAGGCAAGAAAGGAGGCTATTGCTTCTTTAATTTTTCCTATATTTTTCCAGCATTATCTTGGGTTCTTGAACCCCTCATAATCAGCCTTTAATTATATGTTAATTAGGGAAAATCGATCTTGATCAATCGACAATTTAGATTTGACAATTTAGGAGGCATATGTGTGGTTGATTGTAAACTAGTTTATAGTTTTGGTTTAGATATTGGGGAAAGATTGTTAATTAATAAAAAAAAGAATTTTAATCATGAATTAGCTACTGATTTTACAATATTTAAATGTGTTAGTGCCAACTTAAATGCCCTAAACCAACAGTGAAGCCGAAAAATGTTCGCACGTACAATTCACATCAAATCAGAAATCTAACTAGTTTGGATCTAAAAAATAGTTATAATTTTAATGGTTGGATTGAAACCATAAGTGGGTGTTTCGGGGCTATTTAAGAGGCATATTGATTGATATTAATACTGGTTTTTAATTTAAGTTAATTTTAAAGCTTATTAGAGAAACCACAAGATTTATAAGTGTGTTGCAGAAGAGCATAAAATAAGGTGTGAGTCCTAACTCAAAAAATTGAATGTTAATAATGATTTTAATGATATAATTGATGATTTAGCTTGATGATCGGGCTTGGCTAAATAACTAAGTAATAAAAATTATAAGAGGCCGAACCAGGTACATTTCGAGCCCTGATTATTTGGCATGTTAGCAAAGTTGCTAAATTGACTGAATGATTGCATGATTGATATTGTTGTGAATGGTTAGTTAATTTGATGTATTATTAGTTGTACGTATAGCATGATTCTGAATGAAAATAAGAATTATGCAAGATATATTGATATGAGTAATTTGCTATGTAATGTTTGAAATATTGCTATACATGCACACAGAAAAGTTTGCAAGAAGACATGAAATTGTGAGTTGTTAAATGATATCACATTGATGGTAAATTGAAAGTTGGAACAATAATCCTATTCACTAAAAGTATTTGATAATTCGGGAGCATGTTGAACATGCCAATAAATTGTGAAAGTATTAAATTATGTCTATGTATGAGATTGTATGACATATTGCATGTGCATCGGGATGGGTTATTATTGTAGTTGATGGAGGAGTTCTGTGGAGATTCGACGGTATATTAAGTTTGCATTTATTCGTATTCAATGCACTACACTGGAGATTCGAGGAGATTTTTTGATTTTATCGTATTTATTTGTTATATGGCAGATTTTTTGCAATTATATTCATTCGATCGTTTTACCACATCGAGCTTTACTCGCATTTGTTGGAGTTTAGTAGACGGGTTCTGGGGAACTCGTGGTGTGTAGCGGATGGTTGGGGGTAGGAAATTCAATTTGCATTATAATATGATCATGACTCATTACATTGTTATTAATGCTATTTGTTTGTGATTTACGGTTTTGCGTGTGAATGCTTGAACGTATGCTAAATGCCTTGTTGTTAAGACTCACATTAAGCTAGTTAGCTCATCTTATTACTTTAAACTATTTGGGTAATGAACGAAATTAGGATCGGGTTTGGCATGCGGACGTACGATGAACTTCAAACTTTATTTCAAACTAATATTTTTATTTTCATTTTATTCAAAATTCTTTAAGTTTATTTGTTTTTTGGACTGTAAAGTTATTTGGACTATGGTTTGGGATTGTTTTTGTTTTTAGGGTTTTCATGCATGCATGTTTTTTATACTTGGGATTGATTTATAATTATATACTAAAATTGGATTGAGCATGTTACTTGGCTAAATTAATAATTGGTTTTTTTATTTTTTTTTTGCTGCAAGCAAGATAAACAAAGGATTTTCTATTCAAAAGCCACGACGTGCAAAGAGATTTTCTAAAATCATGCTAGTTCTACTAACTTGACTTAACAAAGGTTGGTTTAATGAATGAACGTTTTCCCAAAATAAAAAAGGTAACCACATTTTTATTAAAAGAGAGTGTATTGAAGGTTTCCAACCATTGATAGAGTAGTTTGTCGCTTAGGTGTCCAATGTGACTTTCACGATTTGGCCATAATGTTTTAGTTGGGTTTTGGAGGTCACACTTGTAATCTTTCAAACAGATTGGTTAATAAAATTATTCATGATTTACATTAATAATTTGTATATAGTCTGACATGGTTTTTGCACGCAAAGCAAAATGGAAGCAAATGTTGCTCACTGGTTGTCTAATATTTAACTAATACTAAGCGGTATTACGTGGTTGGATCGTAATACAGAAAGACAAATTATATTAGAAGACGAACTAAACATGTCCTTAGTCTAACTGGAAATGAGCAAACCGATTGAAAGACTAATATGTTATCTATCAAGTCTATTGGGGAGATGCTTTGTCTTGGGTATCAGAATGGATGACTCCCAGAAGATAAAGATATAGATGTGACTAACTGGACTGACAGTACATCTGACAAGACCCAAGAAGAATAGATCCTAAATTCGTTTATGGATTTCTTCACTTATGACGCTTATAGTGTTGCATACCTAAATCTTGAGTGGATGACAGATGATGTATACGTGACTCATACACTTTGATGTAAGTTAAAGTTTGAGTTTGAATAGATAAGGAACCAAAAGCTTGTGCGTTAGGTGTACGACTTCTGCAGTATGTAGCGTCAATCATAATAGTGGAATTTATAGCTCGAGACATGCGTAAATGATATCCTCTTATTTGTATTACATGGTTGATGGAAAGTAAACGTGGCCACAATTCGTTCGTCTTTGTAATTGATGACTTTAGCACTATTTGATAGTGATTGACTTTGCATGAAGAAAGATATAATGGTTGCTATAAGATAAAATATGATCATGTTGGAATAACGAATTTTATTTCAAATACTTTCGTAATGTTATGTCATTGGGGAGAGCTCAGTCACGATACTATAGTGGAATGACTTCGTGACTAAAATAGTTTATAATTAATATTCAAAAAGTTGAAACTTAATTATAAATCATTTGAGCCTCAATTGCATGTGTCCAATCGGTCCTTCCACTAGCTCATTGAAACTTGAAATGAATTGCGTGTTTGAATCTAAATGAACAAAATGAATAGAAATAGAGGATTGGAAAATATTAAAAAATGATTATGATTTTCTCTAAAATGGAATCATTTGGACATGAATGTGGTTTTCTCAAAATAGAAATGAAAATGAAAATGAGAAATTATTCTTTTGTAAATGAACATGGAGTACTCAGAAATGGTCAAAAGAATAAGTTTATATTTTTGAGTTATTTTAAAGCCCAAAAATGAAAATAAACCATTCAATCATGGTGAACAAGTTGAATAGTGAAATATTAAATATATTTTCTCGAAAATTTTACTAGGGGTAAAATCATCATAATTTTACTGGGGGTAAAATTGGGATGAGAAAATTATTTAATATAAATATTAAATTTTATTTTTCAGAAATAGAAAAATAAATATTGAGTTGTATCAAATTGTAAAGTATTACGTTAAAAGCCCGAGAAATACTTGTGATTGAACCTGATATAGAAAAGGCCCAAAAGCCTCTTATGTAATAAGGGGGGATGACAAGCCCTAGTATATTTAACTAGGGTTGTTTCCTTCTACATCCTAGTAGAACTAGGATTTCGTTTTTCTAGTTGAAATAAATTTCTCTAATTCAACAAGAGTTCTACTTTCTCTTCCTATAAATAGATGGCACTGATTAAGCTATAAACATAACTTTAAGAGATGGTTATTCTGCCCAAAAATAGAGAGACTTTTTATTCTCTTAGAATTAAATATATTTTTCAGAATAACGATTCTGCCGGTTTCTATTTGAGAAGAGAAATTTTCTTTCCACATAAAAACATAGAAATTCTAGTTCTGTGTTCTGATTCAATTGGTTTGAGCCCACACTCGAAGCAGTTCATGGTATGAGAATAGCAAAGAAGATCGTTTGGTTGAAAGTCGGGAATGGCAAGGATCCATCTATCTGAAACACAGGTACGATTTCAGTCTAGGGTTTATTTTTATAAATATTACAAGCCGGGTCAATTTTCAAAATTTTTATTTTTCATTTTGTAAGAAAACCATTTTCAAGTTGAGTTTTTTTACAATAGTCAGCTCAAGCTATCAAAAAATGAATTAATTGTCATTGAGATATATCTAGTTCTTAGTCATTTGAAAAATAAGGAAGGCAATGTATATTGTGATTGTATAGTTTAATAATAAACATATTTTTAAAAAAGAAATATTTTTGTTTTTATTTCTATTTGACATATTGTGTATTAAATTATATTTTTATGTAAAACAAGATAAAATTAAGTAATGTGTAAAAATTGAGGACTAAATTTTTTTATTGTACCAATTTTATAAGCTTCCATGTCATCAATCCATTAACCATTTAATAATTGGTGACTAAAAAAGAAAAAAAAAATAATTAAGTGATATTTTATGATAAAAAATTTTAGTAATAACACAAGAGTTTATCCAATTAAAAAAATTTATTCTAACTTTTCAAGTTTATGAAGTGGAAAATAAAAAAATCCAACCAAAACACATTTTTGTTTTGACATTGTGTGTTTAATTCTTGTTGAAACTTTTAAATATGTAATAGAAATTATAAATTTGTTTTATATAATGTTGGTAATAGTAATATTTAAATTTAATATTTTCAAATTAAAGCTATAAAGCTATTCATTAAAGGCTAAGTTCAAATAGAAAAAAATAATCTATTTCAAGCTGAACCTAGCGAATTCAATAATGTTTGGGTAAGAGATTTGTAAGATAAATTTTATTTATATCAAAAATTTTAAAATTTAAAAAATGAATTTATTTATTTGGATAAATATATAGAAATTTTTTTTAAATTTATGAGTTACTTTAAAAAGGAGATTTAATAGTTCAATTTTCTTTTCCAAATTCCACCTAAAAATGTAAATTTTTCAAAATTTTATTTTATTTAATACACATGATTCCTCTATAAAATAAAAAAAATTAAATAAAAATATTTTCATTTAATTCTAATATTTACTTTAAGATGTTTTTAGATTCAAATTTTAACTTGAGCCAACTCCAAATTTTCAAAAGTTCAACTCATCAACAACCATATTTTAAAACAACTTTTATTTTAATATCTATATATTTTTAACTATATTTTCGGACTTCAAAACCAACAATATAAAAAAAACAAAATAATGTATAGAAAAATAAAAATAAAGGACAATTTATAAAGGGTATTAAGGTAATTCATGAATAAAGGACAATATATAGAGGATATATTCTTCTTGAGTCATGTCTGATGTACTGTTAGTCCAATTAGTCACATATATGTCTCTATCTTCTAGGATTCATCTATTCTAACGCCCAAGACAAAACATCTCCCTAGTTGGACTTGATAAACAACATATTAGTCTTTCAATTGATTTGCTCATTTCCTATTAAACTAATAACATGTTTAGGTCCATTTACTAATATAAGTTGTCTTTCCGTGTTACGATCCGTCCATGTAATACCGCTTATTATTAGTTAAATATTAGACAATCAGTGAGCTAATATTTGCTTCTGTTTGCTTTACATGCAAAAACCATGCAAGGACAATATATAGAGGGTATTAATGTAATTCATGAATAATTTTTTTAAACCAATATGTTCAAAAAAAAATACAACTGTATATAAACGAAAATACAACACTTAGGGCACCGGATCTAACAATAACAAGATAATATCCAAGTCAATTTTAAATTTTTTTTATTCTTTTCAAAATTGCTACCAATTGGATAAGACTTAAATTCCTTATATCTAGTTCCCTTTATACATAAAAAAGTCTCACATTTTCTACCTAATTAAAATATTAACTAAAGATATTAATCATATACAAGTTAAAATTTCTAGCACAACAAATAACTTTGACTATTCAAAAACGTAGTTCCACACGATGTTACAATAAAAAAAATTAAACAATAGAGTATAACAATAAAAGTTTCTAACAAAACAATTTTACAAATACTACAATATGCAAAAGCTCATTAGAGGAGAAAGGTAAATTGAAAGCAACAACACTAGAAGGTTTAGAAACAAACCAAAGATGATTCAATTTGATCAATCGCCAATAACTACATCTTAGCTTTTCCATTGTCAAAATGCTCCAACGATAAACTTTGGTCAACCAATTAACCATTTCCAAAGAACCCAATGAGACCCATTTATAGTTATTTATTACAAATCCAAGTTTATAAATGAAACTAACCTAAGTTATTTATTACATATGCTTACTAACCCTCAAGTTAAAAGATCCAAACACCTTTAAAAAAACCTAACCCCAAAAAATATGTTAAAGCTAACCCATTTAGTGAAACATGACAACCCATACTAGTTAGTGGATTAATAAATCGAATCAGTTAAACTAGTTTAAGTTAAACACTAAACCAAGCTCTCATTCCAATGATCACCATAATGTTATGGTTATAAAACCAAGCATGTCACATACAATCTTCATAAAAGTATGGTATCATTGTAACGACCCAATTTTTTGGAAGTTTAGTTTAAGGCTAAATTTCTTAAACCGAGTTGTTATGGGAAGTTAGAATGAGACGTTTTCGAGATTGGGCTTGATAGTAAATTGGTGGTTTATTCATTGATATATTTTCATTAATTAGAGGTAATAATTGGTTAGAATTGAGAAGTTAGTTTTAACGCTTATGGACTAAATTGTAAGGTTAGAAAAATTAGTAGGGTCAATGTGTGAAAACTAGAAAAAAACATTTATGTGATGAGAGGTCCTCAATTAGTAATTATCCCAATCCCTTAATAACAAATATTCCAATTTGAAATATAGTTGGAGGGAATGGTCAAATCCTCTCCTATTTTCATGATCATTTCTGCAAAATTTCACTAAAATTCTCCGAAGGATTTGATATCTATCGATCTAAAGGAAATGTGAGCTTGATTTTCAATAAAAATCTTCTATTAAAACAAGGATTTTCATTTAAGATTTTTGGATATTTTCTTTTCTTTTCTCTTTGAGTTCACATAAGATTTGGAAGAGAAGAGAGTGAAGTTATATTTTGATTTCTTTGATTCAATCTTTGTTTTCCAACAAGGTAATGAGTTTTCTTACATTTAGTCATGATTTCTAATTCTTGAAAACTATTTTTTTTTTAATTTTTCTTGTGTTTCTCCTTTTTTTAAGCATTTTTCAAGCTAAAAAGAGAAAACTTTGATCCGATATTTTCTTATTGTTTTTAAGCTAGTCTTAAGTTTTAAGTTTAAAAATGTGTTGTTAGATTTCAAGTTAGACGACAATTCAGAGGTAGTTCTCTTAAGATAACATTGTTAAGGGCTTGAGGAGTGTAACGCCCCAAAAATTATATTTTTGTTTTTGGGAATTTATGACACAACTGTGTATCTGGCTTAGTGGTTAAGTGTTCTGGGTGTGTGTGAGAGGTCCCAAGTTCAAGCCTTACTTAGGTTAAATTTTGGTATTTTATGAATTAAGCCCTATCTCTGTTCAGTAGACTTTTATTTAATTTTGGTACAACCATATTAGAATGGGTCTGCTGGCCTAATGGTTAAGTGGAGTGTTAGTTTGTTAGAGGTCATGTGTTCGAATCCCTGTGCGAGCATGAGAGTTTATTTTTGCATGTTTGACCGAGGAAGTTTCAGTCAAACAGAAATTTTGAGAAGTTGGTTGTGAGTGGGAGTAGAGGGAGAGAAATAAGGGATTTTGGGGTTTTTCAGTGGTGGTGAAATTATTTTGACGTTTTTTTCCTCTTTCCCCAAAAGTTCTGCATTTTTTTTCTCTCTGTCGATTCTCCTTCTTGTCTTGCTACCAATTGACTTGGTTCCTCTCCTCTCCTCTTTTCTTTCTTTTTGCTAAACCCATTTCTTTCTTTCTATTTTGCAACATTGATTGTTCTCACACGAGTTGGTAAGTTCGGTAGTATAAGTTTGAATCATTGTTTAATGTGGTTGTAATTCATGTTTAGGAGGTCAGTAAGTGGCTGTGGATTTCCAATCGGTGCTGAAGGGGTGCGAATTCGTTAGTGTTCGTTCAAAGGTAAGGATTACCGGTAAGAGCTAGGATTATTTGTTCGTAACAATCTGACTTGGTATCAATTTGGGGTGACTGAAATTAGGTTTTGGATTGTCAATGTTAGGTACTGGAGTGCTCGGGAGTGGTTTTGCAGAGAAATGATACCAAGTGTGTACCCAAAACGCCGAACACAGGGTTCGACGAAAAGCCGAAAAAGCTTACTGTCAACGCCACACGAGCGTGTGGTCGCCCGTATGGTAGGCCGTGTGATGGACCACGGGCGTGTGATCGACGACCTATGCCGTGGCATCAGACACTGCCGTTTGATGGCCAGGTAGGCCATGTACGACACACGAGTTCGACCGATTTGGGCCGTGTAGGCCACACGGGTATGTGGGCCCACATGGATAAACCATACGGACGTGTGGGATTCTGGGCCAGGCCGTGTGATCAACACAGCCAAGGCCAATTTGGACCGTGTGAGCCCATTTTTTTGAAAAGTTCTCTAAGGTTGCCCGTGTAATCTACTTGTCTGATTTCTGTACTAAGCATGAGTAATGACTTGAAAGTATGGACTGTTAGTTGCATATCTGCATGACACTTATTGTATGTTGCATTGCATCGGGATGGGTTGATTATATTTGGAGGAAGCGTTCTGAGAGGCTCTTAAGCCTGATATCTGGCAGCTTAGCTACAATATTCTAATTATTTTCCGCATTTCAGTACAACATGGTGTGTAGGGATGGGTGGGTGATTTTAACCCACCTGGTGTGAAGGGATGGTCGGAGATAGTGTGTAGAGGCTAGTGAGTAAGACTCTGATTTCTAGTATCTGTTACGCATATTATATCTGAGATGGGCTAAGGCCCTAACTTATATCTGAGAATGTATCTAATTGGGCTAAGGCCAAATTGAATCTATAATGGGCTCAGACCCAGACTATTTATGACTATATTCTGATGTGTATCTGTATGTATGTTTCTGTGGGGATTACACATTGAGTTTGCGAAAACTCACCTTTTTTGTTTAATCGTACAGGTAACCCCCAGACTTGAAGGATCGGTACAGCGGAGGACTCGATGGTGGCCATACGTAAATTTTAAAATGTTTTCCGTTAACTTTCAGATTTCATTACTTATTTGGGGTTCATTTGATGTAACTTTTGGACTTTGGACTGTTTGGATTTAAATTTTAGATTTTTAACTGCTTTACGTTTTTAATACTGCTAGGCATGGTAAAACTCGATTTTCACTAAGATCAAACGGTTTTTCTAAAATAAGTATTTTCAAAGCTTCCGCTAAAAAGATATGATTTTAGACATAATGGGGAACACAAGTTTTACTTCGAACTAAGATAAATGTTAATTAACTGGAATAGTTTTTACTCGACAAACTCAATTTTGACTTCCATTCCATGTGACATCGCCCAATTCGGCCATAACGTCTAAGCCGGGTTTGGGGTGTTACAAGAAGCTTTAGAGAGAGAAAATGTGTGTGTAAGAGCTTGAGTTGTTAAAGGTTTTTAAGTTTTTAGGAGTTCCTAAACCTGATTCTAAAGTTAGATTTCAAGTTTGAATAGATTAAATTAGAGTTCTCTAACACCCCAAAATAGAGCTTAAGAGTTTTATGGGTATTTTAAGAATTTTAGCCTTAGAGTGTTTGAAATTTTATGACATGATATATCAATAATGTTTTCAATTATGGTTTTTAGAAAATTAAATCAATTTCTAAAAATGAGTTTTGAATACCTTTAATTTTGAAAATAGGACTGATTTGTAAAATAGTCAAAATTGAGAATTTTTATGAAGCAATTTAACCAGATTTTAAAATCCAAGCTAAATAACCTCCTTTCTCTAAGTTATTTCATGTAAAAACAACCCCAAAATTTATACTTGCTATCCTTTATTCTCTCTTGCTATTCAATCAATTTTGAGGTCCAAATCCTAATTCCTTTTAATTTCTATCATCTGTTAAGTTATAAACCTCTATAAAAACCAAGAAAAAGCACCCAAAACACCATAGTTTCCTTCATTGTCAAGTTTGTGGGTTTTTTGGGTTTTTGATCAAATGCTTGGTTTTTCGTCATCTAAGGTAACGATTGAACTTCTAATTAGTTTTAAACATTATTTAGTCTTTAAAACTAGGTTTTTAGCCATTAAATCTTATGCTTTATGTAGACACCCATTTTTGTCCAAGCCCAATTGGGGCCTATTTGTTCCCTTTAAATTTTTGTTCTCTCTTTGTAACACCTTGAATATTTTAAGTTTGTTTTGTAAAAATTTACATAAATGAGTATCTGCTTTAATGGTTAAGTGTTCGTTTGGTAAGTGAGATTTTGGTATTTTTGTAACTTTTGATTTCCAAAACTCTGGTTAGGGATATACCTTTTCTTTTGGCAAAATGGTGAGTAGTTAAGGGATTGATTCCTATAAATTTATGGTGTAAGAGAAGGTTGTGGGAGGTGAAGGTTTACTCCGACAGCCTAAATCGCGCTAGTATCTGTTCGTGTCATCGGTAAGTTATGTGCGTTATTTCGGGTTATGTGCCGATTTGTAAATTAGCTGTTAATTGGGCATTTGGATGATATTTCTTAGGTTTTAAAGGTCTTAGGAGTGGTTTCGCACCAAAATCGTACTAGGTGTGTTCCCAAAATACAGAAAATCGAGTTTCGACGAAAGTCGAAAAAGCATTCTGTCGACGCCACATGGGCCTGTGCTTGGCCATGTGGTAGGCCGTGTACGGGACACGGCCGTATGTCTAACGAATGTGTGGTTATGTGCGAGACACAGCCGTGTGTCTGACGAAGGTGTGGTCATGCGCAAGCCACACGAACATGTAGGCCCATAATTTTGAAATTTTCCTTAGGGTCACACGGGTCGTTCCAATTGATTGTGGACCTACCGTAGGGTCGATAAGGGCTAACCAAGCCCTAAATTTTGTGATCTGATATTTTGATAATCTGCTCTGAGTAGGACACCGTTATGCATGTTTGACTATTCTATTAAATATATATGTTATCTGTATACGAGCATATTAAGCACGATATTTCTGTGTCTATATTCTGTATATATGTTTGGGGTGAGAATCGTATATGTGGAGGAAGTGATCTATACAGCGACCTCTCACCTATATTCTTGCAGCTCGACTGCATATTATCTTTGATGTGTCGGTTCGACACTGTATGGTATGTAGGGATGGGTAAGTGTTTTTAACCCTACATGGTGTGATAGGATAGTCGGAGCTGGTGTGTAGAGGATCGAGGTAGGTTTTTGTATATCTGTTCTGCTTATCTGATTTTGTTATTTGTATTTGAAATGGACTTCAATCTGAAACTGTATTTGATTGCGTATGAGATTTTTGTATGTGATGCATGTCTATTTCTATTACACAGTAAGTTTACGAAAACTTATATCTGTTTCTCTGTTCTGTTCAGGTAATCCACAAACTTAGGCAGATCAGTGCGATGGAGTCTCACGGTGATCACAAGTTCGTAAATTATTTTAAATGTTGGATTTTATTTAAATTAAGGACTATTTATGGCAGTTTTGTAATTATTGGACTCTCCGGACTGATGATTTTTATTTTGGTTTTGGATGCGTTTTAACTTTTATTGCGATGTTTGACTAAAGTCACGGTTTTTTGAAAACAAAGGTTTTATCAAAATAATACTGTTTTCAAAACCTTTCATCGTAACATTATCAGATTCAGCCATAACGTCTAGGCCGAATTTGGGGTGTTACACTCTTGGGCCCATTCGAAGCCGACCTGATTTTGGTCAATTGGAGGTCTTTGTTTTTCTTTTATGTTTCTTTCCTTTTTGGGCTTGTCAAGAGCCCAAATTATTATTATTACTACTCCTACTATTATTATTATTATTAAATGTTATTATTATCTTTTATTTACAAATAAACAAGATTGAAAAATAGTATATATACATGAAATGAAATGAAAAAAAAAAGGAGGTTTTTCATATTTTTTTTTTAAAAGGTAAAAGTAACAACAACAAGCATTCTATTTTTTTCTTTTTTTTTCCATATACATATCTTGAAGGATCAGGTTTGGGCTCCGATGAAGGGGGCGTCACTGGACGTCGGTCCTCCGCTCCTAGGAGCCCCAAAAATCTCGTTTTTTCCCTTCCCCTTTCTAAAAAAAAGGCTTCTTTTAAAAAAAAAGCTTAATTTTGGGAAAAGTTTCGATTTTTTTAAAAAGAGAAAGTTTAGATTTTTAAAAACAAAAATCTATTTTTAGTCATTTTAAAGGAAAATTTTAAAACAATTTTTTTTATTTTTTCTACTATTTCGAAATAAAATTTTTGATTTTTAAGAAAAGTAGTGATTTTTTTCAAAGAAAAAAAGAGAGGGAAGGTTTAGATTTTTAAAAATAAAAATCTATTTTTTTAGTCATTCTAAAGGAAAGTTTAAAATTTTAAAATAAGGTTCTGATTTTTTTTCAACTATTGCGAAATAAAAGCTTTGATCTTTAAGAAAAGTAATCATTTTTTAAAAGAAAAAAAAGAGGAGAAAGTTTAGATTTTTTTAAAAATAAAAATCTATTTTTTTTAGTCATTTTAAAAGTTTTGATTTTTTAAAATTATTTCTGAATAAAAGCTTTGATCTTTAAGAAAAGTAGTGACTTTTTAAAAGAAAGCTTTGATTTTGCAAAAAAACAAAATAAAATTTCGGCCACCGTATGCAGCGGCTCCACCACCAGAAGCCAGAGAGCCGTTGGACTCTCCGATGATGGTGTCATGGCCAACATAGAAGGATGAAGAGAAGGAGGAAGTGTTGTTGTTGTTGTTTTTTTTTTTTTTAATGAGGTTAAAATGAAAGAATGAATAGATTTCTCCTATTTAATGGTGTCAAAACGGATAATTTATAACCACCCCTTCACATTTTAAATTTACAAAAAAATATCCCATTTTTGCAGCGTCGTCCTCACTCTCTGGCCTATTTACACCCGTAACCATTTTGTTTATTCAAACATTCGATTTAATTTAAAATTTCAAAATTAAAAGTAAATTAATTGCTACATCAATCCTTTGTCTTCCACATTTTTTATCTTTTAGTCCCAATTTCAAGCCATGTCATTTTCTTTCTATCTTTAATAAATTATTTACACTTATATCTTCCTTTTAATTTGCATTTATACATTATATATTTAATGTCAATTATGCACTTTATTTTAATGTTTCATATTTATTCACACTTGTATAATTTTATTTATTCTTATTTCGTCTTTATTTATTTTCATGTCTATTTATATTTATGTTTTTTTTACACATTCCCCTTACGTATATTTAAATATTATTTCTTTATGTTATTTTTATTCTTTTATTGTATTATGAAAAAGTATATTATTGTTATTATTATTATCATCATGTCAAGGTTTTATTTATTTCATTTATTTAAGTTAACTTTTCATTAACTTTAGTCAATTTAATTAATTTTCCTATTTTATTACTATTCGTTTTAAAAGAGGGAACTTTAGGTCATTTTTCCATCCTATAAATGTTGACATGAAGTTAGTTAAGTAGGTGTTACATTTTAATGAAACCATAATGTTTTTACATTTGAATTTAGGTTAGTCTTTAAGATCTTATCTACCATTTACTCTAGAAAAATTATAAATATATGTAAGATATATTTTTTAGGGTTTTAAACTAATTTTAAATATCGTATAGGATTCATCTTTAGAATCTTAAATTAATATGTAAATAATTTTTAAGATTTTGTTCAAGATTAAAACTAAAAATTTTTCTAGGTGAATTGTAAATCATGAGTAGGTCTTTCTAAGTATTTTATTTTAGAAACTTTTTAAGAAAGCTAATAAATATTATTTAAGATATATTATTTTAAGATTTTGACGAATTTAAACCTTAGATCAAGAATTTTAAAGTAACATAAATCATAAACCTGACATAGGATACTTTTGTAAGATCTTGATAGGTTCAACGTTATTAATTAAAACTTTTAAATAATAATAATAAAAGATTGAATTAGCTGTAGATGAATTTTAATATTTCTCTTAATTCATTAGTATTTTCTAGTTTTTTTTTAGAATTCTAAAATAGAATTAATTTTAGGAATTGAAGGTATTTTACTAGAATTATTTAGGTGTCCTTTAGGGTTCCCGTTAAAAGTAAAAATCTCTAATTTAAGTTTCAAATTAGATAAGTTTGGTGAACACATCTTAATCGAGTTACAAGTAAACTCGAGACATTTTCTTTAAAGTGTTTATTTAAGATTTCCATAAGATTTTAGCCTAGATTAAGACATTAATATGCTTAAATAAAAAAAACCTAGCTCCTAAGACCCCATAAGACTATCCTTGGATAGGCATTGTGGGGGTGCTATAACTTTTCCCAGAAGTAACCGTACTCCAGAACCCGAAATTTGGTGATGAGGTAGAGTCTTGATTTTTAGGATTTTTCTATAGTATTAATTCTAGACTTTTATACGATAGGTGGCTAACCAACCTAACCCTAATTGGTTAGTGGTGACTCTACGTTAATTTAGGCCATCCGTGACTAGCTTTGCTTACTAGGCCCCCGTACTCTTATATAGGCAACGTATGACATTTTAAATAAAAGCTGAAAATTGGGTCGTTAATGGTGAAATTCTAGATTTTGAGTAAAAACATGATTTTGAAGTTGTTTCAATTAGTTTTGACATGATTAAGAGGTTTCTAAACTTACTTTTAAGTTTCATTAAAGATTTCTAGAGTTTTAATGAATTTTCGAAAAATAGTCATAAAACATGTTGAAAAGTTGATATCACAAATTGAGTAGTTTTGTGTAGTTTAAAGGTTAATAATTAGTCATAGGTGAATTATAAAATGAACGGAATTGGTTTTAGGTGAAAAGATTAAGTATAGACCGAAATATTCAGATTTAATGTTTGTCATGTTAAAGGTTTCAGTTACAAGGGAACATAGCTTAGGTTTATGTTCTTGATTGCTTGTGGTGAGTTCTTAGATGATTATTGAATGCATTGTTGTGTGAATTGTTGTGTTGAAGTTTTGAATTCGATAGAACCTTCTACGAGTAGAGATAAAGGCAAGGAAAAAATAGTTTCAGCTTTCGGCTCTTTGGAAAAAGTGTAATTGGTGAGTGTTTGGAATAATTGCTTGTAGACATGATTTACTGCATTATTTGGGAATTTAGTAGCAGCCTAAACCCCTACTCTAAATTTTGAGTGTAAGCTTTCTCATATCTATGTTATCTTGTGAATAAAATTCTTATATGTTTGTGAATATGTGAATTGAGATGAGATCTTATAACATGTGATACGTGGTTATGATAACCATTGTGAAAGTGCAAATGTGTACATGTTATGTATATGTTAAATTTTAGTGAAATTGTTTTGCTAAAGATGTAAATATGCAGTAATTGTGCACGGATAATCGATAAGTGGTATATGTTTGATTTCAGATATTTTGCCTTTATGATTATTGAAATCGTTGTATATAGTTGGCATGCCATAGGATTGTGAGTACTCACCTATATGTACAATGATTATGGGCGTTGAGGCCTTGGGACATGTTGTAGAGATAAGGGAATATGAGCTAAGCTCCATTCAATAGGACATGTGAGGGGAAATAATAAGAGTGTTATCTTTATGGTTCACTTTTGGGACATGTTTGACTCTATGAGTCTATGTTTGGTGTGTTGGATATCCGTGTATCTGATGAGTGATAATAGAGCTCACTTTTATGTTTCATAGCTCAAGTGCCAAATTATCTTAACTTATGAATATGCATGTATTGTGATATGTGTTTATATGACATGTGACCAATGTGCAATTTATCTATAAATATGTTTTTGAGTATTGTGGTATATGCTTGAATGTTACGTGATTTTACGAGTATTATGGCATATACTTAAATGTCATGAGATTATATGAGTTTGGTGATATATGCTTGTATGTTAGGTGACTATATGTGAAATATGGTACATGCTTGAAAGTGAATATGTTTACCATGTAAAAGAACCAGAAAACAATGCACGAGTAAGTTTATTATGACACTAAAGTTGGAACTGTTAAGGTTGTGCTACATTGTTTGTAACACCCCGAGCCCGAGACAGTTACCGGGGTTGAAAATGAGGTATTTACGGACTTACTTCATTGGCTTACACAGTTCATTTTTAAAATTTCAGACATGCTGGCTAACTGCATCACAACCACTTTTTCTTTTCCCCTATCCAAGTTTGATCCTCTAAGCTCTTGAGCTAAATCAAAAAATTTACTTCCCAATCAAGCACAATTATATGGCATTCATATACATTTTTAGAACCAATTCACATGAATTAATTGTTCACCTAAGTCTATCATCATTTCAATTTCATAATTGTATACTTGGTAAGTTACATTAAACAATTATACTTATAGCTTTAATACACTTTATACTAGCCGAATGGTATCATCAAGATGTGCTCAACTCAATTAGCTTACCTTGGCCGAATATTCATGATAAATTTTAGTACCACAATAGCTCAACATTCCAACTCAATAGATTAACACTTATGACCGAAACTATGAATTCCTTATATCCTTACATGTATTTGGATGCATATGTTCAATATAATTTCTTCCTTAATCACACATAATCGACTAGAACAATGGAAGTCTTTAGCAATACTTAATTTAATATCAATTCAAATCAATTATAATACATTTGGGCATTCATTTTATTTATAAACTCAACTACCCAAATCACTCAAACTCCACATTTCATATTCGGCCTTAGCATCAAAATACTAGCCGATTCTTCACACTTTAAAGTCATACACCTATTAAAATCCTAGTTAGTTTAAGCAATCATTCACCTTTGTTTATCTAAAATTAACATGAACAAACACCATCACTCATATAAATTTTCATAGCCAAAAGTCTTAATCCATCCCACAATCAAAAATTTAACATGGGTTACTAATATAACTTAGTATCTCACTCAAGATTAAGCAAAATTTCAAGAATTAATATACTTTCTTACCTTAATGAAAGCTTAAGATAATGAAATTCCTTCCCCTTCTTCTTCTTCACATTCGGCCAAGGAGAAAGAAAATTTTAGCTTTGTTTTTATCACCTTCAATTTCTTATTACCCAATATCTCTTTTTCTTTTATTATTTTATAATATAGAAAACCACTAACAAATAAATAAATACATATTTTATGCATATGATCCATCATGGCCGCCACTACTCCCAATAGTGGAAAATTTGACATGCAAATCCTTGGTTTTTATAACTTGAACTAATAGGTCCTTTTAGATTAACCTAGCATATTTCAAAAGTGTCACTCAATAGTCCTACTAACTAAATTCACATTCAATTGACTAAATCGAAACTTAAACTTTTTACACATTCAAAATTCACATATTTTAGATAGTAAATATTATATTCAAATAATTCGGTGACTCGGTTTAGCGGTCCCGAAACCGCTTTCCGACTAGGGTCACTTTAGGGCTGTCACATTGTTGTTTCGTTAATGCTTGATGAACTGTTTGCATGGTAGTTATTCTAGGCATTCACCTAGCTTGTTTAGCTCACCCACTCTTTTTAAACCATTGCAGATTAGTTGTGTGCCAGTGTGAGTGGTGTGGTTTTGAGGGTGATCCAAGCAAGTATATTTGTTATTTCGTATGTGTTCTACATTTATTTATGTTTTGGGAATAAGTCAATGTGGTAGACTTGTTACAGCCATGTTAACTTGTAGACATTTTGCTGGTTTTTAGTTTGATTTATAAGGATTACATGTTATTGTTATGCTTGAGTTCAACATTACTAGCTCAAACACGATTCTGTGATATTGAACTATTAATTAGGTTTTTGAATGATTATTTGTTAAAGTAATTGATAAATGATATTTAAGAACTAAAATGGAATGGATTAATTTCTTATGTATACTACATTTTTGAGGTTTGGAGCAGAGGTATCGATAATCGGGTTTTAAAATTGATACATCTATATTTTCAAACGTGTAGAAAAATAGAATAGAGATTCGGTATTGATACCTTATCTCAAGTATCGATACTTGGGGAAGAAATATCGATACTTTGGCAGGGGTACCAATAATTTTTTAAATTTGGGTTTTTAAGTTAAAAACAGTAAGCAATTTTGGTACCGATTTTCCAAGTGGTATCGATACCTCTGGAGCAAAATATCGATACCTATGTTGATGTTTTGAAATTTTGCTAAAACAAACCATATTCATGTTTAATTATTATTTTAAAACTATTTGATGTATGTTAGCATGTAACAGCGATAACTAAAGCTTAAGATAGACTCTAAACCTATACAAATGTAAAAATGGAAGACGTTTTGTTGAGAATGAGCTTTTACTTGTTGTATTTGACATGAGACAGTGGTGTGGCACCTTGATATTCGGGCTTAGCGACCAGGCCGGTTATGGGGTGTTACAAGTTCTCTTGAGCTTCGATTAAAAACATATAAGTGTATCCTTATATTGAATTGCATCTCATTGATAGCTCTAGGAGATTTTAATGCTTGACTATATTTTTCTAACATTGTTTCATTGTTTTGATTGATTATTGTAGCAAAAGAAGTGGTCGGATCCTCCATGGTCAAGGGGAAGAAGAAGATCACTGAAGTGTGACGTTTCGATTTATGCTAGCTTAACACAATTCCATAATATAGTTTCAATCAAGTAATTTAGCTTAGAATTGGTTGATGATATATTGTTGATTACATGTTTGTTGGTGGATGATTTAGATTATGTTGTGTTTATGCTTATTAAGTATTTGAAATGAAATTACGAGAATGCATGAGTTGCCTTAAATTGGAAGTAATGCAATTATTATAAAATTGTTGCTATGAAATCTATGATGTTGAATGATAATGCTAAATAATCTTAAAGCATGTTCTAGTACTAAATGTCCTATTAAACAATGTTGGAAACAATTTAGGTATGGTTGGCATACCAAATGATTTGTTAAGTTGATCCTATAGGATACCATTAAGCTTTATAATGCTTAATGTATGGCTTGTTAGTATCGTGTGTAGGTATTAAGAGTGCGTACATGTAAAAGCCTAATTTTCATTAATATCAGAAAAAGGTAGTTTCAGAACCCTATTTTCATAAACTGAGTCCATAAATATTAAATATTTACGTGTCTCATATAGGGTTACTTCAAAGTTTGGTAAATGAATTTCAGTGAATAAATTGTTAATAACGACTTGATGACTTAATTGTAAAGTCCAATAGCTATAGAATTTTAATTAAAAAAGGATTTGGAGATTAAAATAACAAATAGCCTAAGTTCCAAAATGGTAAATAAACCATTTCAGAACAAGATATAGTAGATGATGATGATGATGATGATGATGATGATGATGATGATGATGATTAAGACCATTAAAAGTAATTAGTATTAATTAAGTGTGACTAATTAAGTTATTAAAGTATAAATATCAAATTTGGTGGAAATAAAGAGAAAGAAAACTTTGTCATATTTCTTCTCCACCAAATCGTTCACCATGGTTGAAGCAAAAGAAAGCTTCCAAACTTTGAAGTATTCGACCATTTAATAGACCAAGAATCTGATCAAAGCGGAGTTAATCGAAGAAAGGCTAAAATTGTTTATTGGTCTCTAAAGAATCAACTTGTTGGGTGTTTTGATTAGGTAAGTTCATATGGAATTTACTATTTCTCTTGGTAATATATGTGTGTGCTTGTGTTTAATTTAATATATGAATATTTGTATATAATTGTAATATCTTGGAACTAGTATAACTTACTAGTATGGGACTGAATTGGAATATTGTGTAAAGTTGATTATGACGTAATAATATAGGGTACAAATGTGTAAATACGAATGTTTACATGATACGAAAATATTATATGTGAACCCTTTACAGGGTGTGTTATGTTAATGTAAATGTAAATTATTTCAAGGTTGATATTGAATTATGTAAAATTGATGCTCGTGTGAACTTAATAAATGTTAGGATACGATTGGCATGACAATAGGGTCTTGTGCGTGCTTGTACAAGATTTATTAAAGATGTTATCGAGGTCTTGTACTTTTTACTAATTCTAAAGTATTATGTGACACAGGTTTAGCTCAGATGAGTAACCTAATGTGGCATTATAAAGGTTTAGCCCGGAAGGGTAACCTGATATGCATATATTCAGCTTGGATGAGCAACTAGTGTGGTGTAATTTACCGTGTATCTGAGTCTATTTACTAAGGTTCTATCAGGCAAAACAAGTTACTTGAAATTTGTAACACCCCTAACCCGTC
Organism: Gossypium anomalum; assembly: GCA_025698475.1. Classification (NCBI taxonomy): domain Eukaryota; kingdom Viridiplantae; phylum Streptophyta; class Magnoliopsida; order Malvales; family Malvaceae; genus Gossypium; species Gossypium anomalum. Next base: position 70,529,673 of record CM046968.1, on the reverse strand, counting down.
TCCGATGCCGGGTTAGGCTTACAGAGCATTATAGTGCAAAATAGTACCTTAAACATCGCAACACAAACTAACATGCAATTCACATATTATATTCTATAACATAATTTAAATATGATATAAATACTTTTACGAGCCTTAAATTGAACTTAAGTGGCCCTAAAAATAGTTTGGGAACAATTAGGAACTTATTCGAATCAAAACAGAAACTTCAGGCCAAACTTGAAAATTTGCAAAACAAGGGTCACACGGCTGTGTGGGCCATGTGACATAACCTAGGTCATGTGGACATTTGAACTATGGGGCACATGGCCATGTCCTAGCCCGTGTGTCAAATCGTGGCACTCATCAGCTTAGGTCACACGGCCGTGTTGCAGCCTGTGTGCCAGACCGTGTGAAACTTGTACCTAAATTAATATGACACACAACTGTGTGATGTAGCTGTGTGTGGCATACGACTGTGTGACAGCTTGTGTCCCAGGCCATGTGTAGCAACAAGTGCCCCTAAAACAAGCCATTTTAAACTCAATTACTTGCATACCAATGCACACAATATCTAACCTATTTCACATGGTTAAATATACATTCAAAGAATCAAAAACATGATAAATTCTCATCCAACCTATGACTAACCAATAAGTCATTAATAGACTCTCCAATTCACACTCCAAAACCATTCATGAACTAGATTACAATATCATATCTCAATCACATATATCATGAATACCAAAAGACCATTTCTTTTCAAATTATACCATCAAAACTTACCACTTTAAATAGTCAAAAATAAAATGACCATCTCCATAAAAGTTTAAACATATACAAGCAAAATCAAACTATATATATATACAACTAGACACAAGAAGAGGCAATATACACCATGTGATCAAACTAGATAAGCACCTATTACATGCCAAAGCACATATATCATTTAATCACTTTAATGAACCAAACACATATCAATAAACCATTTCTTTCCTAATTTTAAAAGATCATGCACAACCAATAAAAAAATATATTAAAACATACCAAGGCTTGTCACAACCCAAAGCATACCAATATAACATACAACCCTATACATGCCATTTATAACCATAGGTTAAAACATTCAAAAACCACCAAAACAAATCGATGGATAGTGTGATCGTGCTTCGACTATGTTCCCAACCGGTCGAGCTTTCCGATGACCTACAAAGAAATGAAATAACTAACATAAGCATTAAGCTTAGTAAGCTCGTTCAACATGAACTTAGTCTTACCGAACATACAAAATTTAAATCTTTCAAACATGAATTCATTTATCTGTCAACTGCACATCTTTCATTTCTATACACACACGTTTCAAAGGTTAGCAAATGAATCAATAAGACATATAAATACAACCAATCTTGAACGTGCGTAATGAGCTTTTCCTTCCAAATTTGATTCAACGCTTAATTCACCATCATCAAATCCTATATCAATTTTTCCTAACATTAATTTTCAATTTACAAATTATAACCATGTGACCTTCCATACATATATTCATATTCATTCTATTAATCCTTGATTACCCAATGTACCTCATGAAATAACATCGAATACCTAGAAAATACTCATATATCCATTTTACTCTCTAAACCCATCACAAACATAACTAATTAACATATTTAAAGACTCATGAAACTTATAATTACAGCAATGCATTTATATTCATTATCAAACTATACTAATCAAACATGTTACCTGAATAGCGAACGATTGAAGAATGAGATATCGACCTTTTTGTTGGTATCCTTTCGAATACATCATTTTTAACCTTTTCCAATGGATTTTTTATACATCATCAACATGGATCAACATGATAAACTGACAATAGGTGTGCCTTGCACTAGTCGGATAAGCCGACAATGTTTTGTGCTCGGTGCAAGTCAGATAAACTAACGATGTCAAATTTGTGGCCAGCATTAGTTGGAAAAACCGACAAAGAGTTGAGCAAAGTGCTAGCCGGGTAAATCGACAATATGAAATGTGTGCCCAGCACTAGTTGGATATACCAGCAATGAGTTGTGCCTAGCGCTAGTCGGGTAAACTGACGATATCAAATGTGTGCCTAACACTAGTTGGATGTACCAACAATGAGTTGCGCCTAACGCTAGTCAGGTAAACCGACGATATCAAATGTGTGCCTAATACTAGTTGGATGTGCAACAATGAGTTGCACTCAATGCTAGTTGGATAAACTGACAAATACATACATAATTATATTGTTTCACAATTTTTCAATTCATAATTTAAATCCTTTACATTAATCTTTTATATTGAATTTCTATAATCCTGATGGTCACTATACTAACTATAAATATGGCAAAGGCAAGCGCACCTATCGAACAATAGTATAGCTATGGTGAGTAGGGAATATCGTATCCACAAGAACTAAAAGTACTAGTTAGGGAATATCGTATCCACAAGGACTAAAGTACTAGTTACAGTTATTCTATTATTTAGCCAACAATGTGGAGAGATGTGTTTTAATCTAAACTAACCTAATTTAACTATGAACGCAACAGAGAATGAATCAAGGAAATAATCGAATATTAACCAATGAGATAGACAATACCCAAGAAGGAATCCACCTAGACTTCACCTTTTATTATGAATCTGAATTAAACAATTTATTCACTTGTGTCTTGATCAGTAGAAATCCCTAAATCATGTTAATATCTCTTTCGAGAGTAAAAACAACTAACTCTATGTTGATTAATTAAAATCTCTTTCTAATTAAAACCCCTATCATCACATTAACTCAATCTATGAATTCCCTTATTAGATTTGACACTAATTCGGTAGATTTATGTCGTTCTATTTCTAGGATTGCATGCAATTCCACTTAATTATGCTAGATCTACTCTTAAACAGGGACTTTTCCTCTACTGAAATAAGCACATTAAATATGAATTAATATCCCAGAAATATTAAAACAAGAAATAAGCATACATAATTGAGAACAAGAATCAAGAATTTATCTCATAAAAACATAAATTAAATAAAAGGATTCATCATAGATTTCATCTTCCCAATGTATCTAGGGAATTTAGTTCATAATCCTTAATAAAAACATCTCAAAGTCAGAATAACACAAGACATAAAGAAACTTAATAAAATTTCGAAAGAAATTCAAAAAAGATCTTCGATCTTGGTGGAGATCCGCTTCCGAGTTGATTCCGATGGTGTTCTTCGAGTGTCTTCTTCGATCTTTTCTAATTGCCCCCTTATGTCTTCTTCTAATGGGTATTTATAGACTCTAGAATGCTTAAAAACCCTAAAAATTGGGTTTTTTCGCGTATTTGGAAAGTAGGGTGCAAAATCAACACCGACTAGCACATGGGTATGGCCAGCCCTATGGCTAACACGGGCATGTGTCCAGCCTGTGAGGAAATGCCTAGCCTGCGTGGATCTTGAAAACAACTCTTTTTGTCCGATTTTGGCTCTTTTTTGCTCCTTTATCTCCCAAATGCTCTCCTCAGTATAGAAACATGAATTTAAAAGATTAGGAGCATCAAATTCACTAATTTGCATAATTAATCATCCAAAAACACATTAAAAATGATATTAAAATATGATACTTTTTTAGCTTATCAAATCCACTCCATAACCATTTTCATATATATATATATATATATATATATATATATATATATATATATTTCTTAACATTACATTTAAAATACTAGTCATTCAAATACATATTATTGATTATCAAATTAATGGATAATCAAACTATTAAATTAATAAAGTTCAAATTTAAGGACTACGAACTTACCCAGGCTAAACTACAGAAACAACAAAAGTTTTCTCTTTTCCCAGTTATCAACTTGCTCATGATTTATAAAATAATTTATTTCATTTTATCAACCTCAATTTCACATAATATTTAATTTAATACATCTTATTTCTTATTTACAATATTTACAAATTAGCCCCAAACTTTTACATGTTACTCAATTTGATCCCTAAGATCTAAACATGGTTATTTCTAAAATTAACCCCTTTTCCCAAAGAACAAAATTTTAACTACTCCAAACCAGCCCTCATTCATGCTAATTTTCTCAAGAAAACCTAATAATTTCAACATTCTATATATTTTATCCCTAATCTTAAAATCGCTCAAACCCACTTTACCAAATACCTAAAATCCTATCATTTACTTCAATCAAAAACATAAATATCAAGTAACATTGAGAACATCAATGGACATTTTTTTCTAAACTTCATCAATTTCATAAATTAGTCCCACTACTAGATAAATACCATTTTAACTAACTCAAAAACATACTAATCATGAAAAATAAGCTAAATTACACTTACATGCATCAAAGAATAACCAAGACCGAAGCTCCCAAGTCTTCCAACAATGGTGTTCCCGTAATAATAAAGAAAGAAGACAATGACCACTTTCACTTTTTTTTTCTTTTTCTTTTTATCTATTATATTTCATAACTTTAACCTTTAATTTTATAATAAGTATTTAAGAAAGTCTTAGTTTATTAAACTATTACCGTCCACTAAAACTAAAATGAATTAATTGCCATTTAGAACCACTCAATCATTCCATAAAATCAATTTAAACCAAAACAAAACCAAATTCGAAAACCTCGTCCGGAAATGTGAATTAGACCATTTTATGCGAAAACGAATTCGAGCTCTCATACGTCATCCGATCCTAAGTCTGAAGGTCACCTAAAACATATTAAATGAATGGGTTAGCTAGAAGCCCAGTGTGTGACTCGGCCCAGAAACAAAATTTTTACTTATAACATGCACAATTTAAATGTCATCAAAGAACTTTACTTATAAAGTACAGTTATACAATTATCATATCAAAATGTCACATTTCTAGAAACATATACCAGATCAGAATGTCATATTTTCAGAACCATATAACATATCCAAATCTTATATTTTCATAATCATATATCATAACAGAATTTCCCAATTTCAAAAATCATAATATCAAACACATTCTTTTATATAGAATCAAATATGTGTTCATAATCAGATACAGATGCGTATTCATATTCGGATACAAATGCAGACACTTATCCTACCACCATCTGCTACACACCAACTCCTTCCAACTAACCACACCAATTAGAACTTCAAGAGTCCATCCATCCAATCACACCAGGTTGTGGTAGTATGCCACTCATAATGGTGAAACTAAGCTGCCAGAAGGTTATTGTGGTTTAACCACCAAAATTGCAGTAAAATTGCCAAATAACACTTCCAACGTCATATCAAAATCCACCCGAGTACATATGCAAAATCATGTTAACATACATACATTTCATATAGGTTGTACGCCATGCATACCTAAACATATATTTTACAGGGCATACCACAACATATAACTTATACAGATCATATCATACCAAATTACTTCACTTACGGTTATTCTACATACAAATGTCATAGATGTTTTTTACACGAACTTATGCTTTCAAAGTTATCAAGACACCGATCGTACAAAAATGTTTCACATACCTTAACCATATCACATACGGACAGAAAGTACATTTTGAGTCTTATTTAAGCCAACGGACCCCATGAAAGGTCCAATTACGCATTTATAGGTCAAAAAAGCCTAAGTGAAAACTTTACGAAAAATAAGCCCATATGGCCTACCTAATCTGCCCGTGTGATCACATATGCCCGTGTGTCCCACGCAGCCTAACACACACCCAGCAACAGTTTCAGAAATAACCTTTGTTTTCAAGTTTTGTTCTGAGTTTTAAATGCTTTTCCAGGTTAAAATCAAACACCTGAAGATAGTTCTGACAACAACATCCACACGAGGTTTTTGATACCTAAAACATCAATGAAAACTCGCCATTTAGCATTGATACTCACTCAGATCAAACCATTAAATCAGTATCATCCGATATCAATAATCCTTAACAAAACGTATCATGTAACGGCCTGAATTCTGGGCCTAGAAGTTTTGGGTTTTGAGCATAGGGACAGTGAGAAGGTTGCACATTTGTGTATAGCTATGTGTTTTAGTGGCAAGAATAGGCCTACTGATCTAATGGTTAGGTGGAGTGTTAGTGTGTTGAAGATCGTGTGTTCGAGTCCTCTTGTGAGCATTCTAGGAAACAATTTTATTTTAGTATGTTTTAAATAATTATTTAGTATTATTTTGTTTGGTTTAATGTTGGTACTTTATTTTTAACTTATTTTATTTGGTTTTATTATTATTTTTATTTTTGGTGGGTTACAAGTTTTATTTCTGGTATCTTTTTCTTTTTGTTCTCTGTTACCTTTTCTTTTGGAGGTTATTTTCATTGCTTTTGAAAGCGGGTTGTCTGCGGATTCTGGATTTGCGCTCCTCTATCGTCATCTTCAATCGCAAAATAGGTGTGGGAATCTAACCTTGTTTACACAGTTTTTATTTTAAATTTTCTAATTTCGACAAGTCTTGTGCATTTGTTAACCCGAGGGATTTGGGGGTTTTTAGACGATGGAAGTGAAGGGAGATCATTATTTTCTGATGTACTTTGATAGGGCAAAGGTTAGGGACTGTTACGGTGTCTTTAACGGCGATTTTAAAGCTGATTTGGGGTGGTTTCGTGGCCTCCTCGACGACCACACCGGCGTGTATCAAGGCACATGACCATGTGGATTTGAGAATTAGGGTTTCCGAGCCAAATTGGGTGCCACACGGTCGTGTGGCTGGTTTGGGGAAGTTGTCGATTTCCACACGGGTGTGTGGGTTTGGGAATTTAGGGATTCCATGGCCGTGTGGCTGATTTAGGGATTTAGAGATCCTATACAGGCATGTGTTTCAGAACACACGACCGTGTCTAGTGGGCACACGGGCATGTGAGACCCTCACAAGGCCGTGTCTGTCCTGCACCTTATTTTAGCAAATTTGGACAGTGAGTTACATGGCCTATTCACATGACCATATCTCTTCTTTACACAGGTATGTGCCTCTGTCACACGGCCTTGTGCTACCCTTCACACAGGCGTTTGGACCCCCACACAGCCTGGATTACTCCACACAGTTGGAGCACACGGGCGTGTGGCCCTATCTCGCTAAATAATAATTTTAGGTCAAAATTTAAGTGTAATCGCAAATTTGTGTGTTCCAACCCTCGACTAAGCTTTACTAAGGGTAATTGTGACTCTGTCCTTAGCTTGATATGTGTGTCATGTGTGATTGGCTGTGTGATAAGCTTGATACTGAATTCGAGTTATGTGTGTGCATATGTATGATTCTGAAACTGACGGATTGGATGTGAATGTTTGCCTCTGACTAAATCACCTGAGACTGGTATTCTGATTGTGCACATCGGACTGCATACATATATACATATGCATAAACTATTTTGGGTGAGATTTTGAAGAGAAGGAAGATTGACTAAACTGAACTGGCAGCTGGTCTGCTGGTTATTAGCCTTTAATACCCAGAGGGTCATGGGCGGTCCCAATACCCTGAGGGCCGTAGACAATTTCACTGTACTGCGGACTACCGCATTGCACCGTACAGCATATATGTCAGCATCGCTGTGTATCTTGACTAAACTGGTAGTTTTACTACAACCTAAACGGTATAGCGATTTACCACATTACACTGAACCGCATGTACGTTAGCTACGCTACGTACTATTATCTGATCTGACAGTTCATATTGCATGTCTGTATTGCTGTTTACTGCATTACACAGTACAGCTTATACGCTAGCTTTATTGCGTAATATATGTGACTAGCAGTCTATCTGCATATTATTAGTCCCAATACCCAGAGGGTCGTGGACAATCCTGATAGCCATCGTTGTCGGGCTACCCGGGATGACATCAGTTGGATAGTGCAGGGTTGGATAGGCCTTACGAGGTATTGACTAGAGTGTTTGGCGGGACGAGTTTAAAGCTTTTATAAGGAGTGATGGGGGACAGAGAGGTGTGTTGCCTGGATGGGTGGGTTTTTCTTAACTCTATTGCATTAATATGGATCATATTGATTGTTCGAATGAAATGTCTAATTGACTATTTGATTGGAAGACACTTGTGCCTATGAGAATTTTGTAAAATTTGACCGCAACTGTCTGACTAAATACTTACTATGACTGTCTGAGAATTACTACTGCTTCTGTGTTTGAGTGGTACCTGAGACCGTACGTGCCTGATTGACCCATATGACTGTGAAGTACATATAGTGTGTGTTTGATTTTGGGCGAATTCACTCAACTGTCATCTGTCTGTAAGTATGTTCTATTTCTGAATTACTTCTAGTTCCCTGTTTCTGTTTCTGTAGTTTATCTAGTTTGATCTCACACTGAGCTCGAGTAGCTCACCCCCTCTTCTGTTTCACCTTTCAGATACATTTCCTAGTTCTGGATGTTGGACTTAGTGCGCGGAGGTCTCAGACAGTCTCACCACACAAATAAAATTATCAGTTTTATTTTCCGTTATGATTTTGGTTACTTAGTAACTTTGAACTGTAAGGCTTTATAATATTGTGGTACAGTTTTCGTATGTTTATTTCAGGTTTTACATTGATTCTGACTGTAAATTTTATTGACTGATTATTAAATGGTTTTAAATACTTTAGGTTCACTAAGATGAGTTATTTTGTAAAATTTTCCTACGATCACTTCGGTGATCAATGTAGCATCCTAGATTAGGTCTAGACTTCTAGGCCGGGTTTGGGGTGTTACATATCATACTCTACACGAAGATATTAGTCGCTTACCCTTAATAAAAACAACGACCTAAAACACCAAATTCGCTCGAAGAACGTTGAACTCACCACGTTCTTCTCCTATCAGAAAACCCAAAAATAAAAATCAACAAAATTTGTAACGCATCAAAATGCAAACTAAATACCAATAACTAAAATCCTTGCCACAAAAATTAACAAAATTTACACCGGATTTACTTACGCTCAATTGAAATGATACTCTACAAGGATCGTACAAATAATGGAAGAATAAAATAGAAAGTGGGAGAATGGCAATAAAATAGAATAAAATAAAGAAAGAACAAAAAGCAAGAAGGCAGAGAAATAAAAACGTGAAAAAGTATAAATCCCCCAAAACTAGAAAACAAAGTTTTGACAGAGAAAAATGAGAGAGAGAAAGGGAATGAGATAGTGACGATTGTGAGGAGAGGATTTTAGAGCTATTTTTGGGATAATTTTCGAAAAATAAAAAATAAAAGCACCTACAAATCACTAACCCCACTAAGTCCTATCCTTATACACATAAGATTTTTAAGAATTTAAAGCAAAAATAATTCCAAATTTGTGCATAATAGGATTTGAAAAAACGACCTAAGGGTAAGCTGACACCTTACCACTAAACCAGAAAACTCATTCTTGACATTAATTGAGTGAAAATAATATTTATGTCAGGTGATTAAAGATAAGGGTTACAACACAATCACTAAAAATTCAAGGGAAGAGATTTGAACACAAGAACTTAGGCACACGTCTAGAACATTTATCCACTAAAACAGATCAATTTATTTGACATAATTTCACAATCATAACTCAAAAATTAAAATGTGACTATTCTTGGTTTCGCTAACCCAATTTATTCTAACCCGATTTTCGGGATGTGACAACTCTCTCCTCATTAGAAGAATTTCATCCTCAAAATTCCTGCTGTCACACCCACAAAGTCTGAAATTTTTTATTCATACTGATCTCCACACTATCGTTGCGCAACTCTAATTTCAATGAAAACCTAATCCAAACAATATTTCTAATGCACTTCCTATTTACTATCTTGGATTGTCTTCAAATTTTTTTTTACAAAAGTACCATTGATGATTACACAATTGCAAAGTCTTAAAACTCCAATGATAATGAAACTTTTGAGTACCACACTTAATCAATGCCAGGTACAATTCCAGATATAACTGTATCGCTGCCAGATGTATCTCGATCCTCACGATGCCTAATTACACAAACCAGTCTCTAATTTCCCCCTTTAAGCTGAAACTTTTATTTGATTCAGAGAACATCATGAACAGTCCCTAATACGATGCTCAATGGATCTATTTTTAAAACACACTCTCTAAAAGATTAATCTTTTCTGCTAACTTGGTCCATTTGACCGAGGTCGCTCAGTCACAGACCTTCGACTCACAGGTACAGATTGAACCTCAATGGTCTTTTGCAAATCTCTTAACACATCTTAGGACACAACATTGTCTCCAGCTTCCTTATTACCGGCCTCAGAGATAGGTATTTCAATAGTATCGCTAATTTCCAAAATGGGTACGCTTCCCGGAGAAGAGGACCTGACGTAAGCCATTTAATAAAGTCTACCACATCCTCTCGTGCCATGATCACAGATACCTCATAAACTCATTTTACTTATCTTCAGTTCAAAATTCGAAATTTTAGATTAGGTTAATAAAAATCCAAAATTTAAAGTTTTATCACAAGTAGTTATCAGACTTAAGAGAGTGTTTATTTTCTACAGTCCTTAAAGACAAACAATTTGTATCAAAGTAGCAAAGGCAAAAGTATCTAAACTTTAAGTTTCTTACTTGGATCGGCGTCGGAGTCTCAGTTTCACTTTTCAAAAATCAAAAGATCAAACTTAGTAAAAAAATTTTAATATTGCAAAGACATATATTTTCAAAACATTTTGGACCCAAAAATACACAGCCCGAGTTTTGCAACCTGACTCTGATACCACTAAATATAACACCCTAAACCTAGCCTAGAGGTTATAACCGGATACTGAGGAATTACTCATAGATGTTTGGAAAAACCAAAATCCAAAATCACTTATTTAAAACTCAGAATTCGAATTCAAAATCGCGAGTTTTGAAAGTACTAACGCTGCCAGTTCATTTCCAGTACTAAGACAAACATTCGTTAAAAACCATATATTTAATTACAGAAAACACTTAAGTAATTACTTCATTTGCAGTGGAAAAATTTCAAAGTTTTAGTTTTAAAAATAGAAATCTAATTTGTTAACTGGTGTGATTTGCAGTTTTACGGACGAAAATATTAAATTCCGACGAATAAAGCATAAACTAAACAAAGCAAAAAAAAAAAAGAAGAAGAACAAAACCAAATTCGAAACAAAACCAAATTCGAAAACTAAGTCCAGAAATTCAAAATAGGCCTTTTTATGTGAAAACCAATCCGAGCTCTCGCATTCCGTCCAATCCTAAGTCTGAATGTCACTTGAAACATACTAAATAAACGAGTGAGCTAGTAGCCTAGCGTGTGACTCGACCCACAAACAAAATTTTTACTTATAACATGCACAAAAGTAAATGTCATCATAGAATTTTACTTATAAGGTACACTTATGCAATTATCATATCAAATTGTCACATTTCCAGAAACATATACCATATCAGAAGGTCATATTTACAGAACCTTATAACACATCCAAATGTTATATTTTCATAATCATATATGATAATAGAATTTCACAATTTTAGAATCATAATCTCAAATACATTCTCTTATATAGATCAGATGTGTGTTTATAATAAGATATAGATGCGTATTCATATTCAGATACAAATGCAGACACAGATCCTACCCCCATCTACTACACACCAACTCCATCCAACCAATCACACCAATTAGGACTTCAACAGTCCATCTATCCAATCACACCTGGTCGTGGTGGTATGCCACTAAATGTAACACCCCAAAACCCGACCTAAAAGTTTAGACCGAATCCCGGATGTCACATTGATTACTGAAGTGATCGTAGGTAAATTTTTACAAAGCAAGTTATCACGTCAAATCGAAACACTTAACTGTTTAAAATTCAGACAAAAAAATTATAGTTAGGTTTAATACTTAATTAACTGAAATAAAATTACAGTTAGATCGCACACTTGGGACAAATGTCCCAACAGAACTTATCAACCAAAGCACATCACATTCACTCAAATACTCAGCTTAACTGCCAATCAGACAATCAGATCACAAACAACTAGTCTTGCAGTTAGAACATGCAGACAAATGCAGATGAAATGCAGTCAGTTAAATATAACCCAACCATCTAGCCAACACACCTCTCTGCCCCCCGATCACACTTCATAAAAGCTGTTAAAGCTTATCCAACTAATCACACCAATTAGGATCTCAGAAGGCCCATCCAACCCTACACTCTGTATATGTGGACTCAGCCACTCAGATGATAATACGCAGCAGGGCTAGCGTATGTGTTGTACTGTGCAATATGGTAGACCGAGGTACATGCCGTCGAGATAATAGTACGCGCAGCATAGGCGGCGTATGTATAATCTGATGTAATCTTTGTAATACGCTATCTGATCATGTTGCAATTACACTGCCAGATCAGATAATGGTACGTAGCATAGCTAACGTACGTATGGTACAGTGCGATGTGGTAAATCGCTATACCAGTTATTTTTAGTTAAACTGCCAGTTCAAATAAAGGTACACAATAGAGCTGACGTACATATAGTACAGTCTTCCTTCTCTTTACAATCCAACCCAAAATAGTTTATGCAAGTGCATGTATGCATCCAAACTTACAGAATAGAGTCAGTTACACAGTCAGTCAGACGGAACGAATAACAAACTCACACATCACACGCAATTATCACAGATATCAACTCATGTATACCCTCACTAAACTTAGCTAAGGGTCGGAGCATACATAACACATATCCAGAATCAGAAATGTACACAGAAGCAATATAAGCGTCTTAAGACCACGCGCCCGTGTGCACTGGCCATGTGGTAATGTCTAGGCCGTGTGGGAGATCAAAACACCCATGTGAAGAGGGGTACACGGCTGAGTGACAGAGATACACGCCCGTGTGAAGAGAGGCACATGTCCGTGTGACTAAGGCACTCGCCCATGTGGACCAGGGACATGGCCTTGGGGATAGGCCATGTAACTCTCTGTCCATTTGCACTAAGTTTGAGTACAGGGCTGACACGGCTGTGTAAGGGTTTCACGCACCCATGTGCCCCACGAAACACGACCGTACGTCCAAGACGCACGCCCGTGTGGGATCCCTAAATCCCCAAATTAGCCACATGACCGTGTGGCCAGGCCATGTGACACTAAATCACTCAAAACCTAATCCTCAAACTCACACGCCCATGTGCCCTAGGGACACAGCCGTGTAAGAAGCGATAAAATCCCCAAGTAGGCCACACGACCGTGTTGCGAGGCCGTGTGGCACCCAAATCAGCCCGAAAACCCTAATTCCCAATTCCACACTATCGTGTGCACAGGCACACGCCCGTGTGGCCGCTCTACGGTTAGGAAACCACCCTTAAATAGCATGAAAAACCAAGTTTTCCAGTTACTAACACGACCTCCAGTCATGCCACTTCCAAAACCAACCACAACGCACTACCCTCCAAACAATTTCAACCAACATGAGCTTAACATGCCCAATTACCAATACGCTAAAGGACTGTCAAAATTCCACAGCAAATCAATAGTTTTGCAAGTAAAATAAAACAAATAAGTTACGAATCCCACACCTGATTGCGATCCACAATGCCCCAAAAACTTGCCTCGACGAACAGGAAATTAATAGCCCTTCGGAAGCCCCACGCCTACTTTTCCAAAAAAAAAAAAGAAAAGAGGCAGAGGAAAAAACAATAGGACATTTTCCAGGAGAAAAAAAGAAAGAAGAAAAATAAATAAAATAAAACAAAATAAATATAAAGTTTTAACATCAACAAAATAAATAAATCGTTCCTTCAAGCACACACACAAGACTCGAACCCAGAACCTTGAAGTAAACTAACACTCCACCAACCACCAGACCAGCAGACCCATTCTGCCACTTAAACACACAACCAAACGCAATAGTGTAGCCTTCTCACTGACCCTAACCTCAAAACCTCAAAACTTCTAGCCCTAAAATTCAGGGTGTTACACTCATAATGATGTTGTTGAGCTGCCAAACAGATATTACGATTTAACAACCAAAATTGCAGTAAAACTGCTAGAGAACACTTCCTCCATCATATCAAAACCCACCCCAATGTATATGCAAAATCGTGTTAACATAAACAAATTTCCTATAGGTTGTCTGCCATGCAATCCTAAACATATATTTTACAGAGCATAACACAACACATATCTTATACATATCATATCATACCAACTTACTTCACTTACGAGTATTCTATATACAAATTTCATAGATGTTTTTTTTTTTCACATAATTCTTCTTTCAAAGTTATCAAAACACTGACTTTACAAAAATGTTTCATCCACCTTAACCATATCACAAACTGACAGAAATCACATTTCGAGTCTTATTTAAGCCAAACAGACCCAACGAAAGGTCTAATTACACATTTCTAAGTAAAAAAAATCTTGAGTGGAAAATTTCTAAAAAATCAGCCCACACGGCCATGTGGCTTACACGACCCAATAAAATAGCACCGTGTGGCCCACATGACCCATCTAATCTGCCCATTTTATCACACAAGCTCGTGTGGCCTATACGGCCTACCAAACTTCCCTCTGTTGTCACACACGTTTGTGTGCTCCACACGGCCTAGCACACGGTCGACCACACACTTGTGTGGTGCACATGGCCTGACACACAACCAGTTATATGGTCATATGACACAGAATAGTTTTGAAAAGATCCTTTGTTTTCAAGTTTTTTTCGAGTTCTAAATGCGTTTCTAGGTTAAAATCACATACTTGAAGATAATTTTGACAACAACACCCCACGAGGTTTTTGGTACCTAAAACGTCAATGAAAACTCACCATTTAGCATTGATATTCGCTCAAAACAAACCATTAAATTGGCATCATCCGCTGTCAAAAATTCTTCACAAAACATATCATACTCTACATGAAGACATTAGTCGCTTGCCCTTGACAGAAATAGCAGCCTAAAATACCAAATTCACTGGAAGAATGTTGAACACGTCACGTTCTTCTCCTACTAGAAAAACCAAAACTAAAAATTAACGAAATTTGTAACTCATCAAAATGCAAACTAAATACCCAGAACTAAAATCATTGCCTCATAAATTAATGATACTTACATCAAATTTACTTATGCTCAATTCCAATGATACTCTGTAAGAATCATACGAATGATGGAAGAATAAACCAGAAAGTGGGAAAAAGAAAATAAAATACAATAAGACAAATGAAAGAACAAAAAGCAAAAAAGGCATAGAAAGAAAAACGTGAAAAAGCATAAAACCCCTTGTGAAAAATAAAATAAAATAAAGAACACACAGATTTTACGTGGAAACCCTTTCGGGTAAAAACCACGGGCAGAGGAGAAGAAAATTCACTATGTCGAATTTGAATTATTACAAGAGGAATAGACTATGTCTATTTATAGGCTTGTAAAGCCATATTCTAGTAAGACTGAAACACCTTATTCTAAAATAAAAGAAGTGTAATTCTATATGGATTCTTCTTTTATTTTATTTTACCACTGTATTTTATTTAAATAAAGATTCGGGTCACTTAATTCTAACAATCTCCACCTTAACACGAATTCTCAATAAACAAGTTCTTTATCGCGAACTTTCAACGAACAAGTTCTCCACCTCTTCCACAAAACCCCTTAAGGGTTTAACTTCAACAATAAACACCAACCATGTTTAACCAATGCTCAAACTTGGTTATAGGAAGTGACTTAGTCATCATATCTGCAGGATTTTCGTGAGTACTAATTTTGCTCACAACAATATCACCGCGAGCAATAATATCACGGACAAAATGATACCGAACATCAATGTATTTTGTTCTCTCATGAAACATTTGATCTTTTGTAAGAAAGATGGCACTCTGACTGTCACAAAATACTGTGTTGATTTGAAGGTCTTCATTGACTTCACTAAAGGGTCCCTTCAACCAAATAGCTTCTTTACAAGCCTCAGTAATCTCTATGTACTCAGCTTCAGTGGTAGACAAAGCGACTGTAGTTTACAAAGTGACTTTCCAACTAATTGCACAACTCCGATTGTAAATACATAACCCGTGAGAGACCTTCTTCTATCAAGGTCTCTAGTAAAATCTGCATCAACATACCCAATGACTCCATCTTCAGTTCTTCCAAACTGTAAGCACACATCAGTAGTACCTCGTAAGTATCTTAAAATCCATTGAACTACTTTCCAGTGTTTTTTACCGGGATTCGCCATATATCTGCTAACTGCACTGACTGCATATTATAAATCTGGACGTGAACAAACCATAGCATACATAAGAGATCTCATTGCACTAGAGTATGGAACATGTGACTTGTACTCAATCTCATCATCTAATTTTGGAGACAAAGCCGATGAAAGTCTAAAATGGGCTGCTAAAGGAGTACTAATAGGCTTAGCACTCTGCATATTGAACCTGCAAAGAACTTTCTCAATGTACCCCTTCTGACTTAGGTACAATTTACTTGCTTTTCTATCTCTGAAAGTCTCCATACCAAGTATCTTCTTTGCTGGTCCCAAATCTTTCATCTCAAATTCTTCACTTAGTTGGGCTTTGACCTTTCTTATCTCTCCTTTATCTTTTGCTGCTATCAGCATGTCATCAACGTAAAGAAGTAGATACACAAAAGAACCATCCCTGTTTTTCTTAAAGTAAACACAACTGTCAAAACTACTTCTTTTGAAGTCATGAGAAGTCATAAAGGAATCAAACCTCTTGTACCACTGCTTTGGTGACTGTTTCAAACCGTAAAAAGACTTTTTCAGCAAGCAAACATAGTCCTCTTTTTCTGAGATTGTAAAACCCTCTAGTTGTTGCATGTAAATATCCTCCTCAAGTTCTCTATGCAAAAATGCAGTTTTTACATCTAACTGCTCAAGCTCCAAATCATGCATGGCCACAATACCAAGCAAAGCTTGAATCGAACTATGCTTCACAACTGGGGAGAACACATCTATGAAGTCCACTCGTGGAATTTGACTGTAACCCTTTGCAACAATCCTTGCTTTATATCTGGGTTCTTCAACTCCTGGAGTCCCTTCTTTCTTTTTAAACACCCATTTACAACGAACAGTCTTCTTACCTTTAAGAAGTTTCACAAGATCCCATGTTTTGGTTTTGTGGAGTGATTCCATCTCCTCTTGTATAGCAAACATCCATTTTTCTGAGTCTTCATAGCTAATCGCCTCAGAATAATTAGATGGCTCTTGATTCACATCTATATCTTTAGCCACATTTAGAGCATAAGCTACTAGATCAGCCTCAGCATACTTCTTTGGAGGTTTAATTTCTTTTCTAGTTTTGTTTTTGGCGATAGAGTATTACGGGGAAGAAGCAACTCTATTCTCAATTTTTGTACGGGCTTGAGGAGTCGACTCTATATTAATCTGATGCTCCACCTGCTTTTGATTTTCTTTATTGGAAGAATCTTTAAGAGATAAGTTAGGTAACATAGCAGTTTCATCAAAAACAACATCTCTGCTAATCACAACTTTTCTATTTTCAGGACACCATAACTTATGCCCATTTACACCAGCTTTATAACCAAGAAAAACACATTTAATGGATCTCGGTTCCAATTTTCCATTATCAACATGAGTATACGCAAGACACCCAAAGATCTTTAAATCAGAATAATTAGCAGGATTACCAGACCATACCTCTTATGGAGTCTTTTTCTCAATGGCAATGGATGGAGATCGGTTGATCAAAAAACATACAGTAGAGGCTGCTTCTGCCTAAAACAACTTTAGTAAGTTGGCATTTGACAACATACATCGAACCTTCTCCATGATCATTCTATTCATTTGCTCTATAATGCCGTTTTTCTGTGGAGTATGACGAACTGTCAAGTGTCTCACTATCCTTTCGGACTTGCACAATCTATTAAACTCATCAGAACATAACTCTAAGCCATTATCTGCGCAGAGGTATTTTATCTATTTTCCCGTCTGTTTTTCAATCATAATTTTCCAAGACTTAAATGCAGAAAACACATCACTTTTCTACTTCAGGGAGAATGCCCAAACTTTTCTGGAAAAATCATTAATAAAGGTTAGCATATAATTAGCTCCACCTTTTGAAAGCACTCTGGATGGCCCCCAAAGAGCAGAATGAATATACTCCAACGTTCCCTTTGTGTTATGGATTCCTATAGTGAATCGAACTCTCTTTTGCTTCCCAAAAATAGAGTGCTCACAGAAATTTAGTTTGCAAATTCCTTGCCCATTAAGAAGTCCTATTTTGCTCAATTCTACCATGCCATTCAGACTCATATGCCCTAGGCGCATATGCCAAAGTTTAGTAATATCATCATCTGACAAGGAAGAGAAAGCGACAGCTGCATCACCAGCAACAGTAGAACCCTACAAAACATATAACTTGGTAGTTTTTCTTTGCCCTTTAATCACAACAAGGGAACCTTTGGAAATATTTAAAACCCCACTTTAGCTATGTATCTGTACCCTTTTGAATCAAGAGTACTTAACGAAATTAAATTTCTCTTCAATTCTGGAACATTCGCACGTTACTAAGTGTTCTGACAACTCCATCAAACATCTTAACTTTAATTGTTCCAACACCTACGATTTTACATGAAGCATTATTTCCCATCAAAAAAACACCTTCAGACATTGTTTCGTAAGTTGTAAACCAATCCCGATTGGGACTCATGTAGAAGGTGCAGCCGGAATCAAGTATCCACCCTTTGCTTACTTTAGAATCATTGACAGAAGTGACCAAAAGTTCACCATCGCTGTAGTCTTCTACAACATCAGCTTCACTGAAATTTTCTGGTTGTTTTCCCTTTTGATTCGCATTCTCCTTTTTAATCTTGTTCTGTAGCTTATAGCACTCAGATTTAATGTGTCATTTCTTCTTACCGAAGTTACAAGTTTTACCTCTATTTGAAGACTTCGATCTACCCTTAGATTTACCGCAAGGATTCCGTGCCTGTGTCCTTCCACAATCATTATTAGCATTCCGATCTTGTCTCCTACGAGCAATGAGACTCTCTCTCTGAGAGTCGGGTTTAACCACAAGATGCTTCATCTCATCATACGAGGTCAAAGAATCATAAACCTCATCAACTTTAAGAGAATTGCAACTATATAAAATCGTGTCTCTAAAGGATGAATAAGACGGGGGCAACGAATAAAGTAGAATTAACCCTAGATCTTCCTTATCATACTGAACCTCCATGGCCTCCAAGTTTGAAAGAATTTCTTTAAACACTATTATGTGTTCGTGTACAGACCCACCTTTCTCCAAACGATAAGCATAAAGACGCTGCTTCATATGCAACGTGCTTGTTAGAGTTTTTGACATACATATTTGTTCTAGCCTCTTCCATAATGCAGCGGCAGTCTTCTCTTTCATCACATACTGCAAAATTTCGTTGGACAAATGCAGATGTAATTGTGTTAATGCCTTTCGATCCTTACGCTTTTTCTCTTAATCTGTTAAAGTCGAAGACATCTTATCTATCCATAGCAAGGCATCCTCTAGATCCATCTGCGCAAGAACTGCTTGCATCTTAATCTGTCACAACGCAAATCTGGTGTTGTGATCCAACAGCGGAATTTCATACTTCAAAGACGCCATTACAGTGGTCGAGATGAATAACCCAGAAGCTCTGATACTAATTTGTGAAAAATAAAATAAAATAAAGGACACACAGAATTTACGTGGAAACCCTTTCGGGAAAAAACCACGGGCAGAGTAGAAGAAAAATCACTACGTCGAATTCGAATTATTACAAGAGGAATAGACTATGTCTATTTATAGGCTTGTAAAGTCATATTCTAGTAAGACTAAAACACCTTATTCGGGTCACTTAATTCTAACACCCCTAAAACTAGAAAATAAAGTTTCAGCAGAGAAAAATGAGAAAGAGAAATGGAATGGGATAATGACGGTTGTGAGGAGAGGATTTTAGAGCTACTTTTGGGATAATATTAAAAAATAAAATAAAATCACTCACTAACCCCACTAAGTCCTATCCTTATCCATATTAAATTGTTAAGAATTTAAAGCAAAAAAATATTCCACATTTACATTCAACAAGATTCAAACACAAGACCTAAGGGTAAGCTAACACATTACCACTGAACCAGTAGGCTCATTCTTAAAATTAATTGAGCGAAAATAATATTTATCCCAGATGATTAAAGATAGGGGTTTCAACAAAATTACTAAAAATTTAAGGGAAGGGATTTGAACGCAAGACCTTAAGCACACATCTAGAACACTTATCCACTAAAACAAATCAATTTACTTGTCATAACTTCACAATCTTAACTCAGAAATCAAAACGTGACCATTCTAGGTTTTACTGACCCAATTTCTTCTAACCTGATTTTCGAGATGGGAGATTGAAATTGTTTAATGCTGGTATATGAATGATTTTGAACTTACAAAATATGAGATGTTAAACGTTATAAATGATTTTGAAGTTGCTAAATGAATTGGAATTGTATAATTGAATGGTAAGCATGATGTACAAGTTAGTTATGTATGGTTTAGTTAAATTTATGGACATATATGTTCTCAGTTCAAAAAGGGTATAGGTAGAAATGAATTGGAACTTAAAAGAAGTAGTTTGGTGTAACTAATTGAGTGTATGTTTTGAATAATCTTAGTTGATATTCATGTGATTTGTACCATATTAAAGATTGATTTTTCTTTTATATTCATGTACTTGATTTGCTAAGTTTCGACATGGTTTATGGTTGATTTAATGGTGAAAGCCATCATGTATGTATTAAAATATTGATTTAGAAGCTTGAAATAGGTACCAAATGAGATTTTGACCAAAGAATAGGGGCCACGTCTCAACGACGAGCTTCCCACATCGCAACATCAGTTGACAGTAAGCAATGTCGCGACATTGATATGTTTGAAGTGGTGACGTGACTTATTGTGTTGGCAACATCACAATGTGAAAATTTTGAATTGCAACGTCCACCTAGAATTTTTAAAACTTTACAATTTGGTTCTATTTCATACTCAGGTTAACAAAAGACCTTTTGTAAGCTAGTATAAGACCTAGGAATGATTGTATAACATAAGTTGAAGGTAACTGATACATAATTACATGTTAATGATTAAATGTTGCTTAACTGACTATAGTATAAGACAACGAATGTAGCATTCTATAGCTCAGACCTAAAGATCATATCAGGCGAGGGGTGTTATGTTATAAGTTGTGGTTCAAGTATTCACGACATTCAAGCTCTCAAGTCTCAGCTATATCTATTGATCATTTGTAATTCTTTTCTTTTGAACTAGTTTTTGGGCATGTCCTAAATCTCTTAGTGAATTTCCATGTCTTGAGTACATTTTCTGTGGTTTTGGTATGTTTTTCGTGGTATGGATAATTTGGAAATCTTTGAATACTTTCATATTGGTTAAAATGCAAAATATGATTGATTGGTTTGGTTGCATTTTGTGTGTGTTTAGATGCTTTTAGAGGTCCTATTGCATGACTTAGGTTCCCCAATTTCTACAATTTAGGGTGAGTGACTCGAGACATGACCTCAAGAACAAAACTTGTATTTCTTACTTTATGTCTCAAGACATGGTACACATAGGGTGCTAAGTCTCAAGACATGGAGACGTGGAAACCTTGTCTCGATACATAAAACATCAAATTTAAATTAGTGAAAAATCAGTTTAAAGCATGACACACAGGGATCAAGATCGCGAGACATGGTTCTACTAGTTTGAGACTTCAAATTTTTAAGCTATAAATCATGAAACATGGGAGGCATGTCTCGACATATGACTTTACTGACTCGAGACATTGCTCTACATTTTTCTAGTTTGACCCAAGATTCATAATTTGGCTTTGTGCTTGACTGTATTTGACCTCAGATTAATATATGTGCACCTATTTGAGTGCATTCGTGTTCATTTAACACTCATAACATTCTTTAATTGTAATTGCAATGCTTGTAATATTTTAGCTTTAGTGATTGTTTTAAATGTTTTTATGAGTTGCTTCAGTAACTATCGCATCTGATTGACTTTCAGGTTGGGTGAAAGGTGTTAGAGTTATGCCGCTCTATGGTTGCTTCAGTAACTATGATCAATGTTGGTTGCTGATAATCTCTGGTTGGAACATTGCTGTGTTTGAATGATGTATATGATTGTTAATGTAATATGTTAGAAAGATTAGACTATGTTTATGAGTTGTTCTAGGAATATCTCATTTTTAATTATTTTCTTGTATAAAATTATTATTGTTCATGATTTTTTCAAAGCAGGATACTGTTAAAACTATAATGTTGTTACATAAGTGCTCCTCTAACACCCCTTGTCCGACCCAATCATTGGGTCTGAGTTACAGGATGCTACAGCGTTATCGAAGAAACTACCGTCAAATGTACCAAAAATAAATCACTCAAACATTCCATCATGTTTTAAACACATTCGAGCCTAATTAAGTTTATGAAAGTTGTTTAATATACCCGAGCACAAAATAAGAACAAATTGTAAAGTTTTGAAAATTCAAGCTCGAAATCATGACATCACTTTCTCCACGTCGTGATATCGCTAAATAGTTGGTCACGTCATGACGTTAGACCACTCGGCATTGTGACGTCACATACTGGCGGCCAAGATTGTGATGAGGAAAATGTGGTCATTGGGACGAAGAATCTATTTTTTGTACAAATTCAGCCATTTGGTACCTATTTCAAGCCCACTACACCATTAACCCATTTGGTGCATAATTGCACCTTTGTAGTTGCACAAAACCAACCAAAATACATTCAATAACATTCATTTAACCATTTTCAAAACCAATAAATCCAATATGCCTCAATTTGGCACCATTTCATACCAATTCAATCTATTCAAACTTCACATTTACAATGATGCTTTTAAGACATCCAAACCAACATTTAACTATGCCATACCAAGCTCAATTATTCTATATAGAAAGCTATACACAACATCATGTAAGTTACCAAGAATAAAACTACATATTTTAACTTTAGCATTCCATAATTAACACATTTACCAAGTTCAATTAACTATCAAATTCAAACTTAACACACTTAGTAACACCTATGCACATGCCACATAACCAAACTAAAATGATCATGAGAGTACTGACTCTACGGTAGGATAGTGTGGTCTTCAAGTTGTTCCGATCAATAGGTTCTGCAAATTAACAATTTACAGAGAGAAGGAAAAGCTATGGGTAAGCATAAAGGATGCTTAGTAAGACAATATGAAATTTACTTAACTTACCTTAACATACCAACAATTAGGCAATTAAAAAAATATTGGAATTAAGCATGGAATCCATTTGGCATCTTATACATTCATATACAAATAAAAAAATACACCAAATAGGTTAGTTCATTTGTATAACATGGAATTATATCACAATCATATAAATATCACATTCCATCTTATAACATATGCAATTTAAACCATATTCAAATTTCAAACATGTGTAACTCCAATCACATACGTTCATTTCAACCATTATAATTCCCTTAGTAAATTTTCATTTCTGTTTTCACCCAGAAAACTATAGTAAATTGATTTCAGATACACGAGACTAATTTACTCACACAAACTGACATATTCAAGTTACTCACACAAGTTTCAGACTAGGGTTGTTCACACAAGCTTCAGACCAGGGTTGTTCACACAAGCTTCTAAGAATCCACAACACATGTTGGATCTCAAGCCATCGTTAAATAAATCTTTTATCAAACACCCTATTTCCTTTTTGAATCCTACGAGCATGCCATATCCATCCTAATCATTTACTAATTTCACACAGGCACTATTATCATTTCCATATCATTTCCAACATTGTAACATCATCATATACATATCATTAAATAATATAAAAATCTCATATTCATTCAGTACATCGTATATATGTAACACCCCAAACCAGGCCTAAACGCTATGGCCGAATCTAGCGATGTCACATGATAGGGTGTTTAAAATCATGTCGTCACGACAAAACCATTATACATTTAAAATACTTCTCTTTATCTCTTGTTAGCTTCTAAATCATGTTACTCATTTAGTCGGTGGTTTCAAAACGTTATTCGTTGTGGAATCTTTTAAAATAGTTTAAATGATCGTGCATTTCTTAATGAAACATTTCTTTCTTTTGAAAGCCGAGGTTTCCTATGTCTAGCAGTTTAAAAACCATAAAGTAAAGAAAACAAAACCCCAAAACCATACAAAAGTCTAATTTACAACCCAAAAGTTAAACCAATAAAAATAAAATAGAAATAAAACCGAGAATCATATTTAAATCCATAACAGTCCAAAACCGTGGTCACCGTCGATTCCACCGCATTGATCCGTCTAGCTTTGGGGATTACCTGTGCACATTTAAACAAAAAGGGTGAGTTTACGTAAACTCAGTGTGTAATCTCACAGAAAACAAACAATAGCAAATCACAGTGCATAGTTAAAACAGTCCTAAGCCTAAGCCTTTTTCAGTATCAGTAACAGTTTGGGCCTTAGCCCATCTCAGTATAGTATCAAATATGCAATAGGGCCTTAGCCCATCACAGTATAAGTGGCAGTCATGCAGTATTCAGAAACAAAGTCCTACCCAACTAGTCTCTACACACCATCCTCGTCCAACCCTACACTCAATGTAGGGATTAAATACCCGCACCCATCCCCACACTCCAGGTAGTACCGAATGCGGCACAAATCAGTAGTTTGCATCTGAGTTGCCAGTATATTAGGCTTGAGAGCCTTTTAGTACACTTCTTCCGAATATAATCAACCCAACCTCATGGCATGCCAACTCATGATATCAGTATATATAACCAGTCTAATATACATGCATACTATCATCATACTCAATAAGCATAAATCACTCAGTCAGTTCACACAATTACGGGTCTAAGTGATGTTTACCGACCCTACAGTAGGTTCACAGTCGACTTGGGCAACCCGTGCAACCTTAGCAATTAGTTTAGTGAAAATGGGCTCACACGCCCATGTGGCCTGCCCGTGTGGGCCCACACGGCCCAAATTTTCCTTGACCGAGTGGATCACACGGCCTAGCCCATAATCCCACACACCCGTATATTTTACTCGTGTAGACCTACACGCCCGTGTGGCCCACACGGCCCAATTCAGTCCAGCCTGTGTGTCGCACACAACCTGCCTAGCCATCACATGGTCGTGTCATGCACGCACGGCCTGGCCTCATCGAACACACACTCATGTCCATCACAAGGCCTACCACACGGGCGACCACACGCCCGTATGCCGTCAACAGTGAGGTTTTTGAATTTTTTTAAAACCTTGTTTTCTGCGCAATCGAGTACACACTTGGTTTTTATTGAAGCTAAGACGAACCCCGAGCCTTTCAGAACCTACCAGACGACATATCAGCACCCAAAACTTGATTAATTTTGATTATAAAAGCCATTCTTACTAAAACCCTAAATGAATAACTTGAAAACTATGTCAAACGATGATTCGAAGTCTTACCGAGATGGATACGATAACCAGTAGCCACCACACACTGGAAAACCCATTTAAAACTTTTGTCCAGTACCTAAACGTGAGTAAAACGAACCTTCTATTAATCGCTTAACCAAAACAGCGACAGAACTAAGGAAAATACCACTTACTGAGCAAGGGAATACAACAGCATTACGTTAGAAACGGATTGAACAAGGGAATAAAATATGAAAAGGGGAAATCAAATGGAAAATCAGCAGCAAGTGGGGAAAAGAAACGAAAAAGAGAAAGGGAAAAATTCGACAGAAAAATTAGGAGAATGAGGAGGGAGAACCGAATGCAACAACCAACACAACAAGATAACTCGATAACTCCCCATCCGTTATTTTTCTCCCCACATCCTCACTAATCACAACCACTACAGAATCTCAGCCAGACCGAAACTCCTTCAGTACTCAGAGTAAAAATATACGCTCATGCACACGCAGGGATTTGAACACAAGACCTCCAACATATTAACACTCAACTTAACAACCAGACCAGCAGGCCTATTTTGTTATAATCTTATCAACAATTAAATAAAAGCCTATTGACCAAAGATAGGGCTTTATTAACAAAAATACTAAAATTTGCCTAAGTCATGGCTTGAACTTAGGACCTCCCACACACACAGAGAACACTTAACCACTGAAGTAGATACAAATTTGTCACATATTTGCAAAATCATAAATTTAAATTTTGGGGCATTACAATCTATACGTACTAACCATATTTTCCATACTTTACAATTTAGTCCTTTAGATGCCAACATTATGAAATTACAATTAACCTAAACTAATAGACATTATAATATAATTAAAATCTAAAATAAATAACATAATATGATTTATATGAAATTACCTAACAAAACAACAACAAACAAGACGTCGATAACTAATCCCCAATTTTACTTTTTCCTCAATTATCCTCCGATTGATTCAAATCTCGATCTGTATGATAATTCATTTCAAATTACCATTTTTCAAATACCTTATAATATCCTATTATATGCACATGATAGTTCAATTTCACTTTTCAAATGTTTCCTAAAATTTTTCATTTTATTCAATTTAGTCCCTAAAACTAAAGTTACCATAACTTTCAAATTTGAGCCTCGATTTTGAAATTGATCTCAATTACATGCTTCTAAGGTTCTCTACTGTCTATAATTGCATAAATTTCATAGAAATTTTAAAATATTTACACTTTAGTTCTTAAATTCAAAAACTAACAACTAAACTTTACAAACTAGTCCTTTTTTTATATCTAAGCTTAAAATATAACAAATTAACACCAATTTCTTCAAGATTTCATCAATGGAAACTTTTAGAAACTTTAAAATTTTACAAATTAGTACAAAGGATTGCTAAAAATGATAAAAGTTCAAGGTAAATTTATGAAATGATGATTTGTGTTGATTGATTTAGGTCCCTTGAGAATTTGGCTAGCATGAGAAAATGATTAAAATGTTTAAATTTCAATTTATGAGCTTAAAAACTAAATTGTAAAAAGTTAAAATGTTAGGGGTAAAATTGTAATTTTGTAAAAATATGAAATGTGGACTAAAATATCAAATTAGTTGATCTTATTTTACGTGCTAGTCGTCTAGGTAAGTTCGTACATACAGATTATTATGTTTATATTGTTTAATTATTGGTTAATATGTATTTAAAATGCTAGTGAACAATGTATATCCAAAGTCATGCTATGACAGTTAATAAGTCTCAGTTGAGCCTTAGGAATTCGTAGGAAACAAATGACACGTCATTAGGGATTTCATGTTTCAGGTGCTGGCCTTGAATGTCCTATTGATGGCTGACGCCCTGTATTTGTTGTAGATACTCCACAGCTCGTGTGAGCAACATTGTGTAGCTTACATTCTGACCTACAGCTCGTGTGAGTAGGCCCATTTCACAGCTCGTTTGAGTAATGATGTAAAGGAAAGGTTATGATTATATGTTTAAGCACAGTTCATGTGAGCTTTCCTGAGTATCCGATGATATTCTAAATGGTTCAATGGGAATGAAAAGGAAAGGATGTGGAAAGTTTCCAAATGGAATAATGTATATGCTCATGAAAAGATGAATGGATCCAATGATGTATGTTCATGTGGAAATGGTTTACCTTATGTTTAATTCAAGTGAATTATGTTTAAATACACTAACTTGTGTATTGATGATGATGTTTAGGCTTGTGCCAAGCCTGTGGTTGGATTACATTATGCTTATACTAAATGTTATATAAAAGAAATGGTAAGTTATGTTTCATGTTTTACTAACTTACTAACCATTATTTGCTTACATAGTTTTCTTTCCTATGTTTTATAAATAACCGGAAGCTCAGTTAGTTTGGAAGCTCGTCGAAGATTTATCACACTATCCAGTATAAATATCGATTTGAATGTTTTGGCCAAGGTTATATTAGCATGTATAGGTGGACTTGTATTGGTATTTAGTTGAATGTTAGTTGATGATTTTGGCATGTATAAGTTGTTTGGATTTGATTCCTTTTGATGCTTGCCAAATTATGTCATTTTTGGGTACTTGTGATGCATGAATGGTATGGCTCAAATAGTATGTTTGTGATGAAGTGCTAATGGTCATATTTGTGGCATGATTTGTTAGAAGTTGAATTATGTTTGATGATAGAAATGTGATCAAATAAATGCATGTTTAGGTAAGTTTACATGTTTGCATTTGAGGTGCCTTGGTTGGCATATTGGTTGATTGCTTTGGGGCCATTGAATTGGTCATTATATGTATATTTTGGTAAGGTTTTGGTGCTTTGATAATGTGCACCAAAGGTTATTAGGTGGATGCATTAGTTGATGTTGGAAATGGCTTGATTTTGGGCAAATTCATGTCCACGCAGGTTGAGACACGGGCGTGTGACTCAGTCATGTGTGACACATGGCCTAGCGACACAGTTGTGGGTCCCCTGTAGGTTTATTTCATGCAAGTCAGGCAGTTACATACCCTAACACATAGCCCGGCACACGAACGTGTGGGGCTATTTCAAGAGTTACACGACTTGGCACACGGGCGTGTGACACAGCCGTGTAACCCTACTGAGAGAGTTACACGGGTAAGGACACGGGTTGGGATACGGTCGTGTGTCCCTAATTTGATTGTTACATGGCCTGAGAAATGGGCGTGTGTCTCAGCCATGTGAGGTACACGGCAGTGTGACCCCTACAGTCAAATTTTTCTAACTTTATTTATTCAAACTTAAGCTTTTACATACATAGCCTGTCATCCACTCAGGATTTAAGTATGTCACACTATAAATGTCACAAGCGAATAAATCAATAAACGAATTGAGGATCTATTCTTCTTAGGTCCTATTCGATGTATTGTCAGTTTAGTCATTCACATCTATGTCTCTATCTTCTGGGAGTCATCCGCTCTGATGCCCAATACAAAACATCTCCCCACTTGGACTTGATAGAAGACATATTAACCTTTCAATCAATTTGTTCATTTTCAATTAGACTAAAGAAATGTTTAGGTTCATCTACTAATATAAGTTGTCTTTTTGTATTACAATTCGACCACGTAATACCGCTTAGTATTAGTTAAACATTAGACAACCATTGAGTAACATTTACTTCCATTTTACTTTTCGCACAAAAACCATATTAGGACATTATACAAAGTATTAATGTAATTCATAAATGATTTTATTAACAAATTTTTTTGAAAAAATTACAAGTGTACATTGACGAAAATACTACACTTAGGGTACCAGATCCAATATACACAACCTAATCCATTAAGCGAAGCATCACCGTAAACAACGAATTCTTTCTCAGATCCAAGCTGAGTCAACAATGAAGTTTTTTATTAACATAGATTTCAACTAATTGAAACTCTATTGACATTATTCTAATCAAACAAAACTGACATTTTTTCTATAACAGTTTCATTAACCATAAAGCAATTATCGAGAAACTTTTAACGAACCATCTATAATACCCAACCAGTTCCCAAAAAAATGCATACCATTGCAACATTTTTCGGAGGTTTCCAATTTACAATTGCTGAAATTTTATTTGGATTAACCCAGATACCTTTCGTAGAAATCACATGGCCTAGAAATACAACTTCTCATAGCCAGAACTCGCATTTACTAAATTTTACATTAACTATTTTTTCTCACAATGTTTGCAATATTGTTCTTAGATGCTGAGCATATTCAATTTCATTCTTTGAGTATATCATATTGTCATCGATAAACACAACAACAAATTTGTCCAGATATGACTAAAATATTTGATTCATCAAATCCAAAAATGTATTTGGGGCATTGGTAAGTCCAAATGGCATTACTAGAAATTCGTAATGTTTGTATCGAGTCTTGAAAGTAGTTTTTGGTACATCTAGTTCCTTGGCTCAGAGCTGATAGTAACCTGATCAGAGATTAATCTTAGAAAATACAGTAGCTCCCTTCAACTGATTGAACAAGTCATCAACACGAGGCAACGGATATTTGTTCTTTATCGTGACTTTATTCAGTTGTCTATAATCAAAGCACAATCTCGTAGTTTTATCTTTGTTTTTCACAAATAGAACTGGGGCACCCCAAGCTGACACGCTCGATCGAATAAATCCCTGATATAATAACTTGCAACTGTGCTTTTAACTCTCTTAACTCAGTCGAAGTCATTCTATACAAAGCAATTGAAATCGAAGATGTTTCGAGTACACTTCAATTACAAACTCAACTTCCCTCTTAGGTGGTAACTCTGGAAATTCTTCAAAAAACATGTCAGTAAATTCAATAACTGTCAGTACCTATTCAATTTTTTATTTTGTCACTCTGGTATTTAAGATATAAGCCAGATACGCTTCACAACCTTTTCTAATCAATTGACATCCTGATATCACTGATATGATATTGGCTGCACAATCAGTTCTCTCAATCTCAACATTAATTGTTTCATCATTCTGGTATCTCAGTACAATCCATTTATGTTTATAATTAACCACAGCATCATGTAGGGCCAACCAATTACATGCCAAGTATAACATCAAACTCGTCGAATGGCAATAACATTAGATCAGTAGGAAATTTATAGCCTTGTATTCTTAGTGGACAATATTTATATATCTTGTTAACTATGACACTTTGACCCAAAGAATTCATTATTCTGATGTCATACTCAGTCGTGTCTACTGGTATGTTCTTTTTAATTACAAAAGTAGAGCATATATAAAAATGTGTTGACCCAGTGTTAATCAATACATGTACAGTAACATCCAAAAGAGAAAAGTACTAGCGATGACATCAAGAGCAAAAGCTTCCCCACGAGCTCGAATAACATAAGCCCTGGAAGGTGCTCGAGCTTCTAGTTTGACAGTCATATCTTTGGTCCCAACTCAACTAGATCTAGCGTTAGCACTATGTCCCGATCATTTACCTCTCTGAGGAGTGGTTACAGACTTCACACTTTGTTCTTTGTTTCGATCTGCCCAATTCGTCCAATCTTATTTCCAATGATCTTTGGAACCACACGAGATACACTCTCCGCTTTTTATTGTTCACTTTCCTCTATGGTTTCTTCCACAGTGCTCACATGCTGGTCTATCTATGTTTCAGACACTACTGACACTGGCTACTAGTGTAGTCTGAGATCTTAAGTTGCTCAATCTCGATCTATCTCTTCATGAAAACCCTGATGGAGAAGTGAAATAACAGTGTAAATCCCTAGAGTTATTTAGTAGAAGGGTCGAAAATGATTTAGTCATACTCTATTTACCAACATATCAAAGCTTCGGTTGACCTGTTTCTTTTCATTGCATATATCCTCCATCTTTTGTGCTCTTTAAGATAAAATCACGAACTATTTCAATTCCAAAACCCCACTAACATTTAAGCATTTTCATTCAATCTCTATTCTAAGTGAGTGTACAACTTAGCCTCTATCGATACAATCTCTTGAGCGTATTTACTGAGTCAAAAATATTCTCGCTCATACCCAGCAACTAACATGCTTCTCTGCTTCAATTTTAAAAACTCTTTTTTTATTTTCTAAATACAGTCGACTGATATATTTCTTTCTAGATTCAAATTGGAAAAGTCCCAATTCACTCAATCTTTCAGTACAACCACTGTTAGAGTAGTCCATTACTGATAAGTTTCTTCTTTCAGTAGTGATACGATGCATCTTAAACTATCTTCGAGAAAGCATGCCAGTTCATCGGGAACTCGCTAATTATTTTTCAACCAGTATTTAGCTTTGGTCGGATCATCAATTTTACCCCGAAATTCTTCAACCCCACACTTTCAAATCTTATCAATTAGAGGCTGGTGAACAGTTATTGTATTTTGATTCGGAGGACAATGTGGTGTCATATGAGGCACGATTGAAGGTGGAGGTTATACCTAAGGTTACAAAGCTGGAGGGTTAGCTCCCAAAAAATGCGTAAACCAGTGGTTCATCATCTAAAGAAAAGGTATCTCTCGCCTCATGTCTAGGCATTTGTGGAATTGGAACACTATGACTAGCTCCTTGATCAGAAGTTAGAGCATTATTATCTACCTTATCAGATACTGTGCAATTGGTTTCAGTCGATATGATTTTCCATAAGAAAAACAGAGTCAAATCAAATAAGAAGACACCACACTATCACAAGTTATTGTGGCATGTATTTCTAGAATCGTACGCGTTACATTTCCATCTTAAAATCGATTAAATTATAGCTTTGGTACCACTAAATGTAACACCCCTTACCCGACCTGATCGTCGGGTCTGAGTTATAGGATACCACAATCGTTGCTAAACAACTACCATCAAATACACCATAAATAAATCACTTAAACATTCCATCATGTCTTAAACACATTTACATTATGTTATACAAATAAATTCGAGCCTAAATTGAGCTTACAAAATCTCTTTTATGGACCCGAGCACAAACTAGGAACAAATTGTAAAATTTTAAAGATTTAAGATTGGCACCATGATGTCACCTTTTCCACGTCGTGACGTCGCCAAACAATTTATCACGTCACGATGTTAGGCTACTCGACGTTACAATGTCACATACTGTTGGCCGACGTTGCGACGGGAAAAATGTGGTTGTTGGGACGAGGACTCTATTTTTTGTACAAATTAGGCCTTTTAGTACTTATTTCAAGCCAACTACACCATTAACCTATTTGGTGCATAATTACACCTTTGCACCTGCACAAAACCAACCAAAAAGAATTCTATAACATCCATTTAACCATTTTCAAAACCTATATAGCCAATATGCCTCAATTTGGCACCATTTCATATCAATTCAATATATTCAAACTTTATATTTACAATCATGCTTTTAAGACATCCAAACCAACATTTAACTATGCCATATCAAGCCCCATTATGTTGTATAAAATGCTATACACAACATCATGCAAGTTACCAAACATACAATTACATATTTGATCATTAACATTACATAATTAAAACATTTACCAAGTTTAATCAACTATCAAATTCAAAGTTAGCACATTTAGTAACACCCATGCACATGCCACATAACCAAACTAAAACAATCAAAAGACAATCGACTCTATAGTATTATAGTGTGGTCTTCGAGTTGATCCAATCGATAGGTTTCACAAATCAACAATTTATAGTAAGAAGGAAAAGCAACAAGTAAGCATAATGAATGTTTAGTAAGTCTATATGAAATTTACTTAACCTACCTTAACATACCAACAATTAGGCAATTAAAACACATTGGAATTCAGCATGAAATCCCTTTGGCATCTTATACATTTATATGCAAATCAAAAAATACATAAAATAGGTTAGTTCATCTGTATAACATGAACTTATATCACAATCATATAGATATCACATTCCATCTTATAACATATGCAATTTAAATCATATTCAAATTTCAAATGTGTGTAACTCCAATCATATACATTCATTTAAAACATTATAATACCATTAGTATATTTTTATTTCTTTTTTCATCCAGATAACTATAGTAAATTGAATACAGATACATGGGACTGATTTGCTCACAGAAGCTGACATATTTGGGCTACTCACACAAGCTTCAAAACCAAGGTTGCTTGTAACGCCCTAAATTTTTGATTTTCGGCTTTTAGGATTATTGGGCTTAAAAGTGTCTGAATTTGTACTTTGCATTATTTTGGTTTAATTTTATGTTGGGTTAAGTGATTATATGCTCTGGGATGTGTTTGGGAGGTTCCAAGTTTAAGTGTTAATTTGGGCAAAATTTTGGGTTTTATTTGAATAAAGCCTGACTTGAGGTCAGCGAGCTTCTATGGAATTATTGGTAAAAACTTAACAGAATGGGCCTGTTGGTCTAATGGTTAAGAGAAGTGTCAGTCTGCTCAAGGTCCTGAGTTCGAATCCTTGCAGTGGCTGAGGGATTATTTTGCTGCAAGTTTCTGTAAGCATTGGGCTTTTGTAAAATTCTATGTTTGGGCTTTAGGGAAAACCTAGGGTTTCTTTTATTTTTTCCTTTTTGACAAAAGTTGTCTCTGCCTTTTTTCCAAAACCTCATTTGCTGCTGAAAATCATACTTTTCCCTCTCCTCTCTTTTGTTTTTCTTTCCCTCTCATTTGGCTTGGTGTTTTGCTAGTGGTTTCGTCAATTCGATAAGTATCGTTTTAATGAAGTTAAGTGTTTTATGTGGGAGTTTGTTAAGAAAGATTTTGGTTGCTATTTAGGGAGTGATCAAGGATCCGTGAATCACTAGTTGTGGTTCTAAACAGCAAAGAAACATCGTTCTTCGTCAAAGGTAAGTAGATCTCACGTTTCGGGTTTTGTCCATTCTTAAGTAAATCAATCTAAGTGACTTATTTGGGCTCGTTTTGTCAATCTTAGGCTTTAGAGTGCTCTTGGTTGTATTAGCAGCGGAAATGAACTAGGTGTGTATTCTGATTATGCAGAAAACGAGCTTCAGTAAAAGCTGAAAAGCTGACTGTCGACGCCACACGGGCGTGTCGCAGACGAGCCAGGCCGTGCGCGTGCAACATGGGCGCGACGAACACGGGCGTGTGAGGCTGGCGAGGCCGTGTGCAAGGTATGGGCTCGACCATTTGTGCAGTGTAGGCCGCACGGGCATGTGAGTCACCAGGCATGTGCTATTTTGGGCCAAGCCGTGTGACCCACAAGGGTAGGGCATACGGGCGTATGAGTCTAATTTGTTTGGAATACTCTATAAGGTTGCACGGGTCGCCTAAGTCGACTGTGACTTGATTGTAGGGGCGGTAAGCGTTACTTAGACCCCATATTCTGAATGATTGATGAATTGTATGCTAAAGCATGATAATATAAGCATGTGTATCTGTCTAATTCTGTATATCTGTTCTGCCATGATATTGATATGATCCGTTATCTGCTTATAACCATGCCATGATATTTATGACGCATTGCATTGGGTTGGGATTGCTATGAAGAGAAGGAAGTCTGAGAGGCGATCAGCCTATTGGCAGCTAAGCTGCATATATCTTTTATGTACTATTTTACGGTATCATTTGGTGTGTACGGCTAGATGGGTGATTGTATCCCCATACTTGGTGTGTAGGGCTAGGTGGGTTGATTTTATCCCCACATGGTATGTCAGGTGTGACGGAGATTATGTGCAGGGTTAGCAGGCATGATTTCTGTTTTTTGTTATCTGATTTATTATGCATGCGATAACTGTACTCTGTTATCTGTTTGTATGCATGTTGTTTGTAGCGATGTTCACACTGAGTTTGCGAAAACTCACCCCTATGGACCGGTGTGACTGAAGGCTCGATACGGACCACTGTTAAACACTTATGGATTTTGAATAACATTTATTACATCAGTTTTATTTTTATTTGTTTTGGGATTTATTTTTGGACTTGAACTATTTATTTCGGGTTTTGGGAGCTTAAACTGTTAAGGTTATGGTTTTAATAAAAATGAATGACAATTTTGCTTCCGCGTAAAAGAATTGTTTTCTAGTAGTAATTGGAATAAGGATTTCATGACTTAAGTAAAGATAATAAACTGCTCGATTTATAATTTGCTAAGGTTTTCTAAAAGCACTATCATATTACGTCGCCAGATCCGGCCATAACGTCTAGGCCAAGTTTGGGATGTTACATTTAGTGATATCAGAGCCAGGTTTACAAAAACTCAGCTATGGTTTTGGGCGGTAAAAAGAATGGTTTTAAAAATCAGTAGTAAAGTAATTTGGAATGTTTCGATAAATAAGTGGTTCACCGAGTCTCTAGCGTCGATCCTATAAGTTCTCTGAAATCCTGATATGTATTGTCTGAAAGCATGTCTATAATGAAATTTTATCTGTTTCTGTCTGAAATGTTAAGTATGTATATTGAGACTACTATAGGTAGTACTTTTCTGAAACACTTAAGTAGTGTAAACTAAAACTGTAGTGAGACGTATTACTCGCGATAACTGACTCTGAAACTCTGATGTTGTTCTGTATAAAATATCTACTAATAATTACAGGAACTGTAAACTGATATGTATAAAAAATTTAAAATACAGATTAATTTGATAGTTACGATGAGCACATGTGGTACTCGTGGAAGGGGTACTAGAGGTCGTGGTAGAGGCCGTGGAGGGATTCGAGCTGAGTCTCTCATATCTGATACGATCCTTAATTTGGGCTTTAGTGGGGCACCAGAATAACCTGCTACTGAGACTGGTGCTCAGTCTGCTGACCGTGCAGCTAGGGACGACGCACTATCCCAAGCTATCTTTGCGAGTTACTGTAAAGGGTCATTTGGGGCTAATGTTGGATCCGGAGGCCGTGGAGTGCATTTGCGGAATAACTCAGTCGAATGAAATTTGAGATATTTAGGGACATCGCTAGAGTTGCTCCGAGTGTGACCGAGTATTGGATAGAGGCCGCAGAGCGCATTATGGATGATCTGGACTTTTCTGATAAGCAGAAGCTTAAGGGAGCTGTGTCTTTGCTTCGCGATGAGGCATATCAGTGGTGGTTGACCGTTAAGGAGGGTACTCAGCCTGATAGGTTGACTTGCGATTTGTTTATGACCACCTACCAGAGTATGTGGCAGCTAGCTATACTGACATTAGGCGATGTGAGTTTCTGAATCTCACTCAGGGAGACCGTTCAGTGGCCGAGTATGAGGCCAAATTTTTAAGGTTAAGTCGCTATGCGATGGGCATAGTGACGACTGAGTATGAGTGCTGTGTTCAATTTAAGGATGGTCTTCGTGATAGTCTACGAGTTCTGATAGCTTCTCCGAGGGAGTGGGATTTTTTAGTCTTGGTCGAGAAGACCAAGATAGCAAAGGAGGTGAAGCGCTCTGAGCACCAAAACCATGAAAAATAGAAGGTTAAGAGGGATTCTGAGTCTACCGATTCTGGGATGAGGCCTAAGAAAAAGGCCAGGACTGACGGGCCCGTGAGAGTTGGGCCTACTATTGCACCTATTGGGGTGGCGATCTGTCAGCTTTGTAATAGACGCCATTCAGGCGAGTGTTGGAGATTTACTGGGGCTTGTTTGAGATGTGGTTTGACTGAGCACCGAGTTAAAGATTGTCCGCTGATGGGTAATCATATACAAGCTCCAGTTACTGCGATTACACAGCTGCCGAGATGAGTACAGTAGCCACCTAAGGGCCAAGGACAGGCTAGGGGTGGTAACGGTATGGGTCAAGGTTAGAGAGCACCTGGCAGGGGGGCTGGGCCGACTGAGGCAAGGCAGCCTGCACTTGTCTATGCTACACGTCGTCGTGAGGATGGAGATGCTCCAGACATCATCATGGGTACATTTTTTATTCTTACTGTACCTTATGTTGCACTGATAGACTTAGGCTCTATGCATTCTTATGTTGCATGTTCTGTGTCTGAGACCTTGGTGATTTCATATGAGAGCACTTCTAGTGAGTTTCTGTGGTGAATCTGTTGGGCCAGTCCATTAAGGTTAGTAAGCTGTTCAGGGATGTTCCGTTGGAAGTCCAAGGGGTAGTATTTCTAGTTGATCTGATGGAACTTTTGTTTGGGGAGTTAATTCTGGGAATAGACTGATTGGTGAAGCATCGTGTAAGTCTGGATTGTGCTGAAAAGAGGGTGGTTCTAAGGACCGAAGAGGATAATGAGGTAGTCGTGATTGGAGAACGATGGAATTATCTGAGTAATATGATATCTGCATTGGTAGCAGAGAAGCTGGTGAGGAAAGGATGTAAGGAGAGCTTGGCCTACATCAGTGTTTCTGAATCGTGGACACTTCGGTTCAGGACATCTGTACGGAGAGGGACTTTCCAGATGTTTTTCCAGAAGAGTTACCGGGTTTGCCTCCGAGTCATGAGGTAGATTTTGGGATCGAGTTGATTCCTGGTACAACTCCAGTGTCTATCGTAGAACAGCCCGATTTAGGGCTTAGTCGGAACAGTGGTCTCAGGACCACAAATCCAAAGTTAGAAAAATTATTTTTATTATTTTTATGAGGTTATAGTATGATTTTATTAGTGCATAAAAAATTTGGTGAGCTAATTTTAATGTTTGTGAGCCCGATTTTAAAAAAGGACTAAATCGCATAAAAGGTAAAAGTTACATTTTAGTACCTAAATTTATTAAATAACTAAAATTTAGGGTCTTTAAGGGGCAATTAGACCCTTGTGCTATAGCTTGGCTGGCCATGGGGAGACAAATTGAGGAAAATGTCAAAATTTGGTGAAGATGAGGTCATCAATTTTTACTAGTTTTAAATTAAATAAAATAAAGGCCATTTCCTCTCTATTTTTCTTTTTCTCCACCGATTTTTACCAGCCATAGGAGGGTTTTGAAAGCTTCAAAAACTTCAACAACATTAAGCCTCTCAAGTAAGTGATTTTGAAAGTTTCTCTTAATGATTTTCACATTTTTGAGACCCTTGAAGCATGGGCTTTCAAATGAGGGGTCTATTTTACAAAATGATTGAAAGTTTAGGGTGTTACCATGAAAGGATTTTTGATGTTTGCTGAGTTTTTATGGAAGAATATGAGTCCTAGATGTGTCATGAACAACTTTGCTGAAGGAGTTTTCATGGAAAACACCTAAAGGGACTATTTTGCATAAGTTGTAAAATTGTTGATAAACATATGAAATAGTGAGAATTTGAAGTTGCTATAAGAGTAAAAATAGTTCGGTTAGGCCTAATACATGAATAAATTTTATAAAAATTGACTTTCGAGCATAGGGGTAAAATGGTCATTTTGTCAAAAGTCTAGGGGAAAAAGGGTCATTTTACCAAAGATGTGAATTGATGATTTCCTAATTATAATTAGTGACTAAATGAGTGTATATTGTCATTATAGATCAAGATTTACCAAATTCGAACCTAGATCGAGGGAAGGCTAAGCAAACTGATTAAACCGACTAGTCGCGTACGTTTTGTAATCCGAGGTGAGTTGTATGCAAATAATACAACTACACTGTTAATACATGTATTCATATTGTCAATGAATTGAAATTGTATGAGTTGCTAAGTTATAAATTGAGAATGCCTGGTAATATTTGAGATAGTAGAAAGATTCCGTTGAAACCTTAGGATACGAACTGGATATTCGTGCCAAGACATTGGGTGATTTGTGTGCCAGTGTAAGACATGTCTGAGACATGCTTCGACCACATTATGAGAGCCAGTGTAAGACCATGTCTGGGACATGGCATCAGCATCTAGACAAGGGCTAGTGTAAGACATATCTGGGACATGGATCAGCCATATTATGATAGCTAGTATAAGACCATGTCTGGGACAAGGCATCGGCACAGAGATGAGTGCCCGTGTAAGACATGTCTGGGACATGCATCGGCCTCGACAGAGATAGCCAGTGTAAGACGTGTTTGGGACACGCATCGGCTAAGAGTTGCGCTAGTGTAAGACATGTCTGGGACATGCATCAGCACGTATATATGAGAGCCAGTGTAAGACCATGTCTGGGACATGGCATCGGTAACTTTTCCCATGTTGAAGGTTTATAGAATATCCAGTAGTATTCCAAATAGTTCAACGGTAAAAGTTACAGTTCAATCTTAACAAGGAAAGAAAGATCATGTTGTAAGTGTTATAGGTACCTATTTGATAAGCCTGAGTAATGAGCTTAATTAAAAAAAATGATACTTGAGTAGATGATAATGAGTAAGTTAAGTTATGTTTACCTTTGAGCTATAAGCATGATAACTAATGATGAAATTGTCGTTGTATATTTATTTATATGCAACTTACTAAGCTTTATGCTTACTCTCTTTCCTTTTCCTTTTCTTTCAGTGTAGCCAAGCTAGCTTAAGGATCCCTTAAAATCAGAGATATCGATCACACTATCAGCCGCAATACTCGGTATAGTTTGATTTATATTTTTGAGGGTGGCATGTATAGGGCTAGACTAGGATGTTGTATTACGAGAATTGTTCATGTATTTTGGCTTATGTCAAAAGCCCTTCGTTTTGTATCAAACCTAGAATAATGGCTATTATTCATTTTGATGAAGGCATATAATGTTCTTTCTATGGATGAATTAGTGTCCATTGTGGTGAAATTAGTATATTCGAAATGATCTTGTGCCGGTTATGTAAATGGGTGACAAGATGGCTTTGAAGAATGGCCTTCTTTTGTCCATACGGGCAAGACACACGGGCGTGTGTCTAGGCCGTGTGTGGCACACGGCTCATACCCTTGGGTGTGTGTTATGGCCGTGCGTCCCCTGCACTTAAAACTTTAAAGTCATTTTAATACATGGGTAGGCCACGCGGGACTGTGCCTAGGCCGTGTTTTAAAGTCAGTATGCATGGTAGTAGTACATGAGCAAGAGACACGGCCATGTGTCTTAGCCGTGTGAAGGACACGGATATAAGACACGGGTGCCTGCCTAGACCATGTGGTTATGGCAGAATGTCCAGGTTTTTAGGCACGGGTTCAGGACATGGGCGTGTCCCTAACACACGGTCGTGTGCTCTGTATCCACACGGGCGTGTAGAGCCTTAAAGTATGAACTTTCCAAATTTATCTTAAGTTCATAGTTTAATCCTGAACCCTCTCTAATGCATGTTTTGAGCCTCGTAAGTCCGCATAAGGAATAATATGCCTTTGAAATGAAAATTTTTAAATTGATTGAAATTTTATGGCCCAGTTTCTGAGTGATTGGTTGAGTTTAAGTCAGATAACACCACGAACCCTATCCCGACATCAGATACGGGCGAGGGTGTTACACTTAGTGGTATCAGAGTATGGTTTAGTCAGTTCTAGGACTAACCTAGCCAGAATATGGGTCTAGCTATACATGCCATGAATATGTATATTGATTGTGTGATTATTCCTGACGATTATAAATTGTGTTTTTATAGTAATGGATCCTGAAAGAACCACGGTGAATGACGTGGAAAGTAAAATGCCGACTTTCGCAAAAGGGACCGCGCAAGTAGAGAGTGAGCCTGTGAGTATGGGACAAGGCGGAGGGGCTAGGGAAGCTTACCTCCGAATGATGGATGCTTGGTATACGAAGTTTGTTCGTGCAAACCCGAACACTCCACCTCCCCCACCTCCTCTGATTCCTCAATATGCCCCTATGGCTCCACAAGGTTCGGACATGTTCAGACGAGAGAAGCCTCCGGTAGATAAGATCCCGAAGCAAGGGGCTGAGGAATTTCAGGCTAGTGTAGATGATGACCCGGAGAGAATAGAATTTTGGCTAGAAAATACCATAAGGGTATTCGATAAACTGTCATGCACACCTGAAGAGTGCGTGAAGAGTGCCGTATCACTTCTACGAGACTCAGCCTATCAGTGGTATATTACTCTCGTGTCTGTGGTACCGAGAGAAAGAGTAACTTGGAAATTCTTCCAATGAGAGGTTCGAAAGAAGAAAATTAGCCAGAGGTTTATGGACCAGAAAAGGAAGGAATTTCTAAATTTGAAGCAAGGTAATACGACTGTGACGGAGTATGAGCGTGAGTTTGTGAAACTCAACAATGCATATTCATTGAAGCTACCATGTGTAAGAAGTTTGAGGGCAGCCTCAACGAAGACATTCGAGTGTTTGTGGGCATCTTGGAATTAAGAGAATTTGTAGTGCTCGTTGAGAAAGCGTGTAAAGAAAAAGAACTGATAAAAGAAAGGAGGAAAGCAGCCAGCGAGTTACGAGATTTAAAGAGAAGACAGATGGGGAAAGCATATCAGTCCCCATCCAAGAGATCAAAATAATTTACTACCCGATCGAATACTTTGGTGGGGTATTCGAAGAGAAACAAGAATCAACAGAACATGGCATCTAAAGCCCAAACTACTTCAATTGCAAGTGTTGGTAGTGCTAGGCCAAATAGGCCGGAGTGTTTGCAGTGTGGAAAATGTCACTTGGGCGAATGCCGAGTAAACGAGAGGGGCTGTTTCAAGTGTGGGTCACTTGACCACTTTATCCGTAAATGTCCTAAGATGGATGAGAGAGAGAGAGAAAATAAGATGTGAAGGCAAGCAGTACTCCCTTGAGGGGTAAGCCTCAAAGGTACCCCGGGAGTAGGACTAGTAGTAGAGGCGCGCCAAGAGATACTGCGATGAGGTCTGAAGGTAAAGCGCCAGCGAGGACCTATGCTATACGAGCCCGGGAAGAGGCAGAATCTCCTGACGTGATCACGGGTACCTTTTCTATCTATGGTATAACTGTTGTCGCTTTAATTAACCCGGGATCTACCCACTCTTACATATGTATAGATTTGATGCCCCGTATAAACATGTTAGTAGATTCCACTAAGTTTGTAATAAAAGTGTCTGACCCGTTAGGCAAGCATGTATTAGTGGATCAAGTATGTAGAAATTGTCCTTTGATGATTAAAGGCCATTATTTTCCGGCCAACTTGATGTTGTTGCCGTTTAATGAATTTAATGTAATTATTGGGATAGACTGGCTGACCTCCCATGGCGTTGTAGTAGACTGTGGAAGAAAAGTAATTCAGTTAAGATGTGAGAATGGTAATGTTCTTCGAGTTGGGCCAGATAAGTCAGATAACCTGCCTGTGGTAATATCGTCTTTGACCGCCGAAAAATACTTAAGAAAAAGCTATGAAGCTTATCTAGCTTTTGTGCTGAGTCAAAGATTGAGTCAGTACCAGTGGTTTGTGAGTTTATAGATGCCTTTTCGGAGGAGTTTCCCGGGTTACCCCAAGAGAGAGAGGTTGAGTTTGGTATCGAATTGGCCCCTGGTACGATGCCAATCTCGATTGTACCTTATAGGATGGCCCTTACCGAGTTAAAGGAGTTGAAGGTACAGTTGTAAGAATTAACAGATAAAATTTTTACTAGACCAAGTTACTCACCATGGGGTGCTCCAATACTTTTTGTGAAAAAGAAGGACGGGTCGATGAGGTTATGTATCGACTACGGACAACTTAACAAGGTGACAGTGAAGAACAAGTATCCCTTGCCGAGGATCAATGATCTCTTCGATTAACTGAGAGGAGTCACTGTATTCTCTAAAATAGATTTGAGGTCAGGTTACAACCAGTTAAGGGTCAAGGATCAAGATGTGCCGAAGACTGCTTTTTGGATGAGATATGGGCATTACGAGTTTCTTGTCATGCCTTTTGGATTAACAAATGGCCCGTCAGCATTTATGGACTTGATAAACCATATCTTCCGACCGTACTTGGATAGGTTCGTTGTCATTTTCATCGATGACATATTAATTTATTAGCGTGATGAGAATGAGCACGCGGAACATTTGAGAACTGTGTTTTAAAGACTTTGAGGGATAAACAACTTTATGCTAAGTTTAGTAAGAGCGAGTATTGGCTCAATGAAGTTAGATTTCTAGGACACATCGTGTCGAGTGACGGGATCAGAGTTGACCCGAATAAGATATCAGCTATTGTGGAATGGAAACCACTGAGGAGTGTAACAGAGGTTCGTAGTTTTCTGGGGCTAGTGGGGTATTACAGATGATTTGTAAATGGATTTTCTATGATAACTAATCCGATAACAAGGATATTGCAGAAAGACGTCAAGTTTGAATGGACAGAAGAGTGTTAGTAGAGTTTTGATAAATTAAAAGCTTTGTTGACCGAAGCCCCAATTTTAGTGCAACCGGAGTCAGGTAAAGAATTTGTAATTTTTAGTGACGCCTCCTTAAATGGGTTAGGGTGTGTACTCATACAAGAGGGCAAGGTTATAGCCTATGCCTCGAGACAGCTAGAACCACACAAGAGAAATTATCTGACCCATGATTTAGAGCTAACAGCTGTAGTGTTTGCCCTGAAGATTTGGCGACACCATTTGTATGGAGAGAAATGTAGGGTATTTACCGACCACAAGATTCTAAAATACTTAATGACTCAAAAGGCGTTGAATTTGAGGCAACGCTGATGGTTAGAGCTATTTAAGAATTATGAGTTGATCATCGACTACCATCCGGGAAAGGCGAACGTAGTCGCCGACACTTTAAGTAGGAAGTCGTTGTTTGCTTTAAGAGCTTTGGACACTCAGTTGACCGTATCTAAGGATGGGTCGATCCTAGCAGAGCTGAGAGTTAGACCAACTTTTCTTCATGAAATTCGAGAAGCTCAGAGAAGTGATGAGAAGTTACAGGCCAAGAAAAATCAGTGTGAGTCAGGTGTTGAATCAGATTTTTAGATTGGTACCAGCAGATGGTTAATGTTCAAAGATAGAGTTTGTGTGCCTAAAGAAAGTGAGCTCATTCAAAAGATTTTACGAGAAGCACATAGTGGTAGTTTGTCCGTCCACCCAGGTAGCGTAAAAATGTATAACGACCTAAAGAAAATGTATTGGTGGTGGGGAATGAAAAGAGATATTTTAAAGTTTGTTTCCAAGTGTTTAGTGTGTCAGCAAGTAAAGGTTGAACACCAAGTGCCTTCTGGGCTACTTCAACCTATTATGGTTCCAGAGTGGAAATGGGATCGTAACACTATAGTTCGTGACCAGTTTTCCACTAACCCTGAAAAAGAAAGAATCAGTATGGGTTATTGTCGACAGATTAACTAAGTCGACAA
Source organism: Gossypium anomalum (assembly GCA_025698475.1). Taxonomy (NCBI): domain Eukaryota; kingdom Viridiplantae; phylum Streptophyta; class Magnoliopsida; order Malvales; family Malvaceae; genus Gossypium; species Gossypium anomalum. The sequence continues at coordinate 70,485,273 of CM046968.1, read as the reverse complement.
ATTAGTTGACCTATATGTTTCCGAGTTTGTGAGGCTACATAGTGTGCTATTGTCGACTATTTCAGATCGAGACCCGAGGTTCACCTCGAGATTTTGGAAGAGGTTGCAAGAGGCTTTAGGAACCAAGTTGAGTTTCAACACGGCTTTTCACCCGCAAACTGATGGACAGTCGGAAAGAGTAATACAAATCTTAAAGGACATGTTGAGATGTTGTGTTCTCGAATTTCAAAGAAGTTGGGAAAAATACTTGCCATTGATTGAATTTGCCTACAACAACAGCTATCAGTCGAGTCTAAAAATGGCGTCTTATAAGGCCTTGTACGGACGAAAGTGTCGAACGCCCTTATACTAGACTGAGTTGAAAGAGAGTCAGATTCATAGGGTTGATTTAGTTAATGAGACTGAGGAAAAAGTTAAGTGATTCGTGACTGCCTAAAAGCAACTTCGGATTAATAGAAATCCTACGCAGATTTGAGACGAAAGGATATTAAGTTCAAAGTTAGGGATAAATTATTTTTGAAAGTTTCTCCATGGAGAAAAGTCCTAAAGTTTGGAAAGAGGGGCAAGTTGAGTCCTCGATTTATAGGAATTTATGAGATTACGGAAGAAATAGGGTCGGTTGCCTACCGATTGAATTTGCCACCAGAGTTAGAAAGGATTCACAATGTATTTCATGTGTCCATGTTCTGCACAGTGCACAGATCACTTTCCATCGCATGTAATTGCACCAACTGAAGTTGAGATTCTTCCAGATATGACTTATGGTGAAGAACCGGTCAAGATCTTAGCTCGAGAAGTCAAACAGTTAAGAAATAAGAATATACCACTTGTGAAGGTTTTGTGGCATAGACTTGGAGTAGAGGAAGCTACATTGGAACCCGTGGAGTCTCTGAGAGAGCAGTATCCAAACTTATTTACCGGTAAGATTTTCGAGGACGAAAATCCCTAAGGGGGAGAGAAATGTAATAGCCCGATTTAGGGCCTAGTCAGAATAGTGGTCTCGGGACCACAAATTCGAAGTTAGAAAAATTATTTTTATTATTTTTATGAGGTTATAGTATGATTTTATTAGTGCATGAAAAATTTGGTGAGCTAATTTTAATGTTTGTGAGCCCGATTTCGAAAAAAGACTAAATCACATAAAAGGAAAAAGTTGCATTTTAGTACCTAAATGTATTAAATAGCTAGAGGACTAAAATTTAGGGTCTTTGAAGGGAAATTAGACCCTTTTGTTATAGCTTGGCCGGCCATGGGGAGACAAATTGAGGAGAAGGTCAAAATTAGGTGAAGATGAGGTTATCAATTTTGACTAGTTTTAAATTAAATAAAATAAAGGCCATTTCCTCTCTGTTTTTCTTCTTCTCCACCAATTTTTACCAACCATAGAAGGGTTTTGAAAGCTTCAAAAATTTTAGCAACATTAAGCCTCTCAAGTAAGTGATTTTGAAAGTTTCTCTTAATAATTTTCACATTTTTTAGACCCTTGAAGCATGGGCTTTCAAATAAGAGGTCTATTTTACAAAATGATTGAAAGTTTAGGGTGTTACCATGAAAGGATTTTTTATTTTTGCTAAGATTTTATGGAAGAATATGAGTCCAAGATGTGTCATGAACAACTTTAGTGAAGGAGTTTTCATGGAAAACACCTACAGGGACTATTTTGCATAAGTTGTAAAATAGTTGATAAACATGTGAAATAGTGGGAATTTAAAGTTGCTATACGAGTAAAAATAGTTCAGTTAGGCCTAAGACACGAAGAAATTTGATAAAAATCAACTTTTGAGCATAGGGGTAAAATGGTCATTTTGTCAAAAGTCTAGGGGAAAATGGTCATTTTACCAAAGATGTGAATTGATGATTGCCTAATTATAATTAGTGACTAAATGAGTGCATATTTTCATTATAGATCAAGATTTACCAAATCCGAACCTAGACCGGGGGAAGGTCAAGCAAAATGATTAAACTGACTAGTCACGTACATTTTGTAATCTGAGGTAAGTTGTATGCAAATAATACAACTACACTGTTAATACATGTATTCATATTGTCAATGAATTGGTATTGTATGAGTTGCTAAGTTATAAATTAAGAATGCCTGGTAATATTTGAGATGGTAGAAAGATCCCGTTGAAACCTTAGGATACGAACTGAATATTCGTGCCAAGACATTGTGTGATTTGTGTGCCAGTGTAAGACATGTCTGGGACATGTTTCGGCCATATTATGAGAGCCAGTGTAAGACCATGTCTAGGACATGGCATCGGCATCTAGACGAGGCATAATGTAAGACATGTCTGGGACATGCATCAGCCATATTATGATAGCCAGAATAAGACCATGTCTAGGACATGGCATTGGCACAGAGATGAGTGCCAGTGTAAGACATGTCTGAGACATGTATCGGGCTCGACAGAGATAGCCAGTGTAAGACGTGTTTGGGACACGCATCGGCTAAGAGTTGTACTAGTGTAAGACATGTCTGGGACATGCATCAGCACGTATATATGAGAGCCAGTGTAAGACCATGTCTGGGACATGGCATCGGCAACTATTCCCATGTTGAAGGTTCATAGAATATCCAGTAGTATTCCAAATAGTTCAACAGTGAAAGTTACAGTTCAATCTTAACAAGGAAAGGAGGATCATGTTGTGAGTGTTATAGGTACCTATTTGATAAGCCTGAATAATGAGCTTAATTAAAAAAAATGAGACTCGAGTGGAAGATAATGAGTAAGTTAAGTTATGTTTACCTTTGAGCTATAAGTATGATAACTAATGATGAAATTGTTGTTGCATATTTATTTATATGCAACTTACTAAGCTTTATGCTTACTCTCTTTCCTTTTCCTTTTCTTTCAGTGTAGCCAAGCTAGCTTAAGGATCCCTTAAAGTCAGAGATATCAATCACACTATCAGCCACAATACTTCGTATAGTTTGATTTTTATTTTTGAAGGTGGCATGTATAGGGCTAGACTAGGATGCTGTATTACGAGAATTGTTCATGTATTTTGGCTTAAGTCAAAAGCCATTCGTTTTGTATCAAGCCTAGAATAATGGCTGTTATTCATTTTGATGAATGCATATAATGTTCTTTCTATGGATGAATTGGTGTCCATTATGGTGAAATTAGTATATTGAAATGATCTTGTACAGGTTATGTAAATGGGTGACAAGATGGCTGCGAAGAATGGGCTTCTTTTGTCCACACGGGTAAGACACACGGGCGAGTGTCTAGGCTGTGTCTGACACACGGCTCACACCCATGGGTGTGTGTTTTACGGCCGTGCGTCCCCTACACTTAAAACTTTAAAGTCATTTTAGTACACGGGCAGGCCACACAGGCGTGTGCCTAGGCCGTGTTTTAAAGTCAATATGCATGGTAGTAGTACATGGGCAAGAGACACGGCCATGTGTCTCAGCCGTGTAAAGGACACAGTTATAAGACACGGGTGTGTGCATTAGCCGTGTGGTTTTGGCAGAATGTCCAGGTTTTGGGCACGGGTTCGGGATATGGGCATGTCCCTAGTACATGGTCGTATGCTCTGTATCCACACGGGCGTGTGGAGCCTTAAAGCATGAACTTTCCAATTTTTTCTTAAGTTCATAGTTTAATCCCGAACCCTCTCTAACGTATGTTTTGGGCCTCGTAAGTCAACATAAGGAATAGTCTGCCTTTGAAATGAAAAGTTTTAAATTTATTAAAAATTTACGGCCCAGTTTCTGAGTGATTGGTTGAGCTTAAGTCAGGTAACACCACGAACCCTGTCCCAGCGTCAGATACGAGCGAAGGGTGTTACGTATCGTCCCTTATCGTATGGCACCGAAGGAGCTAGCAGTACTGAAGGCTCAAGTACAAATGTTGTTAGATCGTGGGTTTATTCGGCCCAGAGTGTCTCTATGGGGAGCACCGGTTCTGTTTGTAAAGAAGAAAGACGGTACGATGAGGACGTGTATCGATTATCGTCAGTTGAATAAGTTGACGATCAAGAACAAATACCCACTTCTAAGGATTGACGATTTATTCGATCAGTTTAAAAGGGCTTCTATGTTCTCTAAGATCGATATGCGGTAAGGATATCATCAGTTGAGAGTTAAGGAGGCCGATGTGCATCAGACGGCATTTAGGACTCGGTATGGACATTACAAGTTCTTAGTTATGCCTTTTGGTTTGACTAATGCACCAACGGCGTTCATGGATCTGATGAATCGAGTGTTCCAACCCTACTTGGATCAGTTCATTGTGGTATTTATCGACAACATTCTAGTGTATTCTAAGGCTGAGGACGAACATAATGGGCATCTCAGGGTTGTTTTCTAGATTCTCCGTGAGGAACAGCTTTACGTAAAGTTTTCTAAGTGTGAGTTTTGGCTTAAGGAAGTAACCTTTTTGGGTCATGTGGTGTCTGTTGGGGGGACTCGTGCTGGCCCCCGTAAGATTGAGGCTGTATTAGATTGGAAATAGCCAAAGAGTGTGTCGTAGGTCCGCAGTTTTCTAGGACTGGCAGGATATTACCGATGATTCGTAGAAGGGTTTTCGTTAATAGCAACGCCGTTGACTAAGTTGCTGCGTGAGGGAGTCCCCTTCGTTTGGACTGACGCTCAACAGGAGAGCTTTGAGAAGCTCAAGACAGTTCTCACTCAGGCTCCAGTTCTGATAGAACCTGAGTTTGGCAAGGATTTCATGGTTTACAGTGATGCGTCACATGTGGGTTTGGGTTGCATCTTGATTCAGAATGGTAAAGTGGTCGTATATACATCTCGTCAGCTCAAGACTCATAAGGCTAATTATTCGACACCTGATTTGGAGTTTGCAGTAGTAGTTTTTTGCTCTTAAGATCTGGAGGCATTATTTGTACAGTGAGAAGTATGTCATTTACACTGATCACAAGAGCCTTAAGTATCTCCTCACAAAGAAGGAGTTAAATCTTAGGCAGCGTCGTTGGGTTGAGCTACTTAAGGACAATACTGAGTTATCAAGTACCATCCAGGTAAAGCTAATGTGGTGGCAGACGCGTTAAGTCGTAGGGTTATGACCGATTTGAGGGAGATATTCGCTCGACTGAGTCTTTATGATGATGGGAGTCTTTTGGCTGAGTTGTAGGTTAGACCGGCGTAGTTGGATTGGATTAAGGATAAGCAGTTAGGATATAAGTCTCTTGAGTTGCGATTCCGTCAGGTTGAGACTGAACTACTTCTGATTTTGGGGTTGACAGTGATGGAGTAGGATCTGTGTACCTAATGATGAGGATCTGAGACTGTCGATTCTGAGGGAAGTGCATAGTAGTCCTTACGCTATGCATCCTGGTGGCAACAAAATGTATAAGGATCTCCGAGAGTTGTATTGGTGGCCAGGGTTGAAGCGTGAGGTGACAAACTTTGTTGCTCATTGTTTGACTTACCAGCAAGTTAAGGCTGAGCATCAGTTACCTTTGCTACAGCCAATAAAGATACCGATGTAGAAGTGGGAGTGAGTGACGATGGACTTCGTTAGTGGGTTGCTTTTGACACCCACTAAGAAGGATTCTGTTTGGGTCGTCGTGGACCGATTGACCAAGTCTGCACATTTCATTCCGGTTAGGATAGATTTTTCCTTGTAAAATCTGGCTAAACTCTACATTTCTGAGATAGTGAGGTTGCATGGGGTTCCTGTTTTGATCATCTTCGATAGGGAACCTCGTTTTACGTCTCGGTTCTGGCAGAAACTTCATGTGGCTTTGGGTTTTCGACTTGACTTCAGTACTGCTTTCCATCCTCAGACAGATGGTCAGTCAGAGAGGGTGATTCAGATCTTGAAGGATATGTTGAGGGGTTGTGTCATGGATTTCTGAGGTAGTTGAGAAGAGTACTTGCCTATGGCAGAGTTCGCTTATAATAACAGCTATCAGTCTAGTATTCAGATGGCACCATATGAGGCACTTTATGGTCGTAAGTGCCGCACTCCTTTGTAGTGGACTGAGTTGGGTGAGCGGCATGTTCTGGGTCCAGATTTGGTTTCAGAGACCGAGGATAAGGTTCGCCTAATTCGAGATCGTCTGAAAGCGTCTTTCGATAGACAAAAGTTCTATGCGAACTTGAAAAGGAAGGACATCAAGTATTCTGTAGGAGACATGGTTTTTCTTAAAGTCTCGCCATGGAATAAGGTTCTGAGATTTGGTAATAAAGGTAAGCTGAGTCCTCGATTTATTGGGCCGTACCGAATTCTGAAGCGAGTGGGGCCAGTTGCCTATCAGTTGGAGTTACCTCCAGAGTTAGATGGTATACATGACGTATTTCACGTGTCAATGCTGAGACGCTATCGCTCTGATCCTACTCACATTGTGCCTGTGGAGGAGATTGAGGTTAGACCAGATCTAACGTTTGAGGAGGAGCCAATTCAGATTTTGGATCGCGATGTCAAGGTTCTGCGTAGAAAGTCTATTCCCTTAGTGAAGGTGCTGCGGTGGAATCATAGCACTGAGGAAGCTACTTGAGAGCCAGAAGTTTCGATGCGTCAGCAGTATCCTTACATTTTCTTATCAGGTAAAATTCGAAGACGAATTTTCTTTAAGGGGGTAGAGTTGTAACGCCCCAAATTTTTAATTTTCGGCTTTTGTGATTATTGGGCTTGGAAGTGTCTAAATTTATACTTCATGTTCTTTTGGTTTAATTATATATTGGGTTAAGTGATTATATGCTCAGGGGTGTGTTTGGGAGGTTCCAAGTTTAAGCGTTAATTTGGGCTAAATTTTGGGTTTCATTTGAATAAAACATGACTTGAGGTCAGCGGGCTTATATGAAATTGTTGGTAAAAACTTAATAGAACGGGCCTGTTGGTCTAATGGTTAAGAGGAGTGTTAGTCTGCTCAAGGTCCTGAGTTCGAATCCTTGCAGTGGCTAAGGGATTACTTTGCTGCAAGTTCCTGTAAGCATTGGGCCTTAGTAAAATTCTGTGTTTGGTGTTTAGGGAAAACCTAGGGTTTCTTTTATTTTCTCCTTTTTGACAAAAGTTGTCTCTACCGTTTTTCTAAAACCTCATTTGCTGCTGAAAATCATACTTTTCCCTCTCCTCTCTTTCGTTTTTCTTTCCCTCTCGTTTGGCTTAGTGCTTTGCTAGTGGTTTCGTCAATTCGGTAAGTATCGCTTTAATCAAGTTAAGTGTTTTATGTGGGAGTTTGTTAAGAGAGATTTTGGTTGGTGTTTAGGGAGTGTTCGAGGATCCGTGGATCACTAGTTAGGGTTCTAAACTGCAAAGAAACATCGTTCTTCATCGAAGGTAAGTAGATCTCGCGTTTCAAGTTTTGTCCATTCTTAAGTAAATCGATTTAAGTGACTGATTTGGGCTCGATTTTATCAATATTAGGCTTTGGAGTGCTCTTGGTTGCATTAGCAGCGAAAACAAACCAGGTATATACTCCGATTATGCAAAAAACGAGCTTCGGCGAAAGCCGAAAAGCTGACTGTCGACGCTACACGGGCATGTGGTCTGCCCGTGTGGTAGCTTGTGTAACGAGACATGGGCGTCTGGCAGATGAGCCAGGCCATGCGCACGCCACAAGGGCGCAATAGACACGGACGTGTGAGGCTGGCGAGGCTGTGTGTGAGGCACGGGCTCGACTATTTAGGCCGTGTAGGCCGCACGGGCGTGTGGGTCACACTGGTGAGCCACACGGGTGTGTGGTATTTTGGGCCAAGCCGTGTGATCCACACGGGCAGGGCACACGGACGTGTAAGTCCAATTTGTTTGGAATATTCTGTAAGGTTGCACAGGTCGCCTAAGTCGACTGTGACCTGATTGTAAGGGTGGTAAGCATTACTTAAACCCCATATTCTGAATGATTGATGAATTGTATGCTAAAGCATGTGTATCTGTCTGATTCTGTATATCTGTTCTGCCATGATATTGATATGATCCGTTATCTGCATATAAGCATGCCATGATATTTATGATGCATTGCATTGGGTTGGGATTACTATGAAGAGAAGGAAGTCTGAGAAGCGATCAGCCTGTTATCTAGCAGCTAAGCTGCATATATCTTTTATGTACTATTTTACGGTATCATTTGGTGTGTAGGGCTGGATGGGTGATTGTATCCCCATACTTGGTGTGTAGGGTTGGGTGGGTCGATTTTATCCCCACATGGTGTGTTGGGTTGGACGGAGATGGTGTGCAGAGTTGGCGGGCATGATTTCTATTTTGTGTTGTCTGATCTGTTATGCATGCGATATATGTACTCTGTTATCTGTTTGTATGCATGCTGTTTGTGAGGATGTACACACTGAGTTTGCGAAAACTCACCCCTTTATTTATTATCAGGAAATCCTCAGTAGTAGATGGATCGGTGTGACGGAGGGCTCGATGGGGACCACTGTTAAACACTTATGGATTTTGAGTAACATTTATTACATCAGTTTTATTTTTATTTGTTTTGGGATTTATTTTTGGACTTGAACTATTTATTTCGGGTTTTGGGAGTTTAAACTGTTAAGGTTATGGTTTTAATAAAAATGAATGACAATTTTGCTTCCGCGTAAAAGAATTATTTTCTAGTAGTAATTGGAATAAGGATTTCACGACTTAAGTAAAGATAATAAACTGCTCGATTTATAATTTGCTAAGGTTTTCTAAAAGCACTCTCATGTGACGTCGCCAAATCCGGCCATAACGTCTAGGTCGGGTTTGGGGTGTTACATTGCTTACACAAGTTACCATATTCGATGCTGCCCACGCAAGCTTCAAAGAATCTGCACACATGTTGGATCTAAAACCATCGTTAAATAAATCCCTCATTAAAAACCCTATTTCCTTTTGAACCCTAATGGCATGTCATTCGTATCCTAATCATTTACTAAATTCACATAGGCACTATTACAGTTTTTGTATCATTTCAAATCTTATAACATCATCATATACATATCATTAAATAATATAACAATTTCACATCCATTCAATACATCGTATATTTACATAATAATTATATTTTCCATACTTTACAATTTAGACCTTTAGATGCCAACATTATGAAATTACAATTAACCTAAACTAATAGACATTATAATATAATTCAAATATAACATAAATAACATAGTAAGTTCCATATGAGCTTACATGGAAAAACAACAACAAAGAAGACGTTGGGGACTAATTTGCAATTTTATCTTTTCCTTGATTATCCTCCAGTTGATTCAAATCCTAATCTATGTGATAATTGATTTCAATTTATCATTTTCAAATACCTTATAACAGCCTATTATGTGCATATAACGATTCAATTTCACTTTTTGAACATTCCCTAAAGTTTTTCATTTTATGCGATTTAGTCCGTAAAGCCGAAATTGCAATAACTTTCAAATTTGAGCATTGATTTTGAAATCAATCTCAATTATATCCTTCTAAGGTTCTCTACTATCCATAATTGTAGAAATTTCATACCAATTTTAAAATATTTACACTTTAGTCCCTATATTCAAAAACAAACAATTAAACTTTACAAACTAATTATTTTTTCATATCTAACCTTAGAATCTAAGAAATTAACACCAATTTCTTCAAGCATTCATCAATAAAAACTTTTAGAAACGTTAACAACTTTACAAATTAATATACAGGTCAGCTAAATCAAGCTCCCGAGATCTCAAAAACATAAAAATTACAAGAAAAGGACTAAATTAAACTTACAATTTAAAAATTGAAATCTTGAATACACGAAAATGGCTTCTCTAGGTTTCTTTTATTTCAAACGGTGAAGAAAAAAAGAAAAAAAAAAGAAGATGATAACATAATTTAACTTATATACTTTACTTAACCTTTAATTAATTATAATTAAATTAATTAACATTAGTATAATTAAATTAATTAACATTAGTATAATTAAACTTAAGCCTAATTAACAAACTTTGTGGATGTTAAATGTCATCCACCACCATTTGACAAATTAGAAAGGATCAAATTACTCAATTGGTCCTTCAATTAATTAAAAATTTATAGTGATTAATTTTGATTATTTTTACAGTTTAGTCTTTGTACCTTAATTAACTATACAAAATTAAAAGATTAAACTTTAATCAAACATTACACTAACTTCATAAATATTAAATAATAATATTTATAGTCAGTAAGTGAATTCTAAAACCCCTATTTTCGACCTCACTAAAAAAAACTAACTATTACAACTACACTAATTGTTGAAACAGGAAAAAGAAACAAATATCCCAAGAAACATTACTAGTGTCGTGTATGATTTGATAAATTTGACTTGTGCTTAATTGTTTGACCTTTTGTTCCTTATCTTAGTGGCAACAACAATAGGACTTGCATGATCTCAATAATGTAGGGTTCAAGATTTTTTGGTTTTATACTTTCCTTTGTTAAAGGATAGTGATTAAGAAGAATGGGAGATTAATATCGCGGAGTACGAGAAGAAATTTCAAAAAATCTGGTCTTATTTTAAGGAAGATTATTCTATCAAGATGCTAAAAGCAGAATCAAAGTTTATATAAGGGAGTATCATCCTCTGTTATTTGGACAAGTTGAGACAACACATTCCAATTCAACTGCTAACTTTGTGTTGGTGCGGTTGAAAGCTTATTAATTAACATTCAAGAGTTGTTTCATAACCTTGAGTGGGAACTGTTACAAAGTTGAAATAGCTCATTAAAAGTGTGTGAGACTAAGGTTATAAAATATTTTGATTGAATTGTAATCGATGCTTGTATTGAGATTTATTAATGAATTCAGATTTGAACAAATTGTTAAAAATATAAGTAATTCACCAAATTGCATACGCATCTTTTTTTCCCGTTATTATATATTTCTTCCAAAGACGGTTGTACCACTCAAAATCACGGGTTTTTTACCAAAAAAGTATAAAAAAAATTAAAAAATTCGAAAATAATACACTAAAAAAAGTATTTACGAAAATGGTATGTCGGGTGGTCACGCATAATCTGACAGCGGCACCCTACGACAAACGATGCCAAGCGGTAAAAAAAAAAAAAACTCTGAAACAGAAAAAAAAAAAAGCTGAAAAACGAAAAAAAAAATAATAAAAGGGGACATGTTGGTGCGGCGCTTTTGATGTTGCCTCCGCGAGAGGCGGCACAGCTGTGTGGGTCCCACAAAGTGGCACCTAAGCACTATAAAACCAAGCAAACCCAAAGAACCCCGGGAGCAAGATTCAGCAGGAAGGAGAAGAAAATAAAAGGAAAGAAAGGAGAAGAGAAGGAAGAAAAAGAAGGAGAAAGAAAAAAAGGTATAATTTTTTTTAAATAATAAATTTTTTAAATAATAAATGTGTTTTTGCTGTTATTATTATTGTTGATTTTTATTATTTTTTGTTATCAGTTATGAATATTGTTAGTAAAAAAATTGTTATTAATGTTAGTAAAAAACCATAATTATTGTTAGTTATTATTATTGTAGAAAAAACCTAAAAAATTTCTATTTATGTTATGTAAAGAATATTTTCTTATATGTGTTTTAGGTAGATTTTTTACCCATATTATATAAAAATAAAATAAAATAGCGAAATAAGTTGTTTGAAAGATTAAGTACCATTTTTGGCACTTTTGGCACTTAATCTTTCAAACAACCTATTTTAGTATTTTATTTTATTTTTTATATTATTAGGGTAAAAAACTCGTTTTAGGTTGATTTTAAATGGTTAAATGTAAAGATAAATGTTATTTATGTATAAAATGAGAACTGAAAAACTATGAGCTTATGAATGACAAAAATTGCATATTGAGTAATTAAATTTTTTTATTTAAGTAGTTTATTTGGTGTTCGAAATTATTTTGAGAAAGTTTATTTATTTTTTAACAGATTGAGCATTGAAGATGGATAATCAGTTTTTCGTATGCGTTTATTTCGATGGAATTATCTTGACAACTACCGTTGGATGTATATTTGAATGTCGGCAACAAATAGCAATGAGATTTAATAGAAATGTCTCGTTGGATGATATGAAGGGAAGAATTAACGTAAAAATTGTCAGACGTTGTGGGAGAAGGATCTGAAACTTTTCTACAAGTTTCCGGTTTCAACAGATCCAATCAAATTCATCGAAATGGAACTTGTAGGCGACGAAGACGTGGAGACAATGATCGCTCTTTCATCGTGGGAATGGGAGTGAAAAAATGCCCCGATTCACTTATTTCTTTGAGTTAGCGGTATGGAGGAAAATGAAAATCCCATCGCACATGGTGAAGAACGTGAGAGCTCAAGAACGGGTGCATGGTGGCTCCAATATCGCACGTTGATAGTGAATCGACTATAGGTGGGATCGATATCGATCTTAATGTTACACCCGATATGGATGTGGTTGGTGATGATGGTTACGATAGTAGTGATCCTTGTTATCAAGAAGTCGATAGTGATAGTGATCCCGATGTGGACGATGTCCCCGATGATATTGATGATGAAGACGGGAATGACGATAGAAACATTAACGCTGCGTCTTGGTCGGGAACCGATGCGATGTGTTGTGATTCACAATAATCTGGGCCACACATGTCGCTCATAGACCCCGACGCGGGCGCATGTAGCCGATTTTCCAGAGTACCGGTGAAATACTTCCCGCCACCGATTGGCCGTAAATTTTGATCCTGATGAGTTGTTCGTCGGCCAGAGATTCGAAAGTAAAGAAGAGTGCGTATTTGCTATTAAGCGGTATAGCATGAATATATCAGTAGATTATAAAGTTGCAGTGTCTAAACCGACATTATATATTGGGGAGTGTTGGAAGTCGGGGGAAGGCTGCAATTGGCGGGTACGAGCTGCATTTATTCAAAATTCGCAGATGTGGGAGATACGCAAATTTGTTGGGCCTCACACATGCACATCAACACGGATGACAGAAGATCATCGAAAACTTGATTCTAAAACTATCTGTACGTGTATCATGCCAATGGTGAAGGACATGCCGACCATTAAAGTTTTGGTGATTGATTGCGAAATACAAGCACGATTTCAGTATCGAGTGTCATATCGAAAGGCATGGATAGCAAAACAGATGGCAATGGAGCAATTGTATGGGGATTTCGATTCATCGTATAACAAGCTACAGGGATGGATAGCAGCTATGCGGGAGTACGCATACGAGGACCGTTATTGAGTTCTGAATACGACCTTATTACGGCCCGGATGACCAACTACAGTTGGGAAAACGAATTTTCCATCGGATTTTTTGGACGTTTGATCCATGTGTGCGCGCATTTCCCCACTGCAAGCCATTTGTGCAAGTGGATGGGACCTGGCTATATGGAAAATATACACAGATCTTACTTATTGCGGTTGCTCAAGACGGCAATAGGAACGTGCTCCCGATAGCATTTGCCATTGTAGATAAGGAGAACATGGAATCGTGGGAATTCTTCCTTACCAACCTGCGGAGGTATGTTATTAGCAACGATAATATTTGTATTATCTCTGATAGAGGGAAAGGATTAATTGCCGCTATTAGGCGTTAGGTGTGTATGAAGATCCGTTTCATCGCATCCGTCACATCGCAGACTAACTTCATTAGAGATTATAAAAATGCTGACTGGAAAAGACAATTTGTGAAAATAGGTAAACGATTGCCTTATCCTTTCAATATAAGTTTTTAGGGCAATACTATAACTTATCTATTCTTAATACATATACAGCGTACGAGCTAGAGCCACACATTTTTCGCCAAAGGATGACTCGACTTGAGAGTGACATGGAGGGTCAAACAAGTACATCTTTCCGGAAGTGGTTGGGTACTATGGAGCCGTGGCAGTGGGCTCAAAGTTTTGACGAGGGCTTTCGTTATGGTCAAATGACCACAAACTTAGTTGAGGGGTCAACGCATTTGTATTGTTGAAAACACGACACCTTCCGATTTCAACGATCTTCTGGCTACATTCTACAAAGTTGGCTACCTTGATGCCAAGAATGGGTCAACAACAAGTTAACTTGATTAAGGCGGGACACATATTTGTCGAAGATATTAGGGATGCAATGGGCGCAAACCGTCGGATGGCGAGGTCAATGAATGTAGAAATATATTCACGACGCCTTGAAACGTTTTCGTGTTACGAGAGACCATTGGTCGTCGCCGGTCTACCACCTAGGTCCTACGGAGTTGATCTCGGAATAGACAATGCGATTGCGGGAGATTCCAAACACTTCATTACCCGTGTGCGCATGTCGTTGCAGCGTGTGCTAAAGTGAACCTTAATGTTGAACAATTTATCGAAGATGTGTACACACTGAATCGCACGTTACGTGTATGGGAAAACGAATTCCCTGTCCTGCCCGACCTGTCTACATGGGAAGTGCCTCCGATAACTTTCGAACTTGTCCCAGACAGAGGGCTACGCAGGAATCCAAGAGGTCGTCCGCAATCAACTAGAATCCGTAATGAAATGGACATTAGGGAGAAATCCGACGGTACGCATTGTGGATTATGCAGGTTAGCTGGTCATAATCGGAGTAAATGCCCGCAGCGAAACTATCATGTCGGACAATCGTCACGATCAAGTAGGAATTGAACTTATGTTCTAATGTATTTATTTTATATGAAAATAATTATATTGCAAATATTTCTGTAATAGTATGTATCATCTATTTCATACGCCCATAAAATCTCTATATATACCGGTAATAGTATGTTCCAATTTAATTAATGTTCAAATTAGATTACTGTTGTAATGTATTTAAAGTTTGTTCCAATTTATATTACAAGACTAAGTTTGATACAAGTTTTAGTGTTTTAATGTTCAAAAATGTCCAAATTAATCTAATTTACGTTATGGTAAAATTTTGTTCCACGTTTAAAAGTTTCAATTAATCTAATTAAATATATACAAAAAATACAAACTTTTTAATATCAAAACCGAAGAAACCCCTAAAATTGATGGTTCGATGGTGTGGTCCTAGGGGTATATTTCTGTGGAGGTCAACGTTCACGTTGTGGGTGATCACGACGACCAACATCCTCTTCAGTCGCAGGTGAGGGTGTCTGATACATAGAAGAAAAATCATATGGCTCGAATGGAATCGATGAACTTGAGCCGGGAGGAGTGCCATGCTGTGGTGGATACAACCCAGTAGGAGTGGAGTACTGCAGTGGATACGGGCCGGGGGCAGTGCTATAATGCGGTGGATATGGGCCGGGAGAGGTGTTATGCTGCGGTGTGTACGACCCAAACATATCAAATCTGTAATGGTATCTACCCCCCGATGAGCCCGAGAAATTGTCATTGCCCGCAAAATCCGGATGATAAGAATTATCAGTCGAATGTGAATGCGATCGCTCGGACTCGGCTCATTTGCACCTCGGGCTCGGCCTGGTCATGCTCGGCATCCGGCTATAGATCGTGCTCTATATCGCCCATCGCTCGTATGCCCGGATCATTTGACGCGTGTGGGGACTATAGTCGACTGCCCACCAAGTAAATATGGCTTCCCCATACTAAAGTACCATTGTATGTACTCTAACGATGGGCTCAAATCGGAAGACATATCCATCTGAGGTCTTCGAGCCATCCGACTCTCCCACACCGCAATATATCTCCGGTGCGTAACCCCCCAATGCTGTCCATGTCTCCCTCTCTTGTTCTTACCGTGAACCTCCTCCCTACCGCATTGGCGGATCCGGATGTGTTTGGATGCAACCAAACCGTCGTAGTACTCGATCTCCGTGGTACCACTCGACTACATTGAAACCGATAATTGGTGCGTTTGTGCACCAACATTGAGAATCAACGAGGCGCACGAGGTATAATAGCCGCAATTTACGGTCTCACGGTATGGCATCCATATAAACTGCATGATTAATGCCATGATTAATATTTAACACGGTTGGAGTAAGATATACAAAATAATTACATGTCACGAATATTTGAATAGCTTACCCCTTCCCCGGCATGTTGTTCAATCATCAGACGATATATCGGGACAGTGTACGACCTCCCGATACCCGGATAAATACTCCATCTACGAAAACAATTTTCAAGTAAATATAGTTTCATTAGAATAGTATCATTATAAAGAAATTGCCAATTACTAACAAGTTAAATTTTATCACCTGTTAATTAGCGGATATACGTATGGTTGGTGACTAACCGATGCCAAGAATGGCATCCGATAAAGAGCCCATGATTGTAACAATATAAGGCATCCGCCCATGTCTACAGCATCAGGCTTTGTCGTCCGACAAAGCTCACGATACAACATTGCCAGAACTGCGGAACCCCAACTATAGGAGCGAACACTACGCAGATCAGTTAACAGAGGTAAATACTGGATATGAACCTTGTTGTTGTTCGAATTGGGCATCAATACACCCCCTATGATATGCATAATGTACGCTCGAGCTGCGCACACCAACTCTTCTTCGGTGGCATTATCTGATAAATGTTGAAAATTGGCTTTTAGCCATGTAAATTTCAACTCGAAAAAGTAGACTCAAAGATCGCCGGCGAGGCTCCTAGTAGGTCAGAACAGAGTGCAGCCGGCTCATTTATCGCACTTACGCTCGTGACGGCATCCCCGTCGATTGGGAGCCCAAAGCGCAATGCAACATCCTCCGTCAGTAATCGCGTGCACTCCCCCACACGGTAAATGAAAAGTGTGGTCTCTCGCCGCCAACGCTCGACCAATGCGGATATTAAATCATACCGCAAATCGAACGTCCGGCCAATGCTGGCGATCCGAATCGGCTAGCTCTAAGTACGGCATCGATCGTGCATCCGGGAATATCTACACCATTCACCCCGCCCTTAATATGCGATGCGAGTCGGCGGTGTTAAATTATAAAAAAAAGTTATAATAACATAATTTATTTTCTTAAATTACGAGATCTTTTTTAATGGAACCCTTTGCGTAAAAAATAACAATATATTACCGTATTATTAATCGTGTCACATATGTGAGAAAGTTCCTTATTGATCAATGTAGCCATTGCGATGTCTGCAATTTCAAAATAAATTTCGGTTATTAATTTTATTGTTTCATAGATTTTAAATATTTATTAGAATAACTTATAAAAAAATAGCAAACAATTTTTTCGACAACATTTTCTTTTGCTATACTACATTAAAAAATCAAATATATCCAATTTAAATACAAATATTATTATTATTTTAAAATGATAATAAGTAAAATATTTTCATATATTATTTTTTATATTATTTTAGCAAAAATGTTTTAAATGTATTATGTAAGTATTTTTTTATATTAATTTAATAAATAACACTGATTTTGACACTTTTTCGTATTTTTTCGTATTTTTTATATTAATTTAATAAATAACACTGATTTTGACACTTTTTCGTATTTTTTTTCGTATCTTTTTTTTTAAATATATTACTTTCGTATTATTTAATTTTAAAACCCTTATTTTAGTACATAATATTTTAAATGTATTATTTAAGTGTTTTTAATATTTTTTAATAAATAACCCTGATTTTAGTACTTTATTCGTATTTTTTCGTATATTATTTTTTAATAATATATTATTTTCCTATTTTATTTTATTATATTATTTTAGCAAAAAATGTTTCAAAATGTATTAGGTATATTATGTAAGTGTTTTTTTATACTAATTTAATAAATAACCTTGATTTTGACACTTTCTTCGTATTTTTTTGTATCTTATTTTTTAAAATATATTATTTTCGTATTTTATTTCTTCATATTATTTTAGTACATAATGTTTCAAATGTATTATTAAATTATTTTTTATATTTTTTCAATAAATATCCCTGATTTTAGCACTTTATTCGTATTTTTTTCGTATATTATTTTTTAAAATATATTATTTTCTAATTTTATTTTTTATATTATTTTAGCAATAAAAAATTCAAATGTATTAATTAACTGTTTCTTTATATTAAGGGTTTTTTATTAAATAACCCTGATTTTGATACTTTTTTCGTAATTTTTTTATTAAATAACCCTGATTTTGATACTTTCTTCGTAATTTTTTTATTTTCGTATATTATTTTTTAAAATATATTATTTTCGTATTTTATTTCTTTATTTTATTTTAGTACATAATGCTTCAAATGTATTATTTAAGTGTTTTTTATATTTTTTTAATAAATAACTCTGATTTTAACACTTTATTCGTATTTTTTTCGTATATTATTTTTTAAAATATATTATTTTGGTATTTTATTTTAGCATAAAATCTTTCAAATGTATTATTTATGTTTTTTTATACTAATTTAATAAGTAACCTGACTTTGGCACATTGTTCGTATTTTTTTATTTTCGGATTTTATTTTTTTAATTATACTATTTTCATATTTTATTTTTTTATATTATTTTAACAAAAAACTCGTCACCACCACTTTCCCCAATAAAATTTTTTTCGTATTTTATTTCTTCTCGTATTTTATTTTTTCATTAATATATTTTTAATTTTTAATTTTTTTACTATTTTTTGTAAAAAGTTTAAAACCCCGATCATATAAAAAATAAAAAAATAAAAATATTCTAGAATAAGTCAAATAAATTTAAAAAATCTTTTTAAACAACCTAAAACATACACTTAACAAATAAATTACATAAAATAATAACAAAAAAATATTCTTTACACATAAATGCTTAAAAAGAAATAAAAATAAAAATTATATCTGATTTAAACCTAAAACGTTATTAAACTAAACTAACATTAATTATTTAAATTTATAAAAAAATTTACCTTTTTCTTTCCTTGTTTTTCCTTCCCTCTTCTTCTTCTCCTTCTCTCTTTTCTTTCTCTTTTTCTTCTCTCTTGTGGCCTCCTTCTCCCTCTCCTTTTTCTTTCTTCTTCTTCTCTTCTTCCCTTCTTCTCTTCTTTCTTCTTCTCTCTTTTTCTTCTTCTTCTTTGCTGAAAATGAAGCTTGGGGACCATAATATATGGTCCCCAAAAAAAAAAATAAAAACCCTTCTGCATGAGGGTCAAATGCAAGACAAGTGGTGACACCAGTCCGCCTCTCGCAGAGAGGCAACAACTGGTGCCTCTGCAGCACCAACATGTCCCTTTTATTATTTTTTTTTCGCTTTTTTCACTTTTTTTTTTCTGTTTGAGTTTTTTTTTTTTTGTTTGCTTTTGTTTGTCGGGGTGGTGAACGCTGTCTGTCGATTGGCGTGACCACCCTGACATACCATTTTCGTAAATACATTTTTTAGTGTATTATTTTCGAATTTTTTAAATTTTTTTATACTTTTTTGGTAAAAAACCCCAAAATCACATTCCATTTAACATTACTTGAACTAAATATTTTCCCTTTTCAAATTAATAATTTGACAAATCCCATATCCCAAGGCATCTTTCTAGAATCCTCACCTAGATTAAATATTTTCGATCTTAATTCTATAGCCTTGTGAGTTATAGCTCTTTTTCCCAAACTCTATTTGGGTAACTTTTAGAAGTGGTAAAATAGGCCGATTTTATCTTTCCTAATTTTGGCAAGGTCAACACTAGAGCTTTGCTTGCACACCTCTCTCAAATGATGTGTTAAACTTGTTATCATGAGTCTTCATTGAACACCATAGACCATAGACCACGTCTTTCATATTTATTGTAGATTCGACCTCCATTATTACTTTCTGTGATCTTACAAATCCTATCTCCTACCAGCCTAGGTTTGGCTATTCACTTTGGATAATAACTTTTTTTCAGCATGCATCATTTCTTTTATCCTATTTTTCCACATTCAAAGCAAAGTTTATCAATCCCAATTTATCTTTAACAACTCCACTAGTGATAATGGGTAGGGTATTTGCATTTGTTTAGAAAAAAAATCACATTCGCAATCTTACTCTTGCTTCCGACATTATGTAACAATCCGCTCCAAGGATAACCCCCAATGCTTCGCCCGATTTGTTAATGAAAATGATGACAAAATAGTACTCAATTGGCATCTCAAAAAACCTTACCCACACACCAACCAAATTAAAAATATCTGCCTCAATAATAAATTGTCCTCTAATATGATCCATTTGTAGTCCAGAGTCAGTCTTCTGAAATTAGAGAAAACAGCTATGGATATCCAACCTTTTCCACTGTTTTGTGATTATGACATGTCTTCTCATATAATTCAGAAGTAGACCACGTTTCTTCCCCATTCTTTTGTGAGGACGATTGATGTGCCCTCATCAATGTTGCCTGTTGGATTGTGTCGTTGGAGTCTTCATCGAGGTCAGTTTCCAGTCTAATCCTTGTCTGCATCCAAAAGTCGATATCCGTATCTACCAAAAGTCCTGACTCACGGCTGACTCAGCTTAACAAAGACCCTGTTTTGTTTTTTCATTCCAAATTTTGATGCCACCCAATTTTATGATTACTTCTGAACAAGCCCTGTCTAGAATTTTCCACCACCAATCAGTTCAAAATTTGATTGCCAGGGTTAGGCAAAACTTCATCGGGTTTCATAGAACTATGTGGGTCAAAAGGAAACCCACCATATTGATACTAGCTCAAGCTCATCAGCCATAATGAAAAGACAACTGCAAAATTATGAACCTTACAAGATAGCTTCCAACCAACATTTAACTTAAACATTGAAAATATCGTTGTCAAAGTAGATACCATCAGCACGACTTCTTCAACATTTAGTTGATGATTGCAAGATTTCTTTGAGAACATTCTGGGGTAGTCATCTACAACATATATTCCACTAAGATAACCATTGTACGGTGCTTCTACTCTGAAAGGAAAATGCCCAAAAACAAACACACTAAAAGGAAGCAACCAACCAGAATCAGCTTACCAGGTGTTCTCTATATAGTTCTACTAGAGACTGTGTTTCTTATTTGTCTTCACTTGTAAAAGCCAATGTATGAAATGAACTTTTTTATGAAGGAAAACGCTACTTCCGAGTTGGGCTCCCACTTCAACAAACATTTAAAATAAAAATCGAGGATATATCTAAGATCTAATCAAACTAAGCCCACCATAACATTTTGGAATCCCATGACCCAAAGATATCAAAATGATAAAATTTCAAATGAATTAATCTAATTCAAAAATCGTAGGGTCGAAATAAGAGATTCTAAACGAGACAAATATATTTTACTAAGTGAAACAAAAATTGTAAATTACCATCATACTTGTAAACTAATCTCGCCCACAATTATAAACTAAATCCAGAAGATCACAAGTGTAATGCTCATTCAAATTTGATTTCAATTTCGTCATGTAAAATTTATCCACATCCGTTCCTATTTAATTCTACTGTACATCCCAAGTCAATAGCATAATTCGTTACACAAACTTTAACTGGAAAAACCTTATAACCTTGATTATAATATAATAGAAATCGAATAACATATAGAAGAGATTCAATCGAGGTTTGAGTTGTCATTAAAAATGAGAACTATATCAAACTGCATGTTCAGCATCGATTATCTAGAGAGAAATTAATCAGTTACAAAATACTAAATTTGTCGAAACATCGAACCAAAAGAGACTGAATGCTAAAAAAATTATTTTGGAAAACAAATGAAGACGGATCAGAGTTCTGGCTTGGATCTCCAACTAATTGGAGAAAAAAATTCGCACAGTTTGTTCAGCTTCGATCATCTGGGGAAATAATCATCACTTCCATCTTCATTCTTTGTTTATTTTAAAAATTGAAAATAAAGATTTAGGGGCATCTGAATGCATAAAACTCAAGGATAAAGAGCAGTAAAATGCCAGAATCTCAGCCCCAAATCAGTATCGGCAACGTACAGCGCTGAAGTCGCTACTTTAATTAAAGCGCAACAGTGACTCTAATTTATTGCCTTCTTTGCACTTTTATTCATCTAATTTTCATTTAATTTTTTTAAAAAGAAAACACGATTAAATCAAGGAGATGGCGCTACTCACTATTTCTTGATACAATTTTCGCAATCACAGAACAAAAAGATCATAAAAACAATAATTACAAAAAATAGATAGAAAATAATATCAGATGGAAAGTTGCCTCAGAAAATAGAATTAGAATGAATGCATCAGAGAAAGTATTCTCAGATGGTACGGACAAATTTATTAACATCATAGGCAATCGATTCGAGAATATCAATCACTAACATATTTCAAATTCATCATAAAAATAAGATAATAAAACAAGAATGGATAAAAAGACATTTTAAAGAAAAATATGCACAAGGAGGCGACTGCCTCAGTTATATGGACGACCGGAGAGGGATGCTATTTATAATAGAGGAGAATTTGAGAAACCCTAATTTGCTTGAGCTGTATCCAATTACCTCCTTGTCCTTTGTGAGTAAATGAAACTACAAATCTAGCTTTATCATAATGGACTATATTTATTTCAAATCCAAACCTGCCACGACAGGCCCTATTAAGCCCATCAATTTCTCAAATACACACAGACTACTCTTAACCTTTTTACTATATCCTCCCCTGTGCTTCCTGTGCTTCGTGCTGAGTTGATTATTTATATGTATCAAATTATAAAGTAAAAAATTAAAAATTAAAATATACCTCAAGTAAGATTTTTATAACTGGATTGATAGTCAAACCAATCAAGCCATTAATTATACGGTTAGATTAAATAAATCATTATAAAATTATAAAAAAATCGATTCAGCCAATTTTTAACCTGGTTCAATCAATTCATACCGATTCATGGTTCAACTGGTTTGATGTCTCTCTTGGACCAATACCCGGCCAATTTGATATAATTTAATCAACATTACTCTAAGTCCCTATACATTTTGTACATTTGGAATTTAGCTTTTTTATTTTTTATTTTTAAAAATTTAACCCCTCAATTTTTTAGATTTATAAATCATTTTTGAACTTATATTTAACCATATAACATTTTAATTGAAAGGTTAACACTATTAACTATTTGAATTAATAAATATATTATAAAAATACAAACAGCAAATTATGTTAGAAATGAAAACCTAAGGATTAAATGTCAAATTTAAACATATTATAGAGACCAAAAATAAAAATTAATCATTATATAAAATGCAAAAAAAAAAAAAAAAGCATAATGATTGTGTGCCTCATGTCAGTAAAAGGTAGGTATTTAGACCATCCTTTAATATAATATATAGATAAGGAATAAATTATATTAGGATGATCATAAAAAGTATAATTTTTAGGTACCAATAAAATACTGACATGTCATAAAAATTTAAAGATAATAAAGTATTATTATACACTCATCTATATCTAATATATTCTCTAACTTAATTTAACTTTAATTAAATTACTTAAAATAATTAATTTTTTAAATTATAAACAAACATATTTTCTTCTTTTGCGAATTTAATAATTTCTTTTTTTTCAATAAGTTAATACTTTTTCTTTTTGTGAAATCAATTTTTTTAAAAAATAGTAATTTTTGTGCAATTTTTTATATGTCATTCACACATTATTTTGGTAACTATTTTACCTTAAAGCTTAATCCTTGGACTTCAAATCTTAAACTCAAACCTATAACCCTGAATATTAAATAAAGAATATCGAACCATAAACCCAAAACCTAGAAGTCCAAACCCTAAACTCAAACACATTAAACTAAATCTTAAACTCAAATATATAATCCTAAACTCAAACACATAATACTAAACCCTTAAACACTAAACACAAAACCTAAAACAAATAACCATAAACGCTAAACCCTCGAACACATAACATTAAATCATAAATGCAAACCCTGAATTATAAACTCAAACACATAACCTTAAACACTTAAACCCAAAACACAAACCCTAAAATTAATAATCATAAACACTAAAACCTTGAACTTATAACCACAAATCCTAAACCATGAACCATAAACCATAAACCATAAACTCTAAAACCTTAAACCTTAAACCCCAAAATCTAAACTCGAATCCATAACAATAAATCCTAAATCCTAAGCATTAAACCCTAAACTCTAAACATAAAATCTCAATCTCTGAACACTAAACCCTAAAATTAAACACATAACCCTAAACCCTAAAATCAAACCTATAACACTAAATCATAAATATAAAATCTTAAACCTTAAACTAAAAACCTAGAAGCCCAAACCCTAAATTCAAAACCATAATCATAAACCCAAAATCATAAATCTAGGATCTCAAACCCTAAATATTGAACCCTAAACTATAAACTCAAACCCAAAACCATAAACCCGAACCTTAAATCCTAAACTCATAACCACAAACGCTTAAACCTTTAGACATGAACTTTGAACCCCAAACAACAAATCTTAAAACATTAAACCTAAACTTTGAACCTATAAACCCTAAATCTCAAATCTCAATGTTTGGGTTTGAGTTCAAGGTTCGAGATTTTAGGTTTAGGGTAACATAATCACTAAAATTATGTGTTAATGATATGAAAAACGTGTAAAAAAATTACTAATTTTTAAAAAAAATGGTTGCACAAAAATAAAAAAATTAACTTATAAAAAATAAGAAAGATTAAAATTTGTAAAAGAAGAAAAGTTAATTATTTTAAGTAATTTAATGAAAGTTAAATTAAGTTGAAAAATATATTAAATATAAATGAGTATATAATAATACTTTATTATTAAAATTTTATGATATTTTACTATTTTATTGGTGCCTAAAAATTATGCTTTGAATTGCGAGTACCTAGTGGCATAATAGAATTGTGTGCAAGGGTCCTAGATAAATATGTCAAAGAGCAATAGGTACTGAAAAAGGTATATCCTTTTTAACGGAAAAATGTACTGTTTGGATAACATAAGGTGAGTTCAGTTTGGGGCTTTTAATCACACTGGATGTACTTTTCCTGAACTGGAGCAATTTCTTCCGGTAATACTTATTTCCATTTCCCTTTTTTCTTTTTCTTAATTGCTTTCACATTTTACAATTTATTATTTAAAAACTTTAATTTACATTTTTTAAGGAAAACTTCTAATTACTTTTACGCTTCATTCAGGTTTTAAAATATTTTCACTTTATTCACTTATTATAAAATTTTAATAAATTTTTAAGGTTTTACTTTTTAAGCTTTTCAATATTTTCATTCGTTTAATAAAATAAAATTATATAATTATATATTAATTAATCAGAATATTTAAAATAATATATTTATATTTTAATATTTTATTAAATGAATTTATAAGTTCACATGTTTTTTATAATTTCGTAAAAGTAAAGTAATTTTAAAAACTTATATTATAGATCATTTCTAATCTAATATCTTTAATAGTCATTTTCTATTTTCACCTTACCACTACAGCTGCATTTGAATCCAAACACACACCCCACTGTTGTTTCTAATCTCATTGTTACAGTATCCAATCTCATCGGTATAGTAACTAATCTTACCGCCTCCACTATTTTTAACCTCACTTGAGGTAAATGCATCGCCCATCTAAACTAAGCCTAATGTGCCACTTAAACTCAACCTTTTGCTTTGGCATTCATTGTATTATTTCGACTCAAAATCTATTGAATAGTAGAGGTTTTGGACACCAAAATTGTGCCCACTTTGCAATAACCACAAGAAAACAGTTGAATGCCTCTTGAGGGATTGTCCTGTTAGCCAACAAAGGTGGAAGTCTCTTAACCCGAATAAGGCCAACCCTACTCAAATGCATAGGGATTGGTTGGATTGCATCAGATCCAACATCAAGTTCAATGAGCATTAAATCCCTTTGGAGAGTTTTATTTTTTTCCCTTCATGTGACAAATATGGCTTACTAAGATGCTAAGGTGTTTTGAAAGGACAAGTTTACACCCGGACAAAGCAATCGAAAGTGAGGAATTTTATGCCCTTTCTAAATTACTGAAAGTTTTATTAATTCCTACTATTATTTTAGTTTCATGGAAAGCTCCACCTGTGAAGTGGTTCAAGCTTAATACAGATGGCTTTTCCCTTAATACATGGTGTGGTAGGGGGAGGTACCCTTATTAAATATCATGCCAGAAAATGGGTGATAGGTTTTTATAGGCATATTCCCTTTGTCACAAGTGTTCAAGCAGAAATACGGGCACTTCGAGACAAGCTGATGCTCGTGAGAGAGGCTAACAATAAGAATATTGAGATTGAACTGGATGTCACTATTGTTACTGTTGAATCGAATAGTTGCTAATTGCTTAGTAAACAAAGTGTTTTTGAAGTGCTTGACGGAAACGACCACTTCAATTTCCTTTTCAATGAATAAATAGAAAACAAAGTAAATAAATGACATAAGGATTGTTTACATGGTTTGATTTCCTTATGTCTGCAGAGCTTAGTTCAATAAGTAAATTCACTATCTTTAATCTCTCATGCAACAAGTGATTCAAGTTTTATCACACTCTTGATATAGCAACCTCACATTTGTATTTAAATACCTACATCACTCACCTCTAACTTCTTCCCATAAGAACTAAGGTTGTAAGCACAACTTGTTTACTCTCTCAAATGCACTCTCAAAATACGTTCCTCAATGAACAATTAAGTGCTCTCATTACTCAATACAAAAACTTATAAAAGTCTATCAAATATATAGCAGTCCGAGACTTATTAAGATACTAAGAGATTAATTACAATCTAATCGCCTATTAACAAATAGTTAAAGTAGCAAAATACAATATACTAATAAAACCAATATAAAAGTCATATGTTTGAAGATATGTCTTTAATGTTATCCCAATCTAATGTCCATTATCCGATGGATCTAATTTATTGATCCGATCCAATCTAATTTTCAAGATAGTTGCTTCAAATGGATTGGTCTTCAAAGTTGGGCTTGCTTATTCATAATATCAACATCATTCAAAGCCCAAAATTTTGTTTAAAAAATTATCAACATCAAATATGACAAGTAATCATGTGTTGTAACACCCCTCACCCGTCTCCATCACCGAATTAAGGTTACGGGATGCTTCAACAATTATCAAAACACACAAAAGCTATTTCTATACAAATTTTATTTCAAAACAATCATCAATAGACTTTCATTCAATAAACATGTTATTCATACAAAAACGAAACTTAAATCAAGCCTACGAATCTCGAGAATCAATTCAAAAACAAACAAGGACTATTTTGAAACATAACATAAATAAAAGTAGGGTAAAAACAGAAAACAAGGGCCACACGGCCTTTGACAAGGCTGAGGCCGTATGGTGAAATAGCACAAAGTCCTGTCCCCGAACTATGTAACAAACTTACGCCGTGTATAATAGGGTCACATGACTATGTCACTAGGTCATGTAACAGGTTGATGTCGTGTGTAGCAAAAATCACAAAAATTAAACAGAGCACATGGCTGTGTCACATGCCCATGTGAGACATACAATCGTGTGGTAGACCATGTATGCCATAAGGGACCTTGAAATAGAAGATATATATATATATATATATATATATATATATATATATCAATAATTTACTTAAATCCCAAGCATACCAAAATCATTCATTCCACCTATTCAAAACATACTAAATTCATATTGAAACATGCCATTTGCCTAGTTCTAACCAATATGTCATAAGGCACTATCACAAACAACATTCAAATGTACAATCAAACCATCCACATAGAATATATATTCACTAATGTGCATTGTATCAAAAGTGTAATCTAAGGCATGCCTTTCTATCAAGCTGAAACTTTCCTATCTTAATCA
The DNA here is from genome assembly GCA_025698475.1 of Gossypium anomalum. Classification (NCBI taxonomy): domain Eukaryota; kingdom Viridiplantae; phylum Streptophyta; class Magnoliopsida; order Malvales; family Malvaceae; genus Gossypium; species Gossypium anomalum. The sequence continues at coordinate 70,457,731 of CM046968.1, read as the reverse complement.
AAGTAAACTTACACTAATTACACACACACCATCATTTTGGTACCTATCCAAACTTACCATCCATGTACATCTTTATATCACAATTTGCATTAACTACAAACATCAACTAGCATAGAAACCAAACATTTCATACAAGTTCAACCATTTCTAACCATTTCAAAATCTAAGATCAACATACCATTTTCAAGATGCTTTTATCAATTTACCATATCAACATATCATAGTAAACATTATATTTATCCTATTACAAATTAACCATTAAAACATATTACAATTTTCATCCTACGACTTCAAATCCAACAACCCAAAATACCCTATATACATGCCACAAAACTGAATTAAATGAGTCAAAATCTACCGAGACAAAGGATTGATAATGTGAGCCTTAAAGTTGATATGTTTGTCCAGTTTTGCAAAATGTTAACTATAGAAATAGAGAATAAACAGAGTAAGTTTATATAACTTAGTAAGTTCATAATTAAAATCTAAACCAACTTACCTCATACAAACAATTGAAATTAAAAAACTTAGTTTATAACGACTTGTTATTCAATTTGCAAGAACATGTGAGACCTGCGTAGAAATAAATCATCATATAATTTATATTCTTCAATAGTTTAATCAAAATCATTTGTATATTCATTCCATTGAATCAATATAAAAAACATTATTGTATATCCATTAAATAGCATAATTCTTTTGATAGTTAATCACGTATCTTAACAAATCTTATAAGGAGCATCCACAAGTTTTAATAGCCTGATGAACTTTAGTATAATAACTTAGATAATTGGGTAACTACACCATACCAGAGAGCATCGAAATGCTAAACAAAGGCACTTAAGTGCAATTAGAGACACTGAAGTGCAAACATAGGCACCAAAGTGCAATCCCGTACAAACATGCGTTCTAACCCTATTGGCATGTCAATTGTATCCTAATCATTTACTACGTTCAAATTGGCATTTAACAAATTTCATAACATTTGTAAATTAGAGGCAATTCCAAAATATTCGTACACATGTTGTAAATCAATTATATTCTTTCCGAAATCATATAACTCATGTTTCATATATGCTCGTAAATTTTCAAATAGGTACTTACCTTGTACTTAATTGTAAGCAATTAAATAATTTATATCTAGCATTAACGATTTAACCACAATTAAATTAACAAATTTCATAATAGCACAAATCATAAATATATACATATATCTATACTATGAACTTACCTATTATATTCGGCTAAAGAATTGATTCGTAGAGACTATTATGCAATTTTTTCCCGAGTTTTCTCTGTACAGTTCAATCATTGATCTATATAATAGTTAAATTCAATTTATCAAATTCAATTACATTATTATACTCATTTTTATGCATATGACCTGTAAATTTTATTTTACAATTTTTTCCTAAAATTTTACACTTCATTCAATTTAATCTCTAAAATCAAAACTATTAAAATCATCACATTTAAACCCCAATATATAAAATCTAATGTAACCTAATCTATAATTAGCCCTCACAAACTAAAATTTTATAGGATTTTCATGCTAAACTTTACATATTTTCATATTAGTTCTTAAACCCAAAACTAACCAAAATTCTTTTACAAAATAGTCAGATTTAACAACCAAGTTTACAATTTCATCATTTAACCTCATGAACACTTACGATTCATTAATGGTAAGTCATACAATCTTTAACATTTTAATAAAATAATCACCGGGTTAGCTAGATTAAGTTACAACGATCTCAAAAACATAAAATTTACAAGAAATAGATAGAAAAATCACTTACATGCATGAACCTAGTGTTGGCTAAATTCGGTGTTTCTTTGGTTTCTAAATTCGGTGGAAAGACGAGCTAAGGAAGATGATATGTTTATTTTCTTTTTGTTTATGCTTTATTTAATCAATATCTTCTTTCCAAGCATAACTTTTTGCTACAAGTCTAGACTTATAAGTTTTCACTTTTACATTTGCATTTATTTTCCTCTTGTAGATCCACTTACATCCTTTAGGTTTTATCCCAATCAGTAAGTCTACAAGTTCCCACTCTGAGTTGGAATCCATAGAATCCACCTCAACTTTCATAGCTATTTCTTAGAGCTTGGAATCATCACTCTGCATCGCTTCTTCATATGTGAGTGGGTTATCATCTTCCTATTCGGCAAACTTAGTGTTAAAAACTGTCGAAACCTCTTTTTAAATTGGGGAGGGTATTTTAAAAACGGGAGTCGCCACTAACCTTTTAAAGTGTGATTGGATCACTTTACAAAATATTTTGGTCTATGAAATTATGAAAAAAACAGGTTCGGGAGTCGGTTACGTACGAGGAAGGATTAGCACCCTCGTAACGCTCAAAATTGGTACCAAATTAAATAATCTTGTCTTAATGTCAGAAGTTTGAAAGAATTTAGAAATTAGATTTCCTTTAAAACCGTAATATTTTAAGTTAAAAAGAATCAAGATTCCTTCGCTTCAAAAGAATACAAATACCACATCCAGCATGATTGGACACGATATCTTTAAACTTTCGTAACTGAAATCATCTTGTAATTTATGAAACTCGTTTAAAAGGATATTTTAGACATTCAGTCAAACCGGAAATCGCAACCTAGCATGTTAGGGCACTACTTCCCAAGTTCCTAAATACCAAAAACATTGCCTCTTTTTAAAATTCCTCTTGAATCAAATGAGATTTTTTGTTTTAAAAATAATGATGTGTTTTACATATTACAAGAAATTAAATAAACCTAGCTACAATATACATGCTTTATCATTTTATGCAAATATGATATAGAAAACAATAAATAATGGCACAAATTACACAATATACGTTATCATTTTATGTACATATTATTATAAATAACATAAATGTTCATGCATTATTGTCACATGTAAAATACAATGTAGTGCATAATGAATAAAACAAATATAAATTGCAATATACATATATGATAATATTTTATGCAAATGTAACTTAAATTACCATAAATAATTAATTTCATGCGAATATGTAAAAACAAAAACAAATGATATGTAAAATTTAACCTACTAAACAATATCAAAATAAAAGAAAAATCAAAAATAAATAAGCAAATTAAAATGTATAAATATAAATCAAATAAAAATAAGATATTTAGAAATATATTGAATAATATAAGAATAATAAAAGAGAACCCTTAAAAAAAAAAAAATGATATATACATATATAGGTTATACTATAGGGTACAATGACTTAATATATAAAAAAATATACTAAATATTGATATTACACTTATTTATAAAAAAATTAAAAATATATATAATTAATGAGTAATAAAATAATGAATATTTTATAATAAAATAAAGGTAATGTAAGGAAATATAGTAAAATATATAATATATAATAAATTTATAAACAAAATACATATATAATGATATAAACTATATAATAGATGAAATATAAAATAATAAGGATGATATATTAAGTAAATTTACATATAAAATATAATAAAATAATTAATATATATAATAAAATATAAATGGAATAAATAACATATAATAAAAATATAACATATAATAAAATTTATAAAAATGTATATAATATTATAAATAAAATAAATAAAATAATGTATTATTATATATATAACTAATGTTTATAAAAATATATATAGTATTTAAAATAAATTGAATTTATAAAACAAAACTTAAATTTAATTTAATTTTAAAATTTTAGGGTTAATTATAAAAAAATTTAAAATTTTGGGCCAAATTGAAAGACTCGCTAAATTCGTAGGGACTCACTGGGCAATTAGCCCTAATCCCAAAACGACACCGTTTCCCTGAATACAGTTTTAAAAGCACTGTGAGGACCAAATTGAAACAAAATTAAAATATTAGGGCTAAATTTAAAAAAAATGAAATTAAAAATACAAAAAACACGGAAGGATCAATCGGGCAATTAGCCCATTTTACAACAACACGCGGATCCTCCCTGGGTAATCGAGTCAACACGCGGATCTAAACCTTGAAACGACGCCGTTTTATGCTTATTGAGTTAAACCAAAACGGCACCGTTACGTTAGGGCTATATAAGCCAAATTTTAACTTAAAATTCATTTTTGAAACCCAGGTTAAAAAAATCTTTGAAAATCCTCTGAAATAGGAGAAATGGGAGCCCTCCGGCTCCGGTCTCCGGCCTCCGGCCCCTGTACCATGAGCGCTCACGCGCTGTACGCGCCGCCATACATGACGGTTGGGAGGCTAAAAGCCTCCGTTCTTCTCAGCTAATCGCGAGTAATACCCTTTCCCTTTTAAACTTTACTTTTTTTTTAAAAAAAATTATATGTGTTGAACAGAGAAGAACAAGATATAACAAAATCACCTTTTCAAGTAAACAACTGCTTTTTCTTTTTTCTGTGAATATATGTGTGTATATCTTTTATATATGTAAAAATCGGTCCCCTTTTTACATCGTTCTGATTCAGGCTTTTATAGCCACTGTACATAGTATTTTACATGTTTAAAGTTATTCCCCGCCATATTTGTGTTGCCTCTGTTGTTCTTCTTTCCCCTTTTTGCAGTACAAACGAGAGGAGATTTAGCAACGAACGAACGCTCACACCTGGCGTTGATTACGGCGTGAGACCACGACATGATTCAAGCCTAGAATCATGGCACGGAATCGGCGGCGATGGTGAGTAGTAGGCTGAACGACGAGAAACGAACAGACGCGCTTGCGGCGCCTAGGGTTTCTGAAACCCTAGGTCTTCCGTCCTCGGCCTACAGTTTGGGTCACTTCGGCTTCACTGAGTTGGGTCAAGGGTGTAATAGGTTAGTGGGCTTATTGAGTTGTAACCGGGCATAGGATCTTAGGCTAAATGGGTTTATAAACTGTAATTGGGCTTGTAAATGGACTGTTTAAAATAATAAATATTTATTTATTATTTTTTTATTTTTTGTTTTTTGGTTTTAAAGCCCGGGCAGAAATGGGCTACTACAAAAACATTTTCGCCAAATTGGAAGAACTCAGGCCTATGAAAGACCCTCCCACTATGGTGAAACGCCTTATGCTTCTAATCGTTTGTAGGTCTACTATTAGGAGTTGGTTTTGGAACCATTTTATTAAGGTTTTGCATATTTCTCGAAAGTTCCTCGAGTACCTTTTTACTCCGAGGTTTGAAGTCATTCATGTAACTTTCTTCAAGGAAAGTAACATGAGTTGACACTATAACAGTTTGCTCTTATGGGTTATAGAACAAACCACCCATTGTTCCCTTTAGATATCCTACAAACATGCACACCTCAATCTAACCGAAGTGGAATTATGGGTAAACCTAGTTGTTTCTCCATTTTCGCAAAAAAACTCTTTGAATTTATCAAATGTTTCACTCTTGCGGTGCATTATGTATACATACCCATATCTGAAATAGTTATCAATAAATGTTACATAATACTCGTAACCACTTCTTGTACTAACAGTCATGGGGCCACATACATTAGTGTGCACAAGTTCTAGGGGTTTTCCGGCCCTTGTTCCTTTTGTATTAAAAGATCACTTAGTCTTTTACTTTCCAAGAAAGATTCACATTGTGGTAGATCAACTTTTTTAAGCGAACTTCAGATGTCGTCTTTCACAAGTCTAGTGATTTTTTTCGGTTAATATAACCAAGTCTTAAATGTCAAAGGTACAACTCATTAGAGTGAGAAAATTTTAAGTCTTTTATACGATATTTCAGTCTCAAGTAGTGTATACATCTTTGATTTCATAACATAGAGACTATTTGACATCCATCCATTATAGATAAGATTGCCATTTCTAAATATTGCAATTACATTATTTAAAATCACAGTCAAATCATCTTTATATAAATATACAACATAAATTAAGTTTCTTTTCAAATTTGGGACAAAGAAAACATCTCTTAAAATAATTTTCCTAAAATTATCAAAATAAAGATGTACATCTCCAACTACTTCAGTTGCCATACTTGTTCTGTTCCCAGTCTGCAATAATAAGCTATTATCTCTAAGATCTTTCGTCTCTTCAAACCTCTGTATAGAAAAAAAAAGACTAGTGGCTCCTGACTCAATGACCCAATGGTCTATCGAATCTTCCACTAAACAAACTTCCATCATAAAGAGTTCCATACATTTTTCTTTGGTGGCTAGGTATTCCTTCCACTCTCTACAATTTGCCTTGAAGTGTCATTTCTTACTGCAGAAGAAGCATTTAGACTTAGATAAGTCTTTAGGCTTCCTAGTTCTTTCTATTTTCCAATTGTGGTGGCCCCGAGACCTTAGTCTTGCCTTTCTTATCATGTTTACCTTCCCTTTAGAGGAAAAAACGACAACTATGTTTGCTTATGCTCTTCAGACAGGCTGACCATCATTCGACATCAACTTATTAGGATTGTAACTCCTTCATGAGTTGTGTAAGCATCAGGTTTTTTGTTGCCAAGGTTATATGCGGCCCAAAAGCATCAAAATCTTTGGACAAGCTCTTAAGCACCATATCAATTTGAGTGTTCTATTCCAAATTGGCCCCATAGACCATGGCCTCGGGAAAGTATCCCATAAGAGTAATCATATCGTCTTTGACCGGAATACAGGGTTTTTGTTGGGTATTCATCAAGCTGGTTATAGCAGACTATCGAGCCACGGTAGCTTGGCCTTCGAACATGTCTTTTAGCTTATTTAGAATTGCTTTGGTAGCCTTACAGCTTTCCAATTGCTTATATAACGTGTCGCTGACACTTGCTAGCATATAGCAACAAACTATCTCATCAGACTCCTCCCAACATTTTCTAGCCTCAGGTTAAGTGGTCAATGGACACTTATTATCAATAATTATTTGAAGTTTCCCATAGCTCAGGATAATTATGAGGTTCCTTTTCCATTCCCTATAGTTATTTCCCTTCAATTTGTTTTTATTGAGTATGTTCAATAAAAGAGTTGGTGCCATTTTCAAACTGAAAATAAAACAGAGTTGGTGCCGTTTTCAAACTGAAAATAAAACATTCATATATTAATATTTTTGTATTAATAAAATGTTTAGAAATGTTTTGCAACATTACGATATGCATTAAGATGATGCATGCATCTTACATTAAACCTTAAAGACATTTGTAAGTCGTTGCAATTATAATTCCTACAGCCATTGAATCAATCCACCTTGGGGTGACCAAGATCAACTAGTAAGAATATGAGTTTCCATCCAATTAGTATATGAACCTAATTCCTTAGGCATTCACATGTACTAATAATCATGTAATGTTTGGCTATCATTGTAACTTAAACATAACTCTTGGAGGATTACTCAACTAGATGGTCTTGAGTGTATAACCATCAACTCAACACCTATTTTATCATGCACCACAAATGAGACATCTTGAGATAAATCTCACAAAGTAGTAGTTGTCCTCTTTGAAGATAAAATTTCTTGATATATCGCATGATAATACCTACCACAAAGGTTGGTTCAATTACCATATGACCATAAGAAAATTCTGCTTACTTTTTGGAAATCTCCTCAGTCCACATAACAACATCTACCTTGGGGCAAGCACATTTCATTCCATTACAAAGAGACCATTGTTGGAGGTCGTAAGTATTGTTTAGGGACTTTCTCCCAATCAAAATTTAAAAAATGTGAAAGGTTTTTAATTTTCGATTTCAATCATGAATGATCAATATGTATGACAAGTACATGTGACATTATTCCCTAATCTATTTGGCATGCTTATGTCATATATGCATGAATTTACATTCGTAGTCATATAAATATCATCATGCTTATCTCATAAATATAAAAACATAAAATTTAAATGACTCTAACCAGCCAAAGTTTCTATAATTCCATCTTAAAAAAATAATAAAACTATAGAATTACAAAATTTACCAAACATACTTTGGGTCTTCAATTTTGTCACCACGATCTTCTACTGTGGTACTAATTCATGTTTCTCTCATCACTATCTTCTGTCACTGTTTTTGTGTCAACGTCACCATCGACCACCATCGGGCCATCGTTGACCATCGTCGTCGAACCATCGTTGGCCATCGTCGTCGAACCACCGTTGACTTAACTAGGTTGGGTTTTCATCGTCTAAGTTTTTCAGGATTTGTTAGGAAAAATTAGTTTACAAAATTCCTATGTTCGTTTCTGGCTCACATATTTTATTCTAAATGAATAAAATTAAAATCCTACTTAGAGATTATAATCCATGGTCTAAAATATACATGTTTAAAAAATAAATTAAATTACAAATAAATTTCTAGTAATCACAACTTTGGAAAATTTACTTTATCATCCATAATAATAAAATGATTATATACATTCATTCACATACATTCCCCTAAACATGCAAATAATTACAAGAATGTCATATCTTATCAAATATCATCATACATGAAGAAGAGAGGGAATTTCCGTCTCGATTTACATTATAAATATAACACAACCTAGCTCTGATATCAATTGTTGGAAAAAATCCAGTTTGAAAATGGATTTCTTGCATAGTAGAAAATTATAAATTTGAAAATTGACCCAATTTGTGATATTTATAGCAATAAACCTTGAACTGAAATCATACCTGTGTTTTTAGATAAGCAGATCCTTAACGTTTTCTGGTATTTAACCAAACAATCTTCTCTGCTATTCTTGTACTACGAAATGGTTCCAGTATGAGCTCGAACCAATTGAATCAAAACACAGATAAATTGGTTACCAATTTCTATTAAAGAATAGAGAATTTTTGTTTTCACCCCAAAAGAAAAGAAAATCTTTTCTAGTTCTATGTTTTGATTCAATTGGTTCAAACCCACACTCAAAGCAGTTCATGATACAAGAATAACAGAGAAGATTGCTTGGTCGAAAGCCGAAAAATATCAAGAACCTACTTATCTAAAAATACATGTACAGTTTTGGTCTAAGATTTATTGCTATAAATATCACAAATCGAGTCGATTTTCAAAATTTTAATTTTTCGTTGTATAAGAAAACCGTTTTCAAACTAGATTTTTTCCAACAGTTACATGGTTGATGAAAAGTAAATGTAACCACGGGTCACTTGTCTTTGTGGTGAATGACTTGATTACTATTTTATAGTAATTGACTTTTCATGAAGGAAGATGTAATGGTTACCATGAGATAAAATATGATCATATTGGGAGAATGGATATTATCCCAAAGAGATTAAGGATATCCTATGAGGGCAACACACTTATGATAAGGTCATTGGAGGAGTACTAATTGAGTTACTTTCGTAACGGTATGTTGTTGGGGAGAGCTTAGTCACGATACTATAGTGGAATGACTTCGTGACTAAATGAGTTTATAATTAATCGGTGAAAAGCTGGAACTTAATTACAAATCGTTTGAGCCTCAATTACATATGTCCAATCGACCCCTCTGCTAGTTCATTGAAACTAGAAATAAATTGCATGTTTGAATCGAAATAAACGGAATTAATAGAAATAGAGAAATGAGAAACATTCAGGAATGATTATAGTTTTCTCTGAAATAAAGAAATGGAATCATTTGGAAATGAATGTGATTTTCTCAAAATGGAAATGAAAATAGAAATGGAATTGAAAAAGAGAAATGATTCATTTGCAAATGTAGATGAATTGGTGAAAAATAATTAGGAGAATGAGTTTATGTTTTTGAGCTATTTTAAATTCTGAAAATGAAAATAAATTATTCGATCATAATGAACAAATTAAGTTGTGAAATATTAAATATATTTTAAAGAAATTTTATTAGGGTAAAATCGTTATAATTTTACTAGGGATAAAATTGGGATGAGAAATTTATTTAATATAAAATATTGAAGTTTATTTTGGAAAATAGAAAAATAGAATTAGGTTGGATCAAATTACAAAGTACTGGACCGAAAAGCTCGGGAAGTACTCGTAATTGGACCCGATGTGAGAGGTAACCAAAATCCCTTTATAGAATATGAATGGGCGGCAACCCTAGTAGGAATACTAGGTGATGCCATCCACCCAACTCCTACTCTAAGTAGAAAGTTGTTTTTCAAGCTGAAATAAATTTCTACAATTAAACAAGGTTTCTACTTTCTTTTCTTATAAATAGATGGCACTGATAGAACTATTAATATAACTTTGAGATATTGTTAATTTGCTGAAAAATAGAGAGAATTTATTCTTAACTAGTAAATATATCTTTCCGGAATAACAATTCTACCAGTTTCTATTAAAGAAGAGAGAATTTTTGTTTTCACCTCAGAAGGAAAAGAAAAATGTTTCTAGCTATGTGTTTTGATTCAATTGGTTTAAGCCCATGCTCGAACGATCTAAGGTTTGTTGCTATAAATATCACAAATCGAGTCAATTTTCAAAATTTTAATTTTTCGCTGTGCAAGAAAATTATTTTCAAATCAAATTTTTTCCAACAGTAGTAACTGTCCCACTTCCATTGGAATCTCACCAATAGGTTTAATGACTTCCTTAACCTTCAAAGTGGTTAAACAAGAGAATTCATCTATACATACTCCTTTAGCAAATTGGATTACAGATAGTGTTTTTCCCTTCATACCTCATTTTCTTTTCATTCACACCATACATTGATGGTTTGAATTCAAGATCACCATGTAATTGCCAAAAGGAAAAATACCCGCATTAATCTAGTTAAGAAAACTCAGTCCAAGCACAAAGTCAAAGTCATCAAGTGGTATTATCTTAATGGTTCTAATCGCCAAGTTAGAGTTCCACTCCTTTTGCCACACCTTTTATTTTAACACTTTTCGAATTGATTGTCTTGATCCAACCCGATTATTTTTCAACCTTGAGCCTAAGATCACGAGCAGTCTCTTTAGACAAGAAAAAATTTGACACACTTGTATCAATAAGCGCATTCAGTGTTCTACCAACCACAATGATGTCTACAAACATCAGCCTTGTACCCAACTTGTCTTTGGCACCACCCAATATTGAGCTAAGATTCTTAGTCTTCTTTTCTACCCCATCGTCCCCCTTGATGGTAAAAAGTGCTGCCTTTTTCAGATAGTCCCTTACCATATATGGACCATCACAATAGAAGCAAGATAAAGGTCTAATATTTTTCTTTTCTCACGGCTTTTCGAACTTAGCTTTTTAAAAAATTTGAGTCTTCTCATCGTCATTCATTGTTGGCTTATCTTTTTCTCCCCTACCATTGCCCCTCGATTTGAATTTGGGCTTGGGAGACTCAAGCTTGTCTTTCTTTAGATCAAGCTCGTTTTAAGATTCTACTATGGTCATGGCTTTAGTAAACTTTTAAACTCGGCGTTGCAACTCTTGATTCGCTCATAGATTCAGTCTATCCATGAAGGAAAAGAATGCCTCCTTCTCGCCTATATAAAAAATCTGAAGCATGAGTTCACTAAACTTCCACACATACTCCCTAACGGTGCCTTGTTACGTAAGTCAGTGTAAATTTGCCCGAGCCTCGTCCTTGGCATACTCCAAGTAAAACTATGCTTTGAACTCTTTTTGAAACTCCTCATAAGTCCCAATTTTAGTTTCACCACATCTTACATCTGTTGACCTACGACACCACTATAACAAAACAACATTAGTGAACTACATAGCAATAGTATTTACCTTAGTAGCATCATCCATGATGCCTTTGGTACAAAAGTATTGCCTCATTCCCCACAAGAAGTTGTCCACATCTCTCATAGACCTTCTCCCCCTGAATTCTTTCGGCTTTGGAACATCCACATTGGGCTTAGTTGGCTCAAAAAACACCCCATTACCCAAAGCAGCCTTGTAGATTGTAAGTTCACCCTTGAGCTCTATAATCTCCTCTTTCGAGGCCATCATCATAGCCTCGAGGGCATCATCTCTTCCCGTCAACTTGTTCTCAACGGAACTAAGAGACTCTAACACATAGTCCATAACTTGCTCATTCCACTCTATCGATGTCCTTCCTCGACTTCCTCGAACGTCTCTTTCACGTCCTCTATGGACTCCTTAAGAGTGACCACTCACCCTTCTAAAGCCAACAACATGTCCCTTGATCGACTTGCTTTTTTGGCCCTTCCATGGGTCTCCATTGGCTCAACTTGCTCAACAGTGCCTTTGAAACCTTAGCTCGAATACCAACTGTTACGGGGCTAAATATTTAGTCTCACAATCTGTAATGCCCCGTACCCGAGACCGTCACCGGATTCGAACACGAGGTGTTAACAGACTTAATTCATTACTTAAACCGCTCAAACAATTTATTTTTCTTTTAAATTTCCAGTCAAGCTAGCAATCTGCGTCACAGTTGCTTAAAAATTCATATCTCGAGTTCCGAAACTCAAAATCCAATTTTGTAAATTTTACCTGAAACTAGACTCATATATATATTTACTAATTTTTTTCTATAATTTTTGGTCAAGCCAATTAGTACAGTTTATTAGTTAAATTCTCCCCTATTTTAGGGTTTGACTGCTCTGACCTCTGTGTATTACGAATCAGATATATCTCTGTACAGAATTTCAATGTCTATGAAGTTTATTTCTATTAAAACTAGACTCAATAAGAAATCTGTACATATAAAGCATGACTTCTAATTATTTGTTTACAATTTATTATGAATTTTTAAAGTCAAAATAGGGGATCCAGAAATCACTCTAGCCCTATTTCACAAAAATTCAAATATCTCATAAAATATAATTCATATACCTGTTTTGTTCAATCCATATGAAAATAGACTCATTAATCTTCAATTTCATAACTTACTCATCAATTAATTCCATTTCTACTATTTTTAGTGATTTTTCAAATTTACATGACTGCTGTTGCCAGATTCTATTTTATGGTAAATTTTACTTCACTAAGGATTTTCATGGACTAAATATCATTTTAAACATACATAACATCAAATATGACTTAGATTGGCCATTCCAATGGCTAATCATTTACAAACCCTTTTCTTGCCAAACCATAGCCATATCATAAGATCATTTACACAAAGTGAATATTTTGCCATACATGCCACATTCAAAACACACAAGCCATTTTACCAATTTAGGCCTTCGGATAGTGTGAACGAGTATTCGACCTATCCCGATTCTCAAGCCGGCTTGTCAAAACTACAATGAAAGAAAAGGAGGGAGTAAGCACAAATGCTTAGTAAGTTCACATGCAAATAGCAAGTAACATAATCACACAATCCCACAAAAACATTATTTGCATAAACAACACCAAGACATTCATGTTTCATTTGTATTTAATATCTTTCTACGATTTCATCATACCAAGTTCTCAACCCAAGGGTTCAAGCACATACCTGTCAAATTTTCTCATTTACCACACTTACCAACATGTCACCTTCATTTTAGGCCTTCTTTTTATTCACTTGTATTCTAATCTATTACCAAGGTTCAAACGGGCTTTTTCCTCAATCACACATCTTTGCCGTCTTCCACGGAATATCGAAACCGATACTAGGTAGCAATTCATATTTAACAAGTAACAAACATAATTTGCATATTACTCAACAATAACCACAAAGCATAATATTTCATAATAATAATCATCATATCACATAAATATCATTAAGTTAATTAAAATGACAATTATGTTACTACATTTACACATGAACTTACCTCGGTACAAAATTATTAGCAATAAAGCCTATTCTTCGTAAACTTTGTTTTTCCCTCGATCGCGACTTGAATCTCGTTTCTCTTGATATATAATGCCAAATTAATCTTATTTAATACATACATTCATCAAAACAGCATTTAATACAAACTTTGGAAAAATTACATTTTTGCCCCTAAACTTTTGCATAATTACACTTTTGCCCCTAGGCTCGAGAATTAAACTTCATCCCTTATTCTTATGTTTTATGACATGCTGATCATTTTTCCCTTCTATGGTAACATCAAATTCACACTCCAACATGTACTTATGACTATTAGGTATTTTTACCGATTAAGCCCTTTTACTCGTTTTCGCTTAAAACCGAGTAGTACAAGTTGTCTAACATAATTTAAAACCTCATTTTTTATCATAAAACACCAAAATACGCAAATTTCACCTATGGGTATTTTTCCAAATATGAACCCTAGGTTGAATTATTGCTAGCATAAGCTTAATCGAGCTACCGGGATTCCAAAAACGTAAAGAACATTAAAAACAGGACTTGGAATCACTTAATATGGAGCTTGGAAGCTTGAAACAAACCCTAGCTATGGAGAACCCTTGAAATTTTGGCCTAATGAAGAAGATGGACAAAAATTGGCTTTTAATTTTGTTTTTAATTCATTTTAATAACTAAATGACCAAAATGCCCTTACTACTAAACTTTCCAAAAATTCCATCCATATCCAATTTTTGTCCATAGACTTAGAAATTGGTCAAATTTCTATTTAAGACCTCCTCATTAATATTCCAAAACAATTTCATACTAAAAACTCCTAGAATGCAAGTTTTACAAATTATTCGATTTAGTCCCTAATTTCAATCTAAGCACTTTAGGCATAGGATTTCATCACGAAATTTTCACACAATTATGCAATCATATCATAAACATCAAAATAATTATAAAATAATTATCTCTATCTCGGATTTGTGGTCACAAAACCATTATTCCGATTAGGCCCTAATTCGGGATATTACAACTCTCCCCCCTTTAAGGATTTTCGTCCTCGAAAATCTTACCAGTAAACAAGTGTAGGTATTGGTTTCTCATAGTTTCTTCAGGTTCCCATGTAGTCTCTTCTACCCTGTGCTTTTGCCTCAATACTTTCACGAGAGCGACACTTTTATTTCTTAGTTGTTTGACTTCTCGAGCTAAAATCTTAATCGGTTCTTCTTCGTAAGTCATATCCGGTCGTAGTTCAATTTTTTTCGGTAAAATTATATGTGAAGGATCTGAACGATATTGACGTAACATAGATACGTGGAACACATCATGAATCTTCTCTAATTCAGGTGGTAATGCTAGCCGATAAGCTACTGGTCCAACTCTCTCAATCACTTCAAACGGTCCAATAAAACGTGGACTTAATTTGCCTTTCTTGCCAAATCTGAGAGCTTTCTGCCATGGAGACACTTTCAAAAATACCTTATCACCAACTTGAAACTCGATTTCCCTTCGTTTCAAATCCGCATAAGATTTCTGTCTATCTGAAGCAGCTTTCAAACAATCTCGAATCACTTTCACCTTTTTTCTTGGTTTCTTTTATTAGATCAACTCCATAAATCGATTTTCCTTGAGTTCACCCAATACAATGGCGTCCGACATTTACGACCATACAATGCTTCATAAGGTGCCATCTTCAAACTCGTCTGATAACTATTATTATAAGCAAATTCTACCAACGGTAAGTACTTTTCCCAACTACCTTGAAATTTCAATACGCAACATCTGAGCATGTCTTCAAGAATCTGAATTACTCTCTCTGATTTTCCATCAGTTTGTGGATAAAAGGCAGTGCTGAAATTTAACTTTGTACCTAATGCCTCTTGCAACTTTTGCCAAAACCGTGAAGTAAATCTCGGATCTCTATCCGAAATGATTGACAAAGGTATTCCATGAAGTCTAACAATCTCACAGATATACAATTCAGCCAACTTATTAAGAGAATAATCCGCACGTCTTCGGAATAAAATGAGCCGATTTAGTCGATCATCAACTATTACCCAGATGGCATTTTTCTTCCCCAGAGTTAACGGCAACCCTGATATAAAATCCATAGTAATCCGATCGCATTTCCATTCAGGAACCATGATAGGTTGAAGTAATCCCGAAGGTACTTGGTGTTCAGCTTTCACTTGTTGACAAACTAAGCACTTTGATACAAACTCGAAAATATCTCTTTTCATTCCACTCCACCAGTACATTTTCTTCAAGTCATTATACATTTTCATACTGCCCGGATGAACCGCCAAACAACCATTATGTGCTTCATGCAAAATCTTTTAAATCAACTCATCATTTTTTGGTACACAAATCTAATTTTTAAACATCAAGCAACCATCAGAACCGATTCTGAAATCTGATCCGGTATCATCTTCACACTGCTTTCTCTTGGCTTGCAAATCTTGATCATTTTTTCGAGCTTGAAATCTCTTGTAAAAACATCGGTCTTGCTCTTAACTCTGCTAGAATCAATCCATCATTTAATATCTTTAACTGAGTGTTCATAGCTCTAAAAGCAAATAGCAATTTTCTGCTTAAAGCATCGGCAACCACATTCGTTTTTCCCGGATGGTAATCAATAACAAGCTCGTAATCTTTCAATAACTCGAACCATCTTCGCTGTCTCAAGTTCAAGTCTTTTTGTGACATTAAGTATTTAAGACTTTTGTGGTCGGTATATACTCGGCACTTTTCACCATACAAATAATGTCGCCAAATTTTCAAAGCAAACACTATAGCAGCCAATTCCAAATCATGAGTCGGATAATTTCTTTCGTGAGATTTTAACTGCCTCGAAGCATAAGCCACCACTTTTCCTTCTTGCATAAGTACACATCCTAAGCCATTTCGAGAAGCATCACTATACACCAAAATTCTTTACCTGATTCGGGTTGTTCCAACACTGGTGCTTCAGTTAATAACTTTTTCAATTCTTCAAAACTTTGTTGACATTCTTTCGTCCATTCAAATTTAACATTCTTTCGGAGTAGTCTAGTCATAGGAGCAGCAATTATAGAAAATCCATTTACAAACCGCTGATAATACCCAGCTAGCCCCAAGAAACTTCTAACCTCGGTTACATTTTTCGGTGGTTTCCAATCAACAATAGCTGAAATCTTACTAGGATCAACCCGTATACCATCACCTGAAACAATATGACCCAAAAATCCAACTTCTCGGAGCCAAAATTCACTTTTACTAAACTTAGCATACAGCTGCTTATCTCTCAAAGTTTGCAAAACTATCCTCAAATGCTCAGCATGCTCTGTCTCATCTTTTGAATAAATTAAAATATCATCTATAAACACCACAATAAATTTGTCCAAGTATGGCCGAAATATGCGATTCATTAAATCCATAAACACAGTAGGAGCATTTGTCAACCCGAATGGCATAACTAAAAATTCATAATGACCGTACCTTGTTCTAAAAGTAGTTTTAGGCACATCCGACTCTTTTACTTGCTGCTGGTAGTACCCAGATCTCAAGTCAATCTTTGAAAACTATGTCGCTCCTTTTAGCTGATCAAATAAATCATCAATTCTTGGCAACGGATATTTGTTTTTGACTGTCACCTTATTTAACTGCCGATAGTCAACACACAACCTCATAGAACCATCCTTCTTTTTCACAAATAACACAGGAGCACCCCAAGGTGAAAAACTCGATCTCACAAAGCCTTTATCAGTCAACTCTTGCAACTGCGACTTTAATTCTTTCAACTCTGCTGGTGCCATTGTATATGGAGCAATTGAGATCGGAGCTGTTCCCGGTATCAAATCAATACCAAATTCTACTTCCTTAACTGGAGGCAAACCCGGCAATTCTTCTAGAAATACGTCCGCAAATTCACACACAACCGGCACTGATTCAACTTTCTTTTCAACTTATTTTGTATTAATTACATACGCCAAATAAGCTTTATAACCCTTTCTCAAATATCTCTGAGCCGACATTGAAGAAATCATACTAGATAATGCCTCTGATTTGTCTAGTTCAACCCGCAAAATTTTACCACTTTCACACCTTAATTCTATAACCTTTTCTTTGCAATTTATTATAGCATCATGCAATGTCAACCAATCCATACCCAAAATAACATCAAATTCATCAAACGGCAACAACATCAAGTCGGCCCGAAAGTAATGACCTCGAATCATTAAAGGGCATTTCTTGCATACTTTATCAACTATTACACATTTGCCTAACGGATTCGACACTCTAATCATAAATTCTGTGTTCTCAACAGGTATATTCATACTAAACACCAGTTTCATGCATACATATGAATGAGTAGAACCGGGATCAATCAAAGCAATAACATTAACATCATAAAGAGAAAATATACCAGTAATCACATCGGGTGATGAAGCATCTTCACGTGCCTTTATAGAATAAGTTGTAGCTGGAGCCCTTGCTTCAGATTTAGCTGCTGAATCTCTGGCTACATTTTTGCTGCTTGCTTCATTTCTAGCTTTTCTCGAATATCTTCCCCTCGAGTCTGCACCATTAGCTTTTACATTCTGAAATTTTTACCACTAGCTTTTACATTCTGAAATTTTTCTTTCTCAGCTCTCTCTGGGCAGTCTCTAATAAAATGATCCAGAGAACCACACCGAAAACATTCATTCGCTCTACATGGGCCAAAATGATTTCTGCCACACCACTGGCACTTGGGCTTAACAAATCTCGTATTTCCCACACTAGTCAGTGTAAGTAGTCCGAGATTTAGGACCCACATTTTGCTTCTTAAAATTTCCATATGATTGCCCAAACCAAACACGTGAACGAGAATTCATATTTCTAGATTTTCTGGATTGCTGTGAGAATGAACTGCTCGTCGGTCTTTTCTTCCAATTTCTAGTCTCAGCCTCTACCTTTTTCTTCTCTTTAAGTAGTTCTTCAGCCTTGCAAGCTCGATCAACCAGTACTACCATTTCTTTTAATTCAAGAATCCCAACAAATACTTTGATGTCGTCATTGAGTCCGTCTTCAAATCGTCTGCACATTTTAGCTTTAGTAGGAATATATTCTCTAGCATACTTACTCAACCTGACAAACTCCCTTTCGTATTCAGTAACTGTCATGTTCCCCTGCTTTAATTCAAGAAACTCTTTACGCTTCTAATCAATAAATCTTTCATTGATATATTTCTTCCGAAAGTCTTCTTGAAAGAACTCCCAAGTTACTTTCTCTTTCGGTACTACTGAAGTCAATGTCTTCCACCAATGATAAGTTGAATCCCTCAACAATGATATAGCACATTTCAAGCATTCTTCAGGTGTACAAGACAATTCATCAAATACTTGAATAGAATTCCCGAGCCAAAACTCTGCTTTCTCGGCATCATCATCAATATTTGCCCTGAATTCTTCGGCCCCTTGTTTATGGATTTTGTCAATTGGAGTTCTGTGAAATTTTATTAGATCTACACCTTGAGGCATCGGGGATACAGGTTGAGGAATCGGGGGAGGTGGGGGAGGTTGTGCATTCGGGTTCGTATGAACGAACTCAGTATACCAGGCACTCATCATCTAGAGAAAGGCTTCCCGAGCCCCTTCTCCTCCTTCTTGACCGACAGTAGGAGGTAGATTTTCAGTTGGCACTGCCCTTTCAGCCGGAGCTGGTGAATTACTCTCTACATCATCAGCCGCAAATGGATCGGGATCCATTTACTATAAAAAAAAAATCATTTAAAAGGTCAGAAGTCGTCACACTATCACAATTTATATATATGGCATGTATAGCAAAACCTGTACATACAACACATTAGTCCGAGAACCGACTAAACCTGCTCTGATACCACCAAATGTAACACCCCGTACCCGAGACCGTCACCGAATTCGAACACGAGGTGTTAACAGACTTAATTCATTACTTAAACCGCTCAAACAATTTATTATTATTTTTTTTAAATTTCCAGTCAAGCTAGCAATCTGCGTCACAGTCGCTTAAAAATTCATATCTCGAGTTCTGAAACTCAAAATCCAATTTTGTAAATTTTACCTGAAACTAGACTCATATATATATTTACTAATTTTTTTCTATAATTTTTGGTCAAGCCAATTAGTACAGTTTATTAGTTAAATTCTCCCCTGTTTTAGGGTTTGACTGCTCTGACCTCTGTGTATTACGAATTAGATATATCTCTGTACAGAATTTCAATGTCTATGAAGTTTATTTATATTAAAACTAGAGTCAATAATAAATCTGTATATATAAAGCATGACTTCTAATTATTTTTTTACAATTTATTATGAATTTTTAAATTCAAAACAAGGGATCCAGAAATCACTCTGGCCCTATTTCACAAAAATTCAAATATCTCATAAAATATAATTCATATACCTGTTTTGTTCAATCCATATGAAAATAGACTCATTAATCTTCAATTTCATAATTACTCAGCATTTAATTCTATTTTTACTATTTTTAGTGATTTTTCAAATTTACATCACTGCTGCTGCCAGATTCTGTTTTATGGCAAATTTCACTTTACTAAGGATTTTCATGGACTAAATATCATTTTAAACATACATAACATCAAATATGACTTAGATTGGCCATTCCAATGGCTAATCATTTACAAACCCTTTTCTTGCCAAACCATAGCCATATCATAAGATCATTTACACAAAGTGAGTATTTTGCCATACATGCCACATTCAAAACACACAAGCCATTTTACCAATTTAGGCCTTCGGATAGTGTGAACGAGTATTCGACCTATCCTGACTCTCAAGCCGGCTTGTCAAAACTACAATGAAAGAAAAGGAAGGAGTAAGCACAAATGCTTAGTAAGTTCACATGCAAATAGCAAGTAACATAATCACACAATCCCACAAAAACATTATTTGCATAAACAACACCAAGACATTCATGTTTCATTTGTATTTAATATCTTTCTACGATTTCATCATACCAAGTTCTCAACCCAAGGGTTTAAGCACATACCTGTCAAATTTTCTCATTTACCACACTTACCAACATGTCACCTTCATTTTAGGCCTTCTTTTTATTCACTTAAGATTCACCCGTTGAACATATTGGAATATAATTCGAATACGTGGTTCTCATGAACATAAGAGCCATACCCGTAGCTAGACAAACTCAATAGCCTGCGGAACTTATGTAGCCAAGCTACCATGTAACCCACCCATAAGTGAACTCGGACTCAACTCAACGAGCTCGGGCGTCAGATCCATAATAAGTGAACTCGGACTCAACTCAACGAGCTCGGATGCCTAGTTACATCTCACGAACTCGGACTCAACTCAACGAGTTCGGAACTCAACCATCCTAGTGACATGTCACTTGTATTCTAATCTATTCCCAGGATTCAAACGGGCTTTTTCCTCAATCACACATCTTTGCCGTCTTCCACGGAATATCGAAACTGATACTCGGTAGCAATTCGTATTTAACAAGTAATAAATATAATTTGTATATTACTCAACAATAACCACAAAGCATAATATTTCATAATAATAATCATCATATCATATAAATATCATTAAGTTAATTAAAATGACAATTATGTTACTACATTTACACATGAACTTACCTCGGTACAAAATTATTAGCAATAAAGCCTATTCTTCGTAAACTTTATTTTTCCCTCGATCACGACTTGAATCTCGTTTCTCTTGATCTATAATGCCAAATTAATCTTATTTAATACATACATTCATCAAAACAGCATTTAATACAATCTTTGGAAGAATTACATTTTTGCCCCTAAACTTTTGCATAATTACACATTTGCCCCTAGGCTCGAGAATTAAAATTCATCCCTTATTCTTATGTTTTATGACATGCTGATCATTTTTTCCTTCTATGGTAACATCAAATTCACACTCTAACATGTACTTATGACTATTAGGTATTTTTACCGATTAAGCCCTTTTACTCGTTTTCGCTTAAAACCGAGTAGTACAAGTTGTCTAACATAATTTAAAACCTCATTTTCTATCATAAAACACCAAAATACACAAATTTCACCTAAGGGTATTTTTCCAAATATGAACCCTAGGTTGAATTATTGCTAGCATAAGCTTAATCGAGCTACCGGGATTCAAAAAACGTAAAGAACATTAAAAACGGGGCTTGGAATCACTTACTATGGAGCTTGGAAGCTTGAAACAAACCCTAGCTATGGAGAACCCTTGAAATTTCGGCCTAATGAAGAAGATGGACAAAAATTGGCTTTTAATTTTGTTTTTAATTCATTTTAATAACTAAATGACCAAAATGCCCTTACTACTAAACTTTCCAAAAATTCCATCCATGTCCAATTTTTGTCCATAGACTTAGAAATTGGTCAAATTGTTATTTAAGACCTCCTCATTAATATTCCAAAACAATTTCATACTAAAAACTCCTAGAATGCAAGTTTTACAAATTATTCAATTTAGTCCCTAATTTCAATCTAAGCACTTTAGGCATAGGATTTCATCACGAAATTTTCACACAATTATGCAATCATATCATAAACATCAAAATAATTATAAAATAATTATCTCTATCTCGGATTTGTGGTCACGAAACCACTATTCCGATTAGGCCCTAATTCGGGATATTACACAATCCGTGCGACTTTAGGCAATTTCTTCATTTCAAATACGACTAAGTCAGTCTAACTTCTGAAATTGAGGATTCTCGCAGAATTCCTCTAAGGCACCAACACAAATCCGACGATTGGGTTCGTAAATATTATTATTTAATAATTACGAGCCAAATATAGTATTGTAATAAATTTTTATTTGATAATTTATATTATTTGAACGAAATCCTAAAGTGAAGTGGTAAATCTTAAAGTCAAGTAATTTTAGAAAAGGAGGTATCAGAACCTCGTTTCTATAAACCGAGCCCATAAATATTTTATTAAATATTTATGTAGTGTTATTAAGGTCATATTACAGTTTGGTTAAGAAATTTTATGATTTAAATAGTTAATTAATTAAAAAGGACTAAATCGTAAATGTTGCAAAAGTGAGTTTTATTAGTTAAAAGGTGTTAATTGGTAAATTATTAAAGTTACAAGAGTTTATGTGGCAATTAAGCCGTATTTATTTGGTAAGTGCGGTTGGCTTTGATTTTTAAATTTAAAATATGTTTATTTAATTAAAGTAAAAGGTAAAAAATTGCATATTATAGATTTCTCTTAACTAAATAAATTAGACAATTAATTTTGGGGTTTTATGTTGCAATTAGAACATAATAATGAATTATGGCTAGTTAGTGGATGTAGGAATTGAAAAGAAAAGAAGAACTTATAATTTAATATATGTTTATTAATTAAACAAAAGTTAAAGTAATAAAATAAAACAACCAAAAGCATTCATCATCTTCTTTCTTTTATTTCCTTAGGCGAACACTATTGTAGGAAGGAGGGAGCTTTGGTTTTTCTATTTTTCTTTGCATGTAAGTATTTCTTGACTTCTCTTTCATGAATTTTATATATTTGTGATGGTTGTTTTGATATTTAGCTAAATTGAGGATTAATTTATGAAACTGTCAAACATTTAGAAATTTACCATTGATGATTTTGAATGCCTCTGATGCTCATTAGTTTTGTTGGAAGCTTGATTGTTAGACATGCTTCTTTTGTTAAATAAAATTTAATGATTTTAATGTTTAATGATTAATTTGTTAAAATAGTAAAACTTCATGTAAATATTGGGAATTGATAATGGATATGGGTTGGTTATAAATCGTATAAAATTGGGCTAGCTGATATTTTGATTAAATGTGGATAATTCATGAATTTCAGGATTTAGGACTAAATTGCAAAAAGGCCAAAACATTGGGGTATTTAGTAAATTCATAAAGATAAGGGTCATAGGCTTGAATTAATTATTTAAATGCTGGAATGAGATTAATTGAATAAAAATATTTATCTAGACCAAGAAACAACTCGAACGAACACAAATTGCGGAAAAGCCAAAGTTGCAGAATAGTAGTCGGCTCATGTTAAAAGTCATTTTTGAGTTCAGGTAACCTCGTAGTCCTTAAACTCGAACTTTATTTATTTAGTTGGATTTTTAGTTAATTTGATAGTCGATTATATGTATTCAAATGATTAATATTTTAAATGTAATGTTATGGAAATATATATATATATATATGAAAATGGTTATGGAATGGATTATAGAAATTTAATATAGAAGATTAATGTAAAGGATTTAAATTATGAATTGAAGAATTGTGGAACGATGTAATTACGTATGTATTTTTCGGTTTATCCGACTAGCGTTGGACGCAAATCATTGTCGGTTTATGCAACCAGTACTAGGTACACATTTGATATCGTCGGTTTATCTGGCTAACGCTGGGCGCAAAACATTGTCGGTTTATCTGACTAGTGCTGGCACACATTTGATATTTTCAATTTATCCAACTAGCGTTGGACGCAAAATATTGTCGGTTCATCTGACTAGTGCAGGGCGAACCTATCGTCGATTTATTCGATTAGCATTGGGCACAAAACTTTGTTACAGATTATCCGTCAAGCACCGGGTGCTAATAATAGATTGATCCATGTTGATGATGTATAAACGATCCATTGAAGAAGGTTGAAAAGGATATAAATGAAAAGGTCGAAAAGGATATCAACGAAAAGAGCGGTATCTCATCCTCTAATCGTTCGCTATTTATGTAACATGTTTCAGGTGAGATATGTATCACAAGTAGGAATATGAGATGAATGTTTAACTAGTATAGTTTGGTGATGAATATAAATGCATTGTTGTAATTATATGTTTCATGAGTCTTTAAACATGTTAATTAGTTATGGTTATAGTGGGTTTAAAGAGTAAAATGAATATATGAGTATTTTCTAAGTATTCGATGTTATTTCATTAGGTACATCAGGTAATCAAGGATTAATAGAATGAATATACGTGTGGAAGGTTACATGGTTATAATTTGTAAATTAAAAATTAATGTTGTGAAGAATTGATATAGGATTTAATGATGGTGAATTAAGTGTTGAATGGAATTTAGAAGGTAAAGCTTATTACGTATGTTCAAGATTGGTTGTATTTATATGTATTATTGATTCATTTGCTAACCTTTGAAACGTGTGAGTATAAAAATGGTATAGAAATGAAAGATGTGCTATTGGCATATAAATGAATTCATGTTTGAATGGTTTAAATTTTGTATGTTTGGTAAGACTAAGTTCATTTTATACGAGCTTACTAAGCTTAATGCTTATGTTAGTTATTTCATTTCTTTGTAGGTCATCAGAAAGCTCGATCGGTTGAGAATATTGTCGGAGCACGATCACACTATCCATCGATTCATTTTGATGGTTTTTGAATGTTTTAACCTATGGTTATAAATGACATGTATAGGGTTGTATGCTAAATTGGTATGCTTTGGGTTGTGTCAAGCTTTGGTATGTTTTAATATCTTTTGTTACTGGTTGTGCATGGTCTTTTGAAATTAGGAAAGAAATGGTTGATTGATATGTGTTTGGTTCATTGAAGTGATTAAATGATATATGTGCTTTGGCATATAATAGGTGCTTATCTAGTTTGATCACATGGTGTATTTTAGCTCTTCTTGCGTCTAGTAGTATATATATAGTTTGATTTGGCTTGTATATGTTTAAACTTTTATGGATATGGTCATTTTAATTTTACCTATCTAAATTGGTAAGTTTTGATGGTATAATTTGAAAAGAAATGGTATTTTGATATTCATGATATATGATTGAGATATGATATTGTAATTTAGTTCATGAATGGTTTTGGAGTGTGAATTGGAGAGCCTATTGATGACATATTGGTTGGTCATAGGTTTGATGAGAATTTGGCATGTTTTTGATGCTTTGAATGTACTTTTAACCATGTGAAATAGGTTAGATATGGTGTGCATTGGTATACAAGTAATTGAATTTGAAATGGTTTGTTAAAGGGCACTTTTTACTGCACATGGCCTGGGACACGAGCTGTCACACGGCCGTTGCCACATACGGTCAACTCATGCGACCGTGTGTCATATTAATTTAGGTGCAGGTTTCACATGGTCTGGCACACGTCTTGCGACACGGCTATGTGACCCAAGTTAGTGAGTTACACGTACACATTTGACACATGGGCTGAGACACGACCATGCGTTCCATAGTTCAAATGCCCGCACAGCCTTGCCATACAGCTGTGTGACCTCTATTTTTAAAATTCTCAAGTTTGGCCTGAAATTTTTGATTTGTTTCGAATAAGTCCTTGATTGTTTCCAAACTTTTTTTAAGGCCTCTTAGGTTCGATTTTAGGTTGAAAAATTAATTATGCTATAATTTAATTATGTTATCAAATGTTAATATATAAATTGTATGTTGATTCTGTTTCAATGTTAAATATTCTATTTTGTACAGTAACGCTCCGTAAATTTGATCCGATGACGGAGACGGGTTAGGGGTGTTACAAGAAGCAACTTAATAAAAGAACTTGAAAGAAGAGAAAAGCCACAGAAAAGCAAAAGCACAAGAGTTTGAATGAATGCTCTCAAAGAATTCTATTACTTAAGAATGAAGTGATTACAATGAGGGGGAGAGACTTCTATTTATAGTTGAGCTTCCCCAAATTCAATGGTAAAGATTAAAGTATATCAATGGCCAAGATTAAAAGCTATCTACAAAATTAAATCTCTAAAATTTATAGAATCAAATCTTCTAAGATTACAAATCCTCTACGATTGCATATCTTCGAAGATTATGTCCCATATTTGCCATGCTTTGTAGATGAGCCTTCAATCTCTCCAAGCAATGGGTCAATCCTGTTAGATCATGTGGCCCCTCGCGAACAAGATGGACCAATTAAATGTGTCATGATTGCGAGCTCCCTTGCGCAACTCATAACACTTGATCATTGATTTTAATTGTTTTAATTTTTTTATATAACATTCAGAATAGGGATAAATTACATGGTTTGAATTTATATAAAACGAATGTCCAGAAAAATTTTTAACCACAACATCATACAAGTTAAAGACAATTTTAACTAATTTAATTAATATTTTATTTCCATGTTATTTTAAATAAATTTTCATTTTTGAGTTAGTAAGTTGGATTGATTGATCCAATTATCTAAATGGAACTACTTTTAAAGAGATGACAATGGTGAGAATGCACCAAAACTAAGGTAAAACTCACTACTGAAGATAAACAGGAGCTTTATTCTGTCTTATCAACAATTTAAAACAACTCAAGTGGACTTGAGTAGTAATGAATTCTTCTACTTTCTTGTACTCTTTCTTTGTAATTAGTTGACAAATACCCAACTTTTAAGATGCAAATTCGTTTGAAAAAAACATTCCCAGGCTCTCACAATTAGTGAGTGAGGTATCATTTTGAGAGAATTTGAGTTACTAAAAAAAACTCACTTACTGATTCTTTGTTGTCTTGAATATTCAAAACGACCTAAAATTAAAAATAATAAGTTTATAATTAATTGGTGCATATATTTATTGGAAAATTTAAAGGGTTTTTTCTTGGTAGAAATTATTCACCCTACGTTAGAATTACTTACCGACACCTAACATCAACAAATTTATGGGAAGGGACTAAAGCATAGTGGTAATGCTTTTGTATTACGAGGGATCGGAGGGTCGATATGTAGGTTGTACAGAGTTGACTATATTTGTTAATGGTTTAAGGCATGTGGCTAGTTGCTAATTCTCTTTCCATTATACTTGTAACAAAAAGAGCATTTCCCGCATAACATTCAGGCTTCAAGTTTTCATACATTGAAATTCTGCGAAGGAATAATGATAGTCGATATAATATTTCATTAAATATATTATTCTGATCTTCTTGTCTGGTTCCCATTATATATGCTAGCTCCTACTCCTATGCATCTTTTTTTGTTTGTTTACGTGGCTTCATCTTCATGTGCATTTGCTTATTAATTTTTAAAACTTGGTCTAGTCTTCTCCTTATTATATATACATCTGAAGGGTTGACCGGCTTTGGGTGGGGTGCAAGACAGCTAGGCGTGGGATGCAAGACAGCTTCCTTCAAGCAAACCATAGTTTTTATAGTCAAACCTTTTGTCTCAGAAGTTTCATTTCTTTCATAGGGAAACCCCTCTTTCAGGTAAAGTTAGACTTTAAATTATTTTTCCATTTTATGCTATTGCAGTCGTTTTCCAAAGTACCGTTTAGAAACATTAACACTTGTATTTTTGCATCTTATCTTTTAACCTAAAGCATTAAGAATGTCTAAAGAACCCATGGAAGGCAATTGGATGTCAACTCCTGCAGCAGATGAAGATGAAGGCACCAAGTTCAACAGAGAAGGAGGGTCTAGGAAGGTCCATCAATTCTATTTTGTCAAATTTTGGCCCTACAAAGACCCAGAAAAGGATTCAAAGCTCGAGTGGTCTAGGCAACAGTGTGAACAATTGGATCAAGAAAAGAAGCTTGTCGTAGATGATAAAATGAAGGAAATCATGGTATGTCTTGGAAATATACATATATGCTCCAAATGATTACCAACTGTTTTTATTATTGTTGAGTATTTTTATGTGTTGGTCAATGATATTAAATTTTTTATTTATATGATATGGTTTATGGACGTGACATTCTACGTAAGCTTCCATGTATGCTAACAAGTATCATATTTTAAGATTAACACGTATTCTCTAAGTATGGATTTGCTTGCATAATGATGCGAACCTACCACGTGCGAGCTCATGTAAGCAAATTATGCAAGTTATCATTATTAGAGTAAAGGGAAACAGATCAGTCCCAATCGAGCAACAGGATAATAATGACGAACATCATAACAATGATTTTATATTGTTTTGTATTATATTGTGAACAGTCACGTGGAGAAAACATCTACTCAGAACTAGAAAGGAAAAGATATCGCAGTGCTGTACTTGGAGCCGGCGTTGAATGGAGGACAATGGTGGTGGGTTTTCTGCAGGCTTCTATGGATAAGCTCAATGTCACTGCCTCTTCCTCTTCAAAACAACCTGCCATTCATGTACCAAACAGTAACCACTATCTATTCATTGCTAAATCTTTAACCTCCACTGTTTAATATATATATATATGTATATAACTTTTGGTTATTTGTTGTTCAGTCTCCACGTACATTGGTGACACACGGAAGCAACAATTTGGCCAAAGAAGAGCAACTATCAAAGAAAACCCCTAGTGCCCATCAACCTCAGTTTTTAATGTCAAGCTTACGTAATGAGATTGGCCGTGCTGTAAGTTATATAAATATATATAGTGGTTTGAATAGTGGGTAGCTATAACCCATTAACGTGACCATCTCCATCAACAGTATTTCTGGTATAGCCAAAGCAAGAATAGAAAGAAGTTTGAGCAGATACTGAAAGAAATCGAAGAGATAGAGGACAGACATGATAAAGCCAAGGCTGATGCTGCTTCCAAAGGGAACATTTGGAACCCTTTAAGTTCCAAAAAGGCCATAGAGGATCAAATTAGAGTATATTTATCTACTCTCTTTTTTTTTTTTTTTTTCATCCATCGGGGAGCAAACTCAGTACTGATTCGGTATAATTAATGTAATGATGGCATCTCAATTGCAGCTTTTAAATAAGATACCGGATGAACTGAAACCGGAACGTTGTGAAGTGATGGAGGAAATTAAGTGCTTAGAGAATGAACTTAAAGCATTGAAAAAAGAGGAAAACGTCGTATCCGAAAAATTCCAACGCCTAATCAACAGAAAGTCTGACTTATGTGACTTCGTTCTTGCTATCCGAAAGGAAGAAGATGAAGCGGTACGCTTTTTATTTTATATTTATATACTATTTTATTACATGCCATTTATTATATATATATATATATATATTTAATTATCATATAATAGATTCGTGTAATCTATATTATTATTTAAGTTTGAAATGAATGGATGTTATAAGTCAATTAAATATTAATTTAATTAAAAAATTATGAAAATACTTTTAATAATTAAAATATGATATATTATTTAAGAATACTTTAAGCGTAAATACAAAATTTGTATGTGGGGAATTTAAACCCACGTTACTAACCTCAATAAATAATAATTTTACCATCAAACCAAAATTTTATTTTAATATAATATTTACATTTTAATTGTATTATACATTTTTTATTACCTCCATCAATTGTATGTATAAATAGCTTGTTGATTAAGTTGATGTTATGAGTTAACTTGACACTAACTTAATATTGATGACAACATCATGATAAATAATTGTAGTGAATTTATTATTCTTAATATGATGTGTCCACATGTTTAAATTTAATTTTACCCACAATTTATTTTTTTTAATTTTAATACAGTACATATTTAATATGTTATTATTAATTAGTTTCAAACAATGTTTTGTTATTGATTATATGTGTTTTAAATACATAGTTTCCACACATGTATTATAGAATTTCTAGTATGTATTAAATACTTAACTAAGTTAGTGTTAGGATGCTAACTCAATTAGATAATGACAAAATTAAATAATTGTATTATTTTAGGTTTAGCATTTTCTTCTCACTTCAGATTTTGATTATACGTTTTACATAAATTAAAGAAACAATTGGATAATTCTGCACCCACTGATATAAAGTCTATTTATTTTATTTATTTAGAATGCCAACTACAACGAATATGTTTCGCTGATGAGGAATGTCAACGAACTAGCAAGAAATAAAGATGTGAAAGCCCTTGAACAACTCTCTAGCAAGCAGGTACGTTTCAACGAATCGAAAGCTAATTGTCAGTAAATTTATTTGATTGAAAATTAACCCCCCCCTTTCTAATTGAAACATAAACAACTGTGAAATGGTAAAAAATTAGGTTGATGATTTCATGCGGCAGTGGAAGAATAGCCAATCTTTCAGAGAGAGATATGAAAAAACCGTGCTATGGTCACTTCACTATCGAGAAATGAGTAGAGATGGACGGATTAGGAACGACCACGAGCAACCCATTCTTGAAAATGGAGAGATTCATCAACTATTTCTTCATTTAGTTTCCACTTTTTTAACTTTATTTCTCCTTTTGGATGTACGAAACAAAATGCTACATTAGCCAAGGCCGACGTTCTGTATTTTTCTTTTCCTTTTGCTTTTGGTCTTTCTTTAATTGTGCAAATGTTTTTCATGTACACTTACAATAAATTCTGCTTATACATAGAGTACCTTTTGAAAAAGAAAAAAAACGGAAATGGTTGTTCCAGTCATTCAGGATTACATGTAGATGCTTATAATTAGTTTTCACAAAAATCAATTATATTAAACTTTAATAAATTAATTAATTCATATATAATTTATATAGTTGAAACTCGAGTTTTGAAAACTCCAATCTTATTATTTTTATTGGTGATGTTTTTACTTAGTTATTGAGTAGTACTTGAGTCACAAAATTAGTTTTATGGGTCAAATTGTATTTCATAAAGATGAATTGTAAACGTGAAGTAAAGATTGGTTAAATTTCAGAGATAATTGATTGATCGGTCATTAGATCATAAATTGGTGGTCTGTGTGTGATTTGATTAATATATCAAGAAAATACTTGGTGAGATCCTAATTCACATGGGCCAGAGCTGTTGAATGGTATAGGTGCAAGCAAAGCTCATACGGTGTCCACCATATCTTAGCTCATTTTGGACACCGTTTTATTTGGCGTGCCGGACTAGCACATTGGAATTAATACTCCGCTGAATTAGCAATACGGATAAATTTGTTTACTTTTTAGTTATTTATATTTAAAATGTTATGTTTTGGTTATTTATATTATTGTTCTTTTACGAAATGACCATTTTACCGTTAAGCTCCGTTATTTCTCTAATGGCAATCCTATGTGGCCGTTCAAATTAAATTTATTTAATTAAAAACTTATTTTTATCCTAATAATTGGATATTCAAGTTAACATTTAAAACCCATTTGGACTGCCATGTAGGATTGCCGTTAAGGAAGTAACAAAGTTTAATGGTAAAGTGACCACTTCGTGACAAAACGATAACATAAATAACTAAAACATAATATTTTAAATAATAATGACTAAAATGTAATTCGAAACAAATAAAAGTGACTATTTCTAAAATTTACCCATTGTATATTACTATAGATTAGAATAGCTTATCAAACCATAATTTATCATCATTATAACACACCCACCGCCTCTTTAATTTTTTATTTATATTTTCCATATAAATTTAAATTATGAACATATATTTATATTTGATATTCACATCAAAATTTAAATAATATAAGTAGCAGTAGTATTTTATATCTAACGTTTTCTAAAATTCAATGCTAAATTTTATTGGAGTTATGTGGTTCAATTTTTTTTCAATCTTTGATATTTCCATGTATCAATTGTATATGAAGCACCCACTTGAACGAATTCGTCTGTGCTTGTAATCGTACAATTTGACCAGTCACTCACTTGGACAACAAGGCATGACCAAATATAATAAATTTTAAAAGATTTTTAAATATGTTTTAAGCAAGCTGAAATGTAGGTATGGGAAAGAAACTATATTCCCAAAGTAGGATTCTTTTCATACTTGAAATGTCTTATATTTAACACATAAAATTCTCAGCGGCTCCCATAAGCTATGAGTTAGTGATACTTGGCAATGACATCATATTTATACACAATTTAATATCATTAAAGAAAATTAAAATAACTAAAGCATTGTGTTTGCTACTAGGAAAGGGATCAAAACAACATTATCCATGCTTTCCTTGATTGATTTATGTGCTCAGACCATTTGTGCTTTTGGGTAAGTGGAGCAGTTGAATTTGCATCGAAATCTCTACAACTGTATGCAAATTTTGTCCCTATAAGAAGAGTGATACTTGGTCCTTCTCTTCCAATAAAGCAGTTGTTGGAGTAAAACATGGCGAATGGAGTAAAATATGCCAACAACCTTCGAACAGATTCGTCGGACTACCGAGCTGAGCTTCTGTCACCGGCTCCAAATGGAGAGAATCATGTAACTATGGCGAGTGAACAATCTTGGCGACTTAACATGGATAAGTTTCACCTTCCAGAGAGACGCAAGGAGTCTTCCTATTTTAGCCTTGGGTATTTTATCAAGGCCTTAAGTAAGCAATTCCTTTCTCGTTTTATGACAGATTTTTGGGCTGCATTTTCCATGCTTTTAGCTTAATACTTAATAGTTTGCAATTGTTTTACCTTTACAGGGAGACATAGAAAACTTTCACAGTATTACAAGAGACAGGAAGAGCTTCTCAAAGGGTTCAATGAAGTGGACGCATTTAATGAATTGGGCATTTTACCTGGGAGTTTGTCAGAGGTTTTTTTTTTTTTTTTTTCCTTTCATTTTGATTTGGTGAAATAAGGTGTTTGAAGTGAAAGGTAACGTTAGTTTTAATGTATGTGTATATATGTGATTGTTCCTGCAGGAGGAAATGAAGCAGGTAGCAAGGAGTGAGAGGGTGGCAATATATGCATCAAATGTGGCAAATTTGGTGCTTTTCTTGGCAAAAGTATATGCATCTGTTATGAGTAGATCATTGGCAGTGATAGCATCAACTTTGGACTCTTTGCTGGATCTCTTGTCAGGCTTTATTCTGTGGTTTACTGCTTATGCTATGAGAAAACCAAATCAGTATCGCTATCCCATTGGCAAAAACAGGATGCAACCTGTTGTAAGTCTTTGTTTCTCTCAGAGCGAGAAAAAAAAACCCTTTAATTAGAATTTATTTTGGGCTAAATATTGTCATAGTAAAGAATATACATATATTTAAAGTCAACTTCATGAGTCATGCCATCTGAGATCTACACAGCAGCATGATGTAGGGTCTGTCAGGCTGATTGCACAAATTGAAAAGAAAAAGAAAATTTATTCTCTCTCTATGTATATATACATATTAAATTGATTTGTATGAGGTGCAGGGAATTGTTGTTTTTGCTTCCGTAATGGCTACACTGGGGTTGCAAATATTGTTTGAATCAGGTCGAGAACTGATTATCAAGGTTTGTAATTGAAAACTTCGCAATTACTATTTAATATCCACAAGAAACGAGAAAGGTGTTGATCTAAGAGACAGCTGAAGTGTAAACCCTGAACTTTTCCGATTAATATGATTGCTGATTGCGAATTGCAGGCACAACCTGAAAGGGATCCCGTGAAAGAAAAATGGATGATTGGGATTATGGTATCAGTGACACTAGTAAAATTGGTGCTCATGTTATATTGTCGTAGATTCCAAAACGAAATCGTCAAGGCATACGCTCAAGATCATTTCTTCGACGTTATCACTAACTCAATTGGTCTAGGAACTGCCGTTTTAGCCATCAAATTCTACTGGTGGATCGATCCTCTTGGTGCCATTCTTGTAAGTTTGAATCTGTTATTTATAAGTTTTAACACAATGGAAAACTATATGTGCGTTGTGAATACGTTGCAGATAGCGTTGTACACAATGGGGAATTGGGCAAACACGGTGATGGACAACGTATGGGCCCTAATCGGGAAGACAGCACCACCGGAGTATTTAGCGAAGCTGACCTACTTAATTTGGAACCACCACGAAGAGATTAGACACATCGAGACAGTTAGAGCCTACACCTTTGGTTCTCAGTACTTCGTGGAGGTTCACATAGTATTGCCTCAAGACATGACCCTTCCCGAATCTCATAATATTGGACAGACTCTTGAAGACAAACTTGAGCAACTTCCCGAAGTGGAACGAGCTTTTGTGCATGTGGATTTTGATACCATTCATCCGCAGGAGCACAAACGTAAAGGGACGCCCTCATCATCACCCTGAAACTCCATCTTCAGTCTACATGCCTTCCAGGAAACTAGGCTAGTTCTGTTTTCGAAGTAATGTTTTTGTGTGACTTCTTGGATTCTTAATATCGATGATGACAATTAAGTTTTAGTAACCTTAATTATCAAATAAAAAGAAAAAACAGGAACATATTTTTTGCTGCTATTTATAATTTTTCTATATTCATTACTTTATTTCAAATAAAATCAAATTAATAATTTTTCTCTATTCAAGTATGCAAAAAAAAATAAATAAATAACGCCAAGTTATTTTGTAGTAAGATTTACGGTCGCAACGAATGAAACAATAATTTAAAAACTTTACACACAAAAATTATTAATACAATTTAAATTTAACCTACATTTATGAAATTTTGATCAAAGAATCAATTCACTAAGAGTAACTCGATAAAAATAATAATTTATGCCCAATCCTTTCTCACTCAAGTTGCAGCTATATCTAAATTTGATTCTCACAAGTCACTATTACCATCACTTAACAGGTATAATCAAGTCACTTAATGATTATTAACTCGAACAAATATTCAACTCATTAATCCTTTCCGTAAGTGAATATGATGTATTTGTTCAAATAACCAACTTAAGATAAACGATGAGTTTCCTTATCTTCAAGTCAAATACTCAACATATCATTTATTTCAATTAGTCGTTTTATCTAAATCATCATATGATGTCAACCGCTAAGTCCACAAAAACAATAGGTCTTTTCACGTCATTACCTTTAGTCTTTGAACTAGAATGGACTCTCTCATGTTGTTAGCTTCTTATTCCATGAAGAGCAACAATCATTAAGTACCGATTATTTATAATCCAATTTCCTATTTTTCGTTCCATGTTACAAGTCAGAATTAATGCAAATAAAATATAAAAAATTGCA
Source organism: Gossypium anomalum (assembly GCA_025698475.1). Lineage (NCBI taxonomy): Eukaryota > Viridiplantae > Streptophyta > Magnoliopsida > Malvales > Malvaceae > Gossypium > Gossypium anomalum. The sequence goes on along the minus strand of CM046968.1, from coordinate 70,422,427 downwards.
AACTACAAATTAGTGTTGTGCGAATCGCGTGTGTTGGCGAACTACCATTCTAGATGTGGCTTAGGTTCGAGTCGCGTTACTATTAGAACTTTACCCTCCTCTTGTAATTCGTCAAAAAAGAAGTATTGTGCAAATTTTCCTTTTGACATTTTAGCCAAAACATAAACCAACAAAAAAGAAAGGTAATTACAACAAGAAATAAGGAGAGATTAAATTAACTATGTAACACCCCATACTTGACCTGATCATCGGGTTTGAGTTACGGTATGTCACATTCGTTGTTAGAGTAATTACAATCAATTACATTGCAAATTTATAGTTAATACATATTATTAATATTAAAACATTATTACAACATGTTAAACAATCGTATACAAGCCTTATACGAGCTTACGAAACCTCTTTAAGCGACTCGAGGTCAAATAAATACCAAACTGTAAAATTTTTAAAATATCAGGTTGACGTCTTGACTTCAAGGGTTCCAGATTACAACATAATCACTATCAATTTCTCGTCACGATGTGACCACTTATTTGCAAAAAATCCATTTAAGCCTCAATTGAACCTTCAACCAAATCAACAATTAACTTCAATCAAACATATTAATTAACCATTTGATACAAATACACATATATGCCACAAGTTTTACGGCATTTAATTCATTTCAACTATTATATCAATCTCTATTACACAAAACCAATCATTTGGCAATATCAAATTTAACCATTTTTAGCTTTAAATATCAACATGATCACATTTTATGCTAAACTTACTCAAAACTTAGGTACATGCCCTGTATTAAAATAAAAAAGGACTATACAAACATTGCTGAGTCGAGGACTGTTGGCTGGATGCTAAATTAAGTCTTGGGACTTTGAGATCCACCATTTAATTATGATTAAATTGATATAATATGTTAAAGTTGATGGCTAAATTTTTTATTATATTGATTTTTTTAACTACTACGTCAACTTGTCATTTGTGATTTTAACGAGAGTGGCCAAAATGATTGAACTATATAATATGAGTGCTTAAATTATAAATTTTTTATTTTGAGTATCTAATGAAAATGTTTTATAATTAGGTGATTATTTGTATAATTTACTTAAGTTTTAATAGATATCATTGTGAACTTCATGGTTATCTTCCCATGTGTTCCTATAAACAACATATGTATAATTTTATTGTATAAACTTTATTAGTGTGTTTCTGTTTTGATCATTAAAGTATAAAAATTTTTAATTTCATCGCTAATGTTTTAGATCATTTTTGTTTTAGTCACTCTCCGTTAAATGGTTAACAAAAATGATGACATGACCTTTTTATAAATGGTATAATAACACATTTAATCCTCAATCCTTACAGACACATTTTATCAATTTCATCTTAATTTTAAATAACTCAATAAATTTAACGCTACACATTTATAAATTCTAGGGTAAGCTACATAGATAGTCACCCAACTATAAAAAAAAAAATTCATTTTAGGCACCCAAAATAAAAAGTTTGCAATTTAAGCACAAACGGTAAATTAACGTGGTAGTTAAAAATTAGGGTAATGAAAAATTTAGCCCTCAAATTTTACATATTATATCAATTTAGTTATAATTTTAAAAAATCAACCCTAAAAATTTACAAATAATCTCAATTTGATCATAATTCTAAAAAAATAAAGAAATATATAAAAATACCTAAATATTTCTCAAAAAAAAAATTATAATAATAAATTTAAAATTATGACTAAATTGAAATAATATAAAAAAGTTGAGGGCTGAACTTATTATTATACTGATTTTTTAATTATCATGTTAGCTTGTCATTTAAGATTTTAACGAAAATAACCAAAATGATCGAACCATGTAACATAGGTACTTAAATTGTAAACTTTTTATTTTGAGTGTCTAAAATGATAAATTTTTATAGTTAAGTGGTTATCTATGTAGTTTACAATGAATTCTATCAATTTAATTCTCAAACAAATATAAATTAATATAAAATATAATTAAATAATTATTATATATTGAAAATATAATATTATATATAAAAACACATTTATACCGAATTCCATTATAATTCTTAATAATAGCATAGGCTCGAAGATTTTCCAGTTGTTTTTTAAGTATGAATTTTTCCCGCGAGGTCCTTGTAACTGAAAAGGGACCTTTATCTGTTTATATATGATGAAACCCCATTAAACCATTTTCAATTTGTTTCCCTCAACAACATCCCTCCGTCAAACCCAGTTTTCAGAAGCTCGTAACTGGTAAACAACTGACGGTCAAGAACCCATTTCCCCTTTTTTTTTCCTTCCATTTCCGTATCCCTCTGAAATTCTTAATCCAACATTGGGTGTGTGTTTTCTTGGACTCAGCTCATCCCCAAGACTGTAATGGCGTCATCCAGCGGTTCAGACGCCATTAGATACGATCTGAACTCTGACTCCCGTGTCTTCTTGTGCCGTCATTGCGAAAACCACGTCCTGTCGTCGAACAACTTCCTTGACGTCATAGTTGTAATAACCCTCTCTCTGTTTTATTATCAAGTTATCAAGGTTTTTGTTTTACTACCCAGGTTTCAGTTCTTGGCTGTGTTCTTTATAGGATTCCTTGTTCTTTATTTTTCGAGGAAGTTATTTGCATCATTTTCTTTTCTTTTTGCTTCTACGGGTCCTTAAGGGTATGCCATATAAAAAAATTGATAGCGATAAGCTATGTACATGTATATGACCAATTAAAGTTTTGATGTCGTAGGTCAAATTTACATTTAATTTATTTCATTTAGTTTATTAACTTTTTTATAATTAAATTAAATTGAATTGAATTTGCATTTTTTTTTCTTTGTTTTGTTTCTGTTTGTATGGGTCATTATGCTTCGATTCCATGACGTCTTTAAAGAAGAATGTACCATATAAAAAATTAATTTTCGAAAGATATGTATATGTACATGAACAACTAAATTGATGGGTTGAATCTGTTTTTGGATTATTTTATATTCAAGTAGTTTTATATTTAAGTTAATTTAAGTTTAGTTGTTTTGGATTCTGATAGCTCTTTAATTTAAATTGTTAATCTTTATATAATCAAACTAAATTAATTTGAATTTAGATTAAGACTTATCAAATCAAATTTCCATTCATATCACAATATATATTTATATCTTCCCTCCACAAGATTATCATTTCCATTAAACACAATGTGATGTTACTAGATTTAAGCATTGCTTTGATAAACTTGCTCACCATTTTACTTTGAATCAAAATTTCAGACACCTGGGACGTCGCGAATCCTATGCCGTGAGCCGTAAGATATATCTATCCAAAAATACATGCATTTCATTTGTGTAATCAAGTTGTGCAATTATTGTAATTGAAATCTTTGTGTTTTGATTGATATAAAAGAGTGAATGTGCGTGGTCAACTCCCAGCAATGCCTTTTTCTCACTGTAAGCTGTCAATTCGGCAACCTCCAGGCTGGCCTGCAAACGCTTTCTATCCTTCCCCTGCGGTGAATGTGCTTTGCAAGCAATGCAACAAATACCTAGGCGAGACATTAGTAAGTTCTTGGCGTTTATTATGCCTTTCATTTGCTTTACTCTCTAAGTTATAAACTTAGTCTTTATACTTTAATCTAGTTATTTTTAGTCCCTTCTCTTTTTAAATTTTAAATTTAAATTTTGACCAAATTGTTGCTATTAGTTTCATTAACTTATGTTATGCTATTTCCAAAATTTATGTAAAAAACATAATATCCATTGTGTAATGTCATTTTAGCTTATCATTTCCACATGCTACTAGTAAAAAGGCAAGAACATGAACTTAACCGTTGTCATTTGTGTCAAGACTAAAATTTCAAAACTCAAAATATATAGGGACTAAGAACGATCAAATTGAAGAACATAGATTAAATCTACAATTTTACAAATATTATAAGAGTAATAGTAAAATTTAACTACCACCCATTTGAGTCAAGACTAAAATTTTAAAAGTAAAATGTATATGGACTAAAATTAATCAATTCAAAAACTACATGGACAAAGTATAAAAATAACAATTTATATATATTACGAGACCAACAACAAAATATAATCCTTTAATTTGTTTTTTATTCAGGCATCCGCTTCTTACTAATTATTGATTTTGATTGTGATTGTGATTGCTTTTAGTGTTATAAAATTTTGCCTTTCATTTACTAATTTCAGATTACGGGTGGAGTTGGCCAGGTGCCTACAGGGCCGAGCATGGAACAAAGGTTCATGTTGCATCCGTAAGTATTTCTGGTTTAATTCTTATTTTAGTCCCTCTATTATATTAAAATTTGAGATTTAACTTTTACATTAATTCGATATAATTCAGTCACTTTACTTTTAAAATGTCATTGGTATTTTCAAATTGAAGAGCCAGTTAGTTTTTATCATTAAATTTATGAAATAGATTTTCTTGAAATAATTTGAAGTAATTATTTTACAGAAATTGTTATTAGTTGAACATGAAAATGGTGGCTTTGCAGGGGTGAGTTGTTGTTTTGGGACGGAAGCAGATTAGTTGGTGCTGAATCACTCAAGCCAGTCCGTAGCAAAAAATAGTGAATTCTAAGCAAAGTCAGAACGCAATTTCTACAAGGAAAAACAATTGTTGATTAATGGTCGTATGGTCATTAAAATACTGTAAATGTGAGATTGTGGTAGTATAATTGCTGTTGGTTTTGTTAGTTTGCATGAGAAACTTATTCAAGTATCATTGATTTGTGCACCAAATATTTTGATTAATGGTCGTATCATTTTTTGATTAAAGGATTTTACAGCCAAAGCCAGGGAAACTGAGTCAAGTATCATTGATTTGCTTTAAAACACATAGTTTTACATTTGGTTAGTGTATAATTTGCTCATTTTTGCTGCTTTACTTTGTCTTACGGGACTCCAAAAATAAAAATAAAAAATAAACTAATGACATAACCCCTAATATGTTTGATCAGGGCCTAGGCTGACTAATGCCATATTGATAATACTTTCATTCACATGTTACGAGGAAATCTGTTAATACTTTCATTCACAACAATAGTTTTATCCAATCGAAAAATTTCTACTATATTATACTATAATTTTCTTCACCGAGATTTTTTTCCCCACTTTATCCTTCTTTTAGAAGCTTATATAAATGTATTCTAGAAATCTATTGAAATTTAAATATAAAATTAGATTTGAATATGAAGTGTAACACTCTATTTCGCCCTTTGAAAATGTTACATCAAACTTAATCACTTACCCAACTAGTGAGCTTCGCTTAACGGGATAGTTGTCACCCATTTCACATATACTTTCATCATGTAAAACCACATCATCAACCTAGCAAAGAGATATCGTCGGACTAATGGGAAGGCTTGTCATGTTCCCAATGCCTATGAACACATGTTCAAACCTAAAACAACGGCTCATATATAACTATAATGCCCCTTATTAGAGTGAGGGAGACTTTCCAAGAAACCAACATCTAACCCAACTTTTCACCATAAGCTTGATTCTTCACATAAATCCTCTCTCCACCTCTTCACAATTCCTCTTTATAAAATGAGAACTTAATTTTAAAACTCATTTAGAACGATTTAGGCTATTAAAATTCAATTAATTGATTTGATTTATTTTAATAAATAATTATTATCGTTTAAATTTCTCTTTCTAAACTTTGTTTATATTGATTTTTTAATTATTAAGGTAGTTAATGTTTTGTTTAATAAGCTGAAAGATAAGTGCAGGAAAATTAGGTTTTAAATAAGTACTTAATTTAAATTAGGAAATTGTTTGGTAAATTAGTAAAAATAAGTATTGAATATAATTATATTGTTTGATAAAAGTAAATATTTATTTTTCAAAAAACTTTCATTTCTTAATTTTAGTCTATTTAATATAATATTTTATATTATTTTAGATAATTTTGGATAAAAATTAAATATGATAATTTGAATTTTTATTTTTAAAAAGATAAACTATTTGTAATACCCCTACCCATATTCATTGCCGGAATAGGGTGAGAGGCATTACCGGAGTTTACGAATTAAATTTTTTTTTTTTATTCAATATAGCCCTTTTATAAATATCTAAACTTCCCTGTAATATTAAATCGAGACCAATCCACGTCAATCAAATCAATTTAACATATTTTCATGATAGATTCATGCATTTATATAAGATAACGTCATCACATATCTATAACCAGGTTTGTTAACCATACTAATGGCTAACTTTACATTCATTTCACGTTAACATTTACTTTGTTAGCTTATATATGCCATTGATTCCCAAAATAAAGTTCCTTTATTTACCGAAATCCCGAGGTTGATAGTGTGATGTGTCTCCGACCAAATCCGACCTCCGAGCTCTTAACACTACAAAACAGGAGAAAAGGAAACAGGGTAAGCACTTTGTGCTTAGTAAGCTCATGTAACAAGAATTACACTTACCTAATATTTTCAGTACAATACAATAAACATTACATATATCCATTCAATGCATTATTACCCTAACATGCACAAACTCAACATTCAAGTTAGTACAATAATTTCTATATATCAATAATATATATCATGATTGATGAGCTCATCAATACTATGATTTCCATTCCCTTGTTGTTTTTCCATATTTATCCCGTTGAATTACTCGAAATTTCGATGGATTTTTTGAGGTACACATTTAGTGTACAAACAAGGTCCGTCAATTCATATTCATATGCGCACATTTCCATTTCAGAGAGCACACTCGCGAACCTCAACCTTACAATGGGATTACAGTCGAGCTAAATCACGCAATATAAACTCATAGAGTATTATCGGGATTTACAGTCAAAGCTAAATCACGCAATATAAACTCATAGAGTATTATCGGGATTACAGTCCAAAGCTAAATCGCAAGCGACAATTACTCTAATGAGCTTGGATCTAAATTACCAGTCCAGCTAAATTGGACCTAATTTGATTACCCGTCCGGGCTAAATCCATTTTCCACATATTCTTCGGGAGGGCTATATCAGGATAGGATCACCCGTCCGGGCTAGATCCTTTTACCGTCAATTCCTTTTCGAGAGATCCATCGAATTTTCCTTTCATTCAACCGGGATTTCTTCCCTTTATATCAAATATGTCAATGTTTCATCAATTTTCATATAATGAACATTCAAATCATATTCACATCAATAACATACATTTCAAGTATTTAAGAATATAATTCAAGTTACATGAACTTACCTTGATACTTGTTTGTAAAAAAGCAAAAATCTACTAATCCCGAACTTTTTCCTTTCCTCGATCTAGCTTCAGTATTTGAATCTTCTGGATCTAAATAAATAAATTTAATTATCAATTTAATACATTTCATGTTCATATGCAACATTCTCTATAATTCAACTATTATTTATAGTTCATTAAAAGCTGTCTACTTGAGTCATAGTCACGAAATTATTTATAACTTGAGCTACGGAACTCCAAATTAAGATCCGTTAATTTTTCCTGAAACTAGACTCATATATCTTCTTACCATAAAATTTTCAGAATTTTTGGTCTAGCCAATCAGTACAGTTTATTCTTTAAAATCACCCCTGTTTTGTTGTCTGACAGTTCTGACTCTTCTTCACTAAAAATTAATTATCTCCTTGTACAGAATTCAAATGATATTATAGTTTTTTTTCTATTAAAACTAGACTCACTCAGGATTCTATACATATAAATTTAAACCCCTAATTATTTTTCTTCATTTTTTTATGATTTTTCAAAGTCAGAACAGGGGAACCCGAATTCATTCTGATCTTGTCTCACAAAATTCATTATATCTCAAAATTTACAAATCCATTGCTTACAATATTTCTTCTATGAGAAACTAGACTCAATAAGCTTTAATTCCGTGTTTTGTTCATCTTCTAATTCGATTCCTACAATTTTTGGTGATTTTTCAAAGTTAGTCTACTGCTGCTGTCCAAACTGTTTTAGTGCAAGCTGTTTATTACCATTTTTCCCCTAAGCTTTTAATAAATGATAATTTCGTCCCTACTCAATTAGCCTCTCAATTGAGCTGATTTTTCTCAATTAACATTCTATTATATCACCTTAAACTAGTTTACAACTTTTAGGAATCAGAATTTCAGAAATATACTTTAATTCCAAAAATTTTCACAATTAGGTCCTAAAAATCAATTTCTATTGAAATTGCCTAATAAAATCATCTCATAAACAAATTAAAGCTTTAATTTCATTCTATTTCATCATAAACTTACAGCACTCAACCATGGTGATTTTCAATTTCATTTATGAAATCAAAAACTAATGAATTTAATAGTAGGACCTAGTTGTAAAAGTCTTAGAAACACAAAAATTACAAGAAAAAGGCAAGGATTAACTCACTTGGTGCAAAAATTATAAAATACCAGCTTAGAGAACCCTCCTATGGCATTTTTAGCTGCTAGAATTGAAGAGAAATGAAGAGAAATCTAGATATTTCCTATTTAGTCCTAGTTTTATTTAGTTAATTTTGCAATATTCCAATTTTACCCTTAATTTATCAATTTTTCTGCTGATTTCATACCCTTGCCGTCCAGCCCAAATAACTTTTGGGTCTAATTGCCTTTTAAATCCTTTCTCATTAGACTCTTAAGCTATTTAATCACTCTAGCAACTTTTACACCTATTACAATTTAGTCCTTTTCATTAATTGACTACCCAAACATTAAAATTTCCTAACGAAATTTTAATACCACATTAATAACATTTCATAAATATTTATAAAATTATTTTCGACTCGGTTTTTACGAGATAGAGGTCTCGATAACTTATTTTTACCTAATTTCTTCAATAATTTTTTTTTCACTAGCCACTAAATCGATAAAATTTTTCTATCAATATTTTCATACGACTTTCCTATCATATAAATTTTCATGCAAAAATATTAAAATAAATTTCTCTTTAAATCGGATTTGTGGTTACTGAAACCACTATTCCGATAACCTTGAATTTAGGCCATTACAACTCTCCCCCTTTAAGGATTTTCGTCCTCGAAAATCTTAATCAAAAAAGAGGTTTGGGTATTGTTTCCTCATTGTCTCCTCCGGTTCCCATGTCGCTTCCTCAATCCCGTGCTTTTGCCACAATACTTTCACCAAATTTATCTTTTTATTTCTTAGCTCTTTTGTCTCCCGTACAATATCTTAACTTAGGTTCTTCATCGTAAGTCATATATCTGGTTGAATCTCCACTTCTTCGGAGAAATAACATGTGAAGGATCCGATCGATATCGTCGTAACATAGATACATGAAAAACATTATGGATTCTATCAAGTTCGGTGGTAATGCCAATCGATAAGCGTACGGTCCAATTCTTTCTATGATTTCATAGGGCCCGATAAATCTTGGACTCAATTTACCCTTTCGACCGAATCGGAGAACTTTCTTCCAAGGAGACACTTTCAGAATACCTTGTCACCAACTTGAAATTCAATCTCTTTTTCGTTTAAGGTCGGCATATGATTTTTGACGATCGGAAGTCGCTTTTAGACTATCCCGAATAACCTTTACTTTTTCTTTCTCGCTTTTCCGGATCAAATCAACCCCATGTATCTTCCTTTTCATCGAGCTCTGTCCAATATAATGGTGTTTTACATTTTCTCCCATACAAAGCTTCATACGGAGCCATTTTAATCTTGGATGATAATCATATTGTAAGCAAATTCAATCAAAGGTAGATATCTCTCCCAATTACCTTCAAATTCTAGTGTACAACATCGGAGCATATCTTACAATACTTGAATTACACGCTCAGATTGACCATCTGCCTGATGATGAAATGCGATCTTTGAAATACAACCGAGTACCCAAGGCTTCTTGCAATTTGTCCTAAACGAGGCGTAAATCGGGGATCTCTATCTCGATATAATAGAGACAGCACTCCATGTAACCCGACAATATCGGATATATCTGATTCAACTAGTTTATCTAAAGAATAATCCATACGTACCGGAATAAAGTGCGCTGACTTTGTCAATCGATCAACAATCACCCAAATAGCATCTTTTTTCCTTGGAGACAAAGGTAGCCCCGATACAAAATCCATAGTGATTCTTTCCCATTTCCATTCCGGTATAGTAATTGGTTGAAGTAACCTCGAAGGTACTGATGCTCACTTTAACTTGCGACATATTAAACACCTTGATACAAACTCGAGAGATATCACGTTTCATTCCCGACCACGGTAGACATCTTTTTCAGATCATTATACATTTTATTACTCCCCGGATGTACAGACATAGTACCGCTGTGAGCCTCGCGTAGAATCTTCTGTATGAGCTCTGAATTCTGAGGTACACATACCCTACCTTTGAATAATAAACAACCATCAGAACCAACCTGAAATTCAGGATCATTACTTGACTCACACTGTGCCCGTTTAACTTGTAACTTCTCATCATTCTTCCGAGCTTCACATATTTGTTGTAAAATGTCGGTTTAGCTCTTAATTCAGCTTAGATTGAACCATCATCAATCAATGATAACCGGGTATTCATAGCTCGTAAAGCAAACAGAGATTTTCGGCTCAAAGCATCAGCTACAACATTAGCCTTACCCGGATGGTAATCAATAATCAAATCATAATCCTTTATCAGTTCAAGCCACCTGCGTTGTCTCAAATTCAAATCTTTCTGTGTCATCAAATATTTCAAGCTTTTATGATCAGTATAAATATGACATTTCTCACCGTACAAGTAATGCCGCCATATCTTCAGCGCAAATACAATAGCAGCTAATTCAAGATCATGTACTGGGTAATTTCTTTCATGTGGTTTAAGTTGTCTTGAAGCATAGGCTATTACTTTACCTTCTTGCATCAAGACACAACCTAAACCATTTAATGAGGCATCACCTGTAAATAACAAATTCCTTACCCGGTTCATTTGCATTAATACAGTGCTTTCGTTAATAGGTTTTTCAATCGGTTGAAACTTTGTTGACATTCATCACCCACTCGAACTTTACATCTTTCTGCAATAATCGAGTCATTGGAGAAGCTATCATAGAGAAGAATCTGTACAAATCTCCGATAATAACTTGCTAAACCCAAGAAACTTCTAACTTCGGATACATTCTTGGTGGACTCCAATTGACAATAGTGAGATTTTACTCGGATCTACCCCGATGCCTGGCAGATACAATATGTCCTAGAAAACCCACTTCTCGAAGCCAAAATTCACATTTACTGAATTTAGCGTACAATTGCTTCTCTCGCAGAATTTGTAACACAGTTCTCAAATGTTCTCGCATGTTTTTCTTCATCCCGAGAATAAACCAAAATATCATCAATGAATACTACTACAAATCTGTCTAAGTACTGATGCGAATATCCGGTTCATCAAATCCATGAATATCTGCATGTGCATTAGTTAGCCCAAGCGGTATAACTAGAAACTCATAATGCCTGCACTGGTTCTAAAAGTCATTTTTGGCACATCGACTCCTTTACTGTGTAGTGATAATAGCCCGATCGAAGATCAATTTTTGAAAATACAGAGCACCTTTCGGTGATCAAATAAATCATCGATCCGGGTGTAACGGGTACTTATTCTTTATAGTTACTTTATTAAGTCAGTCGGTGAGTCGATACACAATCTCAAAGACCCGTCTTTCTTTTTCACAAACAGTAACCAAGCACCCCAAGGTAAATGACTCGGTCGGATAAAACCCACATCAACAAGTTCTTGTAATCGTGTCTTTAACTCCTTTAATTTCGTAGGAGCCATACGATACGGAGCTATGGAGATCGGAGTAGTTCCGGAATCAAATCTATAGAAAATTCCACTTCTCTTTCGGTGGTAATCCGGTAATTCTCCGAAACACATCGGAAAATTCACATACCACCGAATCGCTCTGTATTTTTGACTCGAGATACTTTGGTGTCAAGTACATAAGCCAAGTAAGCATCATACCCTTTTTTAACATACCTGCTGTCTTTGCCATTATCGAAATCACATCGATAACCCCTCATGTCGATTAGATTTAACCGAAGCAACTCACCATTCTGACATTTTAACATAATATATTTATGTCTACAATTTACTACTGCATCATGCTGGGTTAACCAATCCATACCCAATATCACGTCAAATTCATCAAATGGCAATAACATCAAATCAGCCAAGAAACAATAACCTCTTACCATCAGTGGACAATTTTTACAAATTTTATCCACTAACACGGACTGGCCCAGGGGGTTCGAGACTTTAACCACAAATTCAGTAGGTTTAACAGATAAATTTTTAACAATTGCAAGTTTAACACATATATATGAATGCGTAGAGCCAGGATCAATCAATGCAGTAATATCAGTGTCAAGTAAAGAAAATGTACCAGTAATAACATCGGGTGCTGAGGTATCTTCTCTGGCACGAATGGCATATGTCCTAGCAGGTGCTCGTACCTCAGGCCTACCTGCAGTATCTTTTGTAGCTCCTCGACTACCACTGACATTACCGGATGGTCGAGGTGGTCTACCCTCAAACTGGATTACTCGGCTTCAATATCTGTTTCACTTCTTTTTCAACCCTTTTGGACAATCTCTCGAGGAAATGGTCAAAGAACCACATCGGTAACAAGCCTCACTCTTAAATCGGCATTCACCAAAATGAGCTTTATTACAGTACTGGCATCTCGGTTTAGGAGTTTCGACACTGCCAACACTGGTCACTGACGGAATAGAAGGCCTTGGATTAGTGCGTTGAGAACCTCGCTCTTTGCCCGAATACCCAATGGTCAAGTAGAACGATCCCGATATTTCTTCAATTTCTTTGAAGAAAGTAAAATCGGGATTTTCTCGTCGGTCTTTTACTAAAAATTTGAGCTTCCCCTCTCACTGTTTCTTTTCTTTGCTCAATTCTTACGCTTTATAAGCTCTCTCTCGCCAATGTAGTAAACTCTCGAATTTCAAAAATTCGATCAAGTAACTTAATGTCTTCATTCAACCCTTCTTCTTGAATCGTTTGCACATTTCAGAACCATTGTACCCATTCTCGAGCATATTTACTCAATCGAACAAATTCTCTTTCATATTGAGATCATTGATCTATTGCCCCCTGTTTTACTCAAGAAATTCTTTTCTTTCTCGGTCAAGGAACCTCTGGGTGATATATTTTTTCGAAACTCTGGTCTCAAAGAATTCCCATGTAATTTCTTCTTTGGAACAAATCAAGCTTTAGTATTCCACCAATGGTAAGTCGTGTGTCTTTTAGCGGTGAGACGGCACATTTGGACATTCTTACGGTGTACAAGATAATTCCTCCGTAACCCGAGTAGTGTGTTTTCTAACGAGAATTCAGCCCGTTCGAATCATCATCAATCGCTGCTGCTCAAATTCTTTGGCCCCATATTTTGGATTTTATCTACGTGAGCTTTCCTTTTCCGACATGATTCATGACTGTACCTGTGGGATCTCGGGAACCGATGGAGGAGCAGGAAGGGGAGCTTGAGCTTGTTGCACTACATGGTTAGTTCTTAAATATTGACCAAACCATTCATTCATCACTTGAAAGAAGGCTCGCTTTGCCTCCTCCCCTTGGCCCTCAGATATGGGCCTTGTACTACTAGTTACTTCGACTTCCCTTTGTGCCCGTTCTGGAGCTGGAGCATGACTCCCGGCTTCCTCAGATTGAGCTCGGTCGGTAGACATTTACTATAAAAAAAACACATTTAAATGGTCAGGAGATATCACACTATCAATAATAATTTAAATGGCATGTATAGCTAATTCCCGTGTTTGCTACATCGGTCCTAGAACCGACTAAACCGTAGCTCTGATACCAATAAATGTAATACCCCTACCCATATTCATTGTCGGAATAGGGTGCGAGGCATTACCGGAGTTTACGAATTAAAAATTTTTTTTATTCAATATAGCCCTTTTATAAATATCTAAACTTCCCTGTAATATTAAATCGAGACCAATCCACGTCAATCAAATCAATTTAACATATTTTCATGATAGATTCATGCATTTATATAAGATAACGTCATCACATATCTATAACCAGGTTTGTTAACCATACTAATGGCTAACTTTACATTCCTTTCACGTTAACATTTACTTTGTTAGCTTATATATGCCATTGATTCCCAAAATAAAGTTCCTTTATTTACCGAAATTCCGAGGTTGATAGTGTGATGTGTCTCCGACCAAATCCAACCTCCGAGCTCTTAACACTACAAAACAGGAGAAAAGGAAACAGGGTAAGCACTTTGTGCTTAGTAAGCTCATGTAACAAGAATTACACTTACCTAATATTTTCAGTACAATACAATAAACATTACATATATCCATTCAATGCATTATTACCCTAACATGCACAAACTCAACATTCAAGTTAGTACAATAATTTCTATATATCAATAATATATATCATGATTGATGTGCTCATCAATACTATGATTTCCATTCCCTTGTTGTTTTTCCATATTTATCCCGTTGAATTACTCAAATTTCGATGGATTTTTCAGAGGTACACATTTAGTGTACAAATCCGGTCCGTCAATTCATATTCATGTGCGCACATTTCCATTTGAGAGAGCACACTCGCGAACCTCAACCTTGCGGCGGGATTACCAGTCGAGCTAAATCCTCGCAATATAAACTCATAGAGTATTGTCGGGATTACAGTCCAAAGCTAAATCCTCTGCAACGACAATTACTCTAATGAGCTTGGATCCGAATTACATCCGAGCTAAATTGGACTTAATTCGGATTACCCGTCCAAGCTAAATCCATTTTCCACATATTCTTCTGGGAGGGCTATATCAGGATAGGATCACCCGTCCAGGGCTAGATCCTTTTACCGTCAATTCCTTTTCAGAGATCCATCGAATTTTCCTTTCATTCAACGGGATTTCTTCCCTTTATATCAAATGTGTCAATGTTTCATCAATTTTCATATAATGAACATTCAAATCATATTCACATCAATAACATACATTTCAAGTATTTAAGAATATAATTCAAGTTACATGAACTTACCTTGATACTTGTTTGTAAACAGCAAAAATCTACTAATCCCGAACTTTTTCCTTTCCTCGATCTAGCTTCATATTTGAATCTTCTGGATCTAAATAAATAAATTTAATTATCAATTTAATACATTTCATGTTCATATGCAACATTCTCTATAATTCAACTATTATTTATAGTTCATTCAAAGTTGTCTACTTGAGTCATAGTCACGAAATTATTTATAACTTGAGCTACGGAACTCCAAATTAAGATCTGTTAATTTTCCCTGAAACTAGACTCATATATCTTCTTACCGTAAAATTTTCAGAATTTTTGGTCTAGCCAATCAGTACAGTTTATTCTTTAAAATCACCCCTGTTTTGCTGTCTGACAATTCTGACTCTTCTTCACTAAAAATTAATTATCTCCTTGTAAAGAATTCAAATGATATTATAGTTTTTTTCTATTAAAACTAGACTCACTCAGAATTCTATACATATAAATTTAAACCCCTAATTATTTTTCTTCATTTTTTTATGATTTTTCAAAGTCAGAACAGGGGAACCCGAATTCATTCTGACCTTGTCTCACAAAATTCATTATATCTCAAAATTTACAAATCCATTGCTTACAATATTTCTTCTATGAGAAACTAGACTCAATAAGCTTTAATTCCATGTTTTGTTCATCTTCTAATTCGATTCCTACAATTTTTGGTGATTTTTCAAAGTTAGTCTACTGTTGCTGTCCAAACTGTTTTAGTGCAAGCTGTTTATTACCACCATTTTCCCTAAGCTTTTATTAAATGATAATTTCGTCCCTACTCAATTAGCCTCTCAATTGAGCTGATTTTTCTCAATTAACATTCTATTATATCACCTTAAACTAGTTTACAACTTTTAGGAATCAGAATTTCAGAAATATACTTTAATTCCAAAAATTTTCACAATTAGGTCCTAAAAATCAATTTCTATTGAAATTGCCTAATAAAATCATCTCATAAACAAATTAAAGCTTTAATTTCATTCTATTTCATCATAAACTTACAGCACTCAACCATGGTGATTTTCAATTTCATTTATGAAATCAAAAACTAATGAATTTAATAGTAGGACCTAGTTGTAAAAGTCTTAGAAACACAAAAATTACAAGAAAAAGGCAAGGATTAACTCACTTGGTGAAAAAATTATGAAATACCAGCTTAGAGAACCCTCCTATGGCATTTTTAGCTGCTGGAATTGAAGAGAAATGAAGAGAAATCTAGATATTTCCTATTTAGTCCTAGTTTTATTTAGTTAATTTTGCAATATTCCAATTTTACCCTTAATTTATCAATTTTTCTGCTGATTTCATACCCTTGCCGTCCAGCCCAAATAACTTTTGGGTCTAATTGCCTTTTAAATCCTTTCTCATTAGACTCTTAAGCTATTTAATCACTCTAGCAACTTTTACACCTATTACAATTTAGTCCTTTTCATTTAATTGACTACCCAAACATTAAAATTTCCTAACGAAATTTTAATACCACATTAATAACATTTCATAAATATTTATAAAATTATTTTCGACTCAGTTTTTACGAGATAGAGGTCTCGATAACTTATTTTTACCTAATTTCTTCAATAATTTTTTTTTAACTAGCCACTAAATCGATAAAATTTTTCTATCAATATTTTCATACGACTTTCCTATCATATAAATTTTCATGCAAAAATATTAAAATAAATTTCTCTTTAAATCGGATTTGTGGTTACGAAACCACTATTCCGATAACCTTGAATTTAGGCCATTACACTATTTAAAAAGTATTTTCAATAAAATGAACTTAACAATTTTAGTGTTAAGATCTTGCTTAGTAAAGTGAAAAAAAAAATTGGAAAGATAAAAAAAATGAAAAAAACAGAAGGATAAAAAATATATTTTTTCTTTCCATAGGAATGTTTGGTGGGAAAGATGAAAAATTGGAAAGAAAAAACAGTAATTTTCTTTCCATTCATTGCTTTGTAGAATTGAAAAATGTGAGGAAATAAAATAAAACATTTGCAAAATGAATACTTTTGAACTAGGATTAATATTTATGAATGTATCTGAACTCGACAAATTTTGTTTTGAATCTAATTAGTATCTAAACTTTGAAACTATAAGCCAAATTGATACTTTTATTAGGTACCTAACTAACACTATTAAAATACATCGACGTAACACTAATGACCAATAGCAAGTCAAATTTGTAACAGTCTGATTTTTCATGGTACCCAAAAAAGGGGTTTCGAAACCCCATTTTTGTAAACCAAATCCTCAAATATTAAATATAGATATTTATAGAGATGGTATAATAGAATATTAAAGTTTAGCTCTTCAATTTTGTCTATTAATTGCTTAATTAGAGTACAGGAACTAAATTGTAAAAGTTTTATTGTTATAAGTTTTAATTGGCTAAAGGTATAGGGACTTAAATTGTAATTAGTCAAAGGTTCAAAAGGGTAATAGACCATTTTCTAATATATATTAGTGGATGATGAGGTAAGACGCCACTAAGATTAATTAAAAGTAGATTAAGCTAATTATCATATAGTTAGGTTAATTAATTTGGGTAATTAAGTATTTAACCATGATATATAAAGCTAAGTTAGTGGCTTTCTCATCTTCTAAATTGTACCAACCTAGAAACATAAAGAAGAAAACCTTAGAAAGTTTTGCACATTCGACAACTATTTGGTATGTGTTTTCAAGTTCTTTTCATGTAATTTTTCTGTTTTTGAGATCATGAGAGCTTGATTTAGCTAGCCCATGTACCAATTTGTAAAAATGTTAAAGTTTTTGAAAGTTTCCATTGTTGATTTAAATTGATAGATTTTAAGCTTAGATGTGAAAAAGGACTAGATTGTAACGTTTAATTGTTAGTTTTGTATAAAAGGACTAAAGTGAGTAAAATGTAAAATTGACATGGAATTTGGTAATAATAGATAGTAGGGGGTCTTTAATGAATTTAATTGAGTTTAGTTTTCAAATCGAAGCTCAAAATTGAAAGTTATGCCTATTTCGGTTTCAATGACTAAATTGAATAAAATGTAAAATTTTAGGGGTATCAAAAAATTAAAGTTTCATAAGTTCATTCATGACATGCATAGTGTATAAATATTTGGTATTGATGGATTGAATGAAATAATTGTATAGATCAAGAATTGAAACAAACTAGTGATAATCGAAGAAAAGCCAAAATTGTTGATTAGTCCGTCGAGGTTCGGTTGTTTGTTGTTTTGACGAGGTAAGTTCATATGGAACTTACTAATTTATTTTCATGTTATGTTAAATTGTGTTCTATTTCATTTATGTGTTAGATTGAAATGAATTGGTGAATTTGGCACTTATAGTTCAAATTGGATTGAATTGTAAATTCATGAGAATATCAGTTATGTGAAAATAGAACAAGATGTAAATGAGATTATTGACTAAATATGTGTATCATATGAAAAATCAAATGGTGTACAGGAAATGATAATGTCATGTATATGGAAATGATGCCCGAGTGGACCTAATAAAATGTTAGGATACGTATGGTATGCCAATAGGGTTATATGTGCGATTAATCAGGGTTTTTAAAGATTATTATGGGATCTAGCATTTGTTTCAGATCCTCAAATTATATGTATCATAAGTTTAGATTGAACAGGTAACCTCAATATAATGTTAGCTTGTGTAAACAACCTTGAAATATTGTTAGCTTGTGCGAGCATTACATTCCCAGGTATCCGAGTTCATTTTACTATAGTTCCATCGAACGATGTTCAATTGATTGGATATGGAATTTAAATCATGAATTCAAAATTAAATGGTATTGATGAAATTTGACATACAAATTGCTATATGATTTTGTTTTACATGTTGATAGTATTTACGATTCAAGAACGTAACTAACATATTTGATTTGTGGTGATGTTGCATGTATAAATATGGGTTAATATGCCAAGGAAAGTTAATTTGGTAGCCGAATAGAATAATTGTTTATGCTTAAATGATTAAGGTAAGTTTTAGCTACCATATGAGCTTACTAAGCATTATATATGTTTTTCCCGTTTATTTTCCCATTTCCTTGTAGATTGCCACCTTGTAGAACACGTCAAGTCGTATTATTTTGAAGCTTACACTATCCCATCCCCAATTCGATAGCTGTTTGGTCAATTTGGGTCAAATATTATGGCATGTGTTTAAGGTGTCTTATGGTACATCTTAGTATGTAAATGTGTTTACTTATGATAAGTTGGTTTTAACTTTCATCTATCATGTTAATTTGGTGATTTGAATCATACATGTGATAGACATATATGTGTGCTTATGCTAAATGATGTGATGAATTATAATCAAAGGTATAACATATGAAATAGCATGAATGAATTAGAGATGGTAATTTGGTTAATAGTTGAATGAAATGAACATATGTTTGGACATTGGTAACTTGATGCTTGCTTGTAAAATGTGACCTAAATGTAAAAGTTGATGATTATTCTTAGGGCTTATATGCCATAGATATGCTTAAGGCTCATAAGGTTATAAAATAAAGTGAAATAGCATGTTTGAACATGAATTGGCTTAGATAAGGTTGGTATTTGGTTGGATGATTTGGATGGCATTGTATTTATTGTATAAAAATGGATATTTTTGTAATAAGTTGAGTGTATATTAAATTGGTTTTGATTAGAAATGATTAAATGAATTGTTTTGGTATGTTTTTACGTATTTTGATTCAATTGAGTTTGGTATTAGGTACAAAAAATGATAGGTTTGGTGGGAAAGTTTAAAATAGGTACCAAATGGTTCATTTTTACCAAAAACAAAATCCTTGTCCTAATGACCATTTTTCCTTGTCACACCGCCAACTGACAATATGTGACATGGCTACATCAAGTAGCTTGACGTCGTGACTTGAAAAATTGTTTGGTGACTTCACAACATGAGGAAGATGACATTACAATGTTGGCCCTAAATATTAAAAACTTTACAATTTGGTTCTATATCGTGCTCAAGTCAATATAAGAGCTTTCGTAAGCTCGATTAAGATTCGAAATTGATTATTTAGCATGAAATGAGTGTAATTAACATTGAAATTGCATGTTTGAATGATTTGTATTTTGTGTATTTGACTGTTGTTGCTCTAGTAATGGGTGTGGCATCCTATAGTTCAGACTCGGCGATAGGTTCTAGTGAGGGGTTCTACATTTGTGGTATCAATGCTATGGTTTAGTTGGTTTTAGGACTGAAATGTAGCACTTATCGAGCTTAGAAATACATGCCACAATAACTTGTGATAGTGTGAAGCCTTTTGATCTGAATTGACTTTGCTTTCTTATATAGATAAATCATGTTTGTTGAATCCAATCGAGTTGTATTTGACAAGGTAGGTAGAAATTAATGTTTTTGCTTCCAAACAAAGAGCTGCCCAAAGTTTGCCTGTTCCGCAAAGGTTAGGGATTGAGGCAAAAGATGCCTTTATACAAATGATGAACCAAAGGTTCACTCAATTTATGGGAGTTTGATCTGCCACAAATTGTACTGACACTTTAAATACTTTTCGGAACTTAAAGAGCTTGTTTTCTAAGCATTTTAATATATTTGATTGTGTTTTTGCATTTCTTAACTTAGTTCATTTTATTGCAAAATAAGCGTTTTTACGCACCTTAGTGTTTCGATGACTTATGAGGGTATCTCGGGCCTCAAGAATGATTAATAGGTTAGTTGAGTGTGTAGGCTACCATTTTAGGCCCCAAAATACAAATGACGATAGCCCTATCATGACACAGGCATGTAGTGTTGCGACACTGAACTTCAAAGCCAAAGACAAAATCCTAGGATAAAATAGGGTGTATGTTGCGACACAAGGTAGGCAGTGTCATGATACATCTCCTACACAACAAAGAATTCTTGCACATGAAGTTATGATGTCATTTTGAAAGATGCTGATGTAAGCAGCTGTGATTTGGTAGATTTTTGTATCTCTTGTATTAACTAGACTTTAAGTGTATCTAGAGATGTGAGGGAACCAAGTAACACTACTTTAACGAGATTTTTTATTATTTGGTTTAGTTTATTTTTATGTTTCAGTAGTCAAAATTCTGCCTATTTTGATTTGAAGGAGATAGTTTTTGCATTTTTAATGAATTTTTCTTTTATGAAATCTTGTTATTTGATTTCTTCATCACTTTAGATATACATTTCATCTTTAGCATAAAAACCACCATTTACTTTTCTTTTGTCTTTTCAATTTAGCTTTACCTCTCCTTTATATACTTTCTCATTACAAAATTACCTTTACAAATAAACATGACAATTATTCTTCAACTAACATAAATTTTAACATACCTGAAGAACTCTACCAAGTTCTGCGTATTATGCATACAGGACTTCTTCACTTTACATGGTCCAAGAACCAGCTAAATCAAGCTCTGATACCAAATTTGTAACACCCCAAACCCAATCTAATGAATGAATTCAAATATTGGATGTTACCACTCTAATACATAAGTAACTTAACTCTACTTACACAAATTACAATCGATTTGAACTAATTAATTACAAGACTTCATAATATAGTACATAAGTATAAACTTTGAAGAATTTCAGTTATAATACATAGGGAATTTAATTACAAATATTATTAAAATGATGTCCTGGTCTGACGTAGTTTTCCCAATTTAAAGGTTTCTATGTGCCAAACAAATTTAACCACGCCATCAAAGCTTGTTCTATGTGCATAATAATCTGATACGTCGCTCCTTAGGCGTAGTCCTGACATCGTTCCCTTTAGGCACAACCTCACATTCAACTTGAAATAGAAAACGAAATCCATGTAATAATCATTTATACCTTAGTCGTTGATTTTCATAAACGAGCAAATAGTCCATCACCATTAGCTCATATTTCTTGAAATCCTTAGTTGTTTGTCACTAAGAACAGTTTACCATTAACGAAACATAATCCTTCCTTCTATCTATTATATCATAGTCAATTTTCCTTAACATTGTTTCATCAGTGGCTTCATCTTTTCAGAACTTCTTCTTTTCATACTCATTTTAATCATGATTCCCTTACTCAATGCCCTTTGCAAAACAAAGTTTGAATTCGCTTCCATTACCTTATCTTTCTTCGACTACCCTTTCTTTTTACTGTTCACTGATAGATGCATTTTATCAAACGATCAGAAGTAGCCTTTGCATAGGTTTGTTCATTAATTTTACTTAACCCATACTTTGAATTCACCATATGCTTTGGCACATTCCAGTTTCTCTATTCTTATCTTAAGACCATGTAGGTTACGCCATAATATTTCATATGAAGCTCGACACAAAGGAAGCTCATTAGAATATCTCATCGATGGTGTAACATAATATACTATAGGGGATTTTCCTTCTAAGTTCATTACAACTATTATTCCTTCAGAGTTCACCATGAATACCATTTCCTTCTCTCAGAGTCTGCCATAAAGGCATTTCCTTCAAATGGTCACCACAAGGGCCATTATTTAAAGTGCGCCACAAAGGCATTCTCTTCATAGATCGCCAAAAAGGCTTATTTTTTGAAGTGTTCACGATTAGGATTCGCCTAAACTAACATTTTGTGAAATTTGCCCCTCATCGTCCTGTGTCATGGAGAAAACCCCCTTAGGGTAATCACCTTCCTTTAATTCTTTTCCACATGATGTCATAGCCCAAGTATGGTCTTCAATGATATGGTGCCATGGCCATGGACTCTCTTTTAAAGATTTATATCAGAGATCGTGTTTTTAGTCTCAACAGACCATTTTAGACGACTCTGCATAGACAAACACACACGCATCATGCTCAGATCCATTCTCATCAGAACACTTCAAATAGTATACAACTAAGATGCATATACATGATCTAGACATTTAGGTGCAACCATACTTCACACTAACTTACTTGAACTCATCAGATCTACACCAAGTATGCATATCATTCTCAACAAACATTAGCACAGTCATAGACATAAATCAATAGCTACACACAAGGTCACATACATAGCATATTGTAATCTCAAGGATCACAACATCATCTTTCAGCCAATCTCTTACAGATTTACAAGTACCATCATCATACAAACAAGAGTCAGCATAAAGACTCACCTAATTCTCTCCTACTGTAGTTCAAAGCTACAAATCCAAACTTCCATCGTGCAATAAGCAACTACTACTACTACAGAACAAGGAAGCTCATCAAGATGTATTCATATACCCTATTTCCTATCATTTTTAACAATGGAAATCCCCAAACAGAGTCCTTTTATCCTTTATCTTATTGATTTACCAAGTCTGTAACAACCCATTTTTAGTGAAATCAGAATAGTGATTTCGTGACCACAAATATGATAAGTAAATTATTATTTTATTATTATTTTAATGTTTACAGTATGCCAGAACATTTGTATTAAAATTTTGTTAAGAAATTTTGATGTTTGCATGCTTAATTAAGTGAAAAGGACTAAATCGTAAAAAGTACAAAAGTAGAGTTCTATTAGTTAAAGGTATCAATTAGTTATGAAACTCTAAAGTGAATAGATTTAATTGGAAATTACACCATTCAAAATGTTAGAGGACTTTTATGACGTAAAAATTAAGTGATATTAATGTTAATAGGTAAGGTTAAATAGCTAATTTAATAATTAAGTTAATGTAAAATATGAAAAACAATTGTATCATCTTCCTTAGTAAATTTATTCACTAAAATTAGAAGAAAAATCCATAGCTAGGGTTCTTTTTTTGGCCAAGCTCTCCTATTGCATGTAATTGGTTTTTGAGCTCGTTTTTAATACTTTTTATGTTTTCGGGATCGTTGTAACTAAACCTAGCTAGCTTGGGGATCAATTTGTAAAACTGTTAAAGATTTAGGATTGTGCCATGAATGATTTTGTATGATACTAGATGTTTAATGATAGATTGTGAGTCCTTATTTATAAATAAAAAAGTTTTGTAAAGTGATTTTTGATGAAAATTGTATTTAAGGACTTATTTGTAAAAATGATAAATTTTCTTTGTAAAATTATGAATTGATGGTTTGTATAGATTGACTTAAGTCCCTAGAGAATTCAACTAGGTTGAAAAGAGGATTAAAACGATTAGATTTTAATTTATGAGCTTAAGGACTAAAAAGTGAAAAAATTAAAATGTTAGGGGAAATATAATAATTTTGCAAAAAATAAATGTGGACTGAATTGAATAATAAAATTATTAAATGGATTGAATGTATCTATTTAGATCAAGATAGACCACGTACGAGTTTAGATGAGGGAAAAGCTAAAGCCTCGGATTGGTCGACTTCGTTTCTATGCTCTAGTCGCCATGGTAAGTCCGTAGTGTTTTAATACGTATATGAATTTCTATTTGTTTTCTTTCATTATGATGCTTTAATTATTATGATTTTAGAAGAATATTGTTGAATTGCACATTCGTGCCCCTGTTTGTACTTCGGTACCCCTAAATGCACTTTTGTGCCCCTGTTTATTCTTCGGTATCTTTGAATCAAATAGTATATGAATCATATTTAATTAATTTATATTAAATGATATAATTTGTTCTTACTAAGCTCTATATGTTTATCTATTATTGTAGCTTGTTTTGTAGATCATCGTTGCTGACATTTTGGGACGGATCAAACCAACGACTCACACTATCCATTATAGTTGATAGTTTTTGTATCTCCTAAGGTAGTGGCATGTATAAACTTAGGTAGTTGAAACTGTGGTTGGAATGTGTTGGATGTTTTAAAATTATCTTTTGATGAATATGTAACTAGTAGTTAAATGTGTTTGTGCTTTGGTTACATGTATGCATAATAAGTTATAATGTTTGCTTTATAAGATACTTTTTGTAACAGCCCGATTTTAGTGAAATCGGAACAGTGGTCTCGGGACCACAAATTCGAGCCGAAAAATAAAATTTATTTTTATTTTATTATATGATACATATTATACTAGAAATTTCGTGTGAAAATTTTGAAAAGAAAATTTTATCGATTTAGTGCCTAATTACGAGAAGCACTAAATCGCATAAAATGCAAAAGTTGGATTCTAGTAGCTAGAAGGACTAAATAGCTATGGAATTCAAAACTTAAGGTCCTTATATGGTAATTAGACCATTAGTAAAAGTATGTAGATTTTTATAGTGACTCATCCATGGAATTATAGAAAAAGACAAGGGACTAAATTGGAATACCAAAATATTAATTAATTAAAAAGCTTTCAAGGCCTAATTGGGTAAGTTCTCTTGTCTCGTTTTTAGTAATTTTGGTATTTTTAAAACTGGAATAGTTTAATCTCTCTATTTGAAGGATTAATTTGAAAAGTTATCAAGGTATGAAAATGGGTCATGGATGTATTATGCTGGAAATTAGAAATTTATGGTAGAAAATGAAAGATTATTGATAGATAAACAACTTTTACAAAGTGATTTTTCATGAAAACATGATTTAGGGACTAAAATGAAAAGTTGTAAAATGTGATGAAAAATTCTGAAATTTTATAAATACATGTGTTGGAAAATTTGTAATAGGTCTTTGGTTAGGCTTGGAATAGGGAGTAACTTGCACAAGTTTCATTTTCCGAGCCTAAGGACGAAAATAAAATTTATGAAAAAGTTAGGGGTAATATAGTAATGTTGCCTAGGATGAAAATTTAGTCCATATGAATGTAAAATATGATAAATCGATGTTAAATTTACTCGTATAGATCCGGATAGACCAAATTCGGAGTTAGAACGAGAAATGAGGAAAATGCCGGATTAGTAGATTTTACATACACGAACCTTTGTCAAGGTAAGTTCGTGTAACTAAATTGTATATGTTTTTATGCTTGATTTAAGTGTTGTGTTTGTGAATTTTATAAATTTCATAAATATGTAAAATGATCACCTACTCGATATAGCCCGATAAATGAAAATGCTAGATAAAATGGTAAATGAATAAAATGTTACTTATATGCTTGATATGAATATGGATGTGTTTTTCTCGAATTACATAAATGTTAGGGAGGTATGAAATAATCAAATGCCCGATAATGCTTGAAAAGTGTTTAAACCCTGGTTGAATAAATGGAAAGTCGATGGATATGTGATTTCCCGAAACGAAAGAGGTCCTGCATTTGTTGCGGATAGGATTTAGCTCAGACGAGTAATCTTTCAACCTCAATTCTGATAGGATTTAGCCCGGACGGGTAATCCTGACATAAGTCCTCTCGAGCATATATTATGGATTAGATTTAGCTCGAACGGGTAATCCAAATCAAGCTCTTTAGAGCATATGACATAAAAAGGATTTAGCCTGGACTAGTAATCATGTTGTATACATGTGTAACTTGAGAGGGTACTCTATGAAATAGTACCTTATGGGTACAATTGGACACGAATTGATGAATTCTGATTTGTACACCTTGGGTGTGCTACCTGTGTATCCATCGATATTTCGAATAAATTCGGCGGGTAACGTTCTGACAAGGGCAAAGATGAATTTAAAACAAGTTGACATGGAATGATACATATGATATGGAAATATGACATGAGAGAATATTACATGAAATACAAGAAGATGATATTTGTATATGGAAATTTACTTGATGAGAATGTTTATCCTTGATCATAGACCCGAATACCCCGAATGTACTACTACTTGGGTGACCTTAATACTCTAATAAAATGAGTAAAGTTTTGGTATGGAATGATTTGAACTCGAAATGAATTATTGAAATCGTACTCGAAATAATGAGATGAATTATGCATGTTGAATGAATACATGATGTGGCAAGCATATGTGCTTGGAAACTTGGTTGTTGTTGAGCCCTTATATGTTTTAATGTTAATATGAAATATATGACTAACGAGGGCAATGAGAATGTGTGTAGGGCTTGAGGGAAAATTGATTGATTATACCTTACATAGTTATCTCATAATAGAATGAAGGGTAAGTTAAGTGTCATGTTATACGAACTTACTAAGCATTTTTATGCTTACTCCATTTTATTTTCCCTGTTTTAGAGTAAATCGAAAGCTCGTTGGATTAGAAGCTTGGCAGAGATCACTCACACTATCCATCGGCCCATGTCGATATAGTATGGTAATTCAATTGCAGTTGTAATGTCATGTATAGGATATGTTGGCCATATTGGCATGTAAACGTAAACGATGCTTGTAATCTAGCCATTGGAATGGCTAGTAATGATTTTTTTGATATACTTGTAATGTCATATTATGTTAGCCACATATATGTTAAGTAGTTGATCAAATTATATCTAACATGAGAATACAACCAAGGTAAGATTGTAAACATGTATGCATAAAAAGTTATGCCATGATGATGAATGGAATATGCTTGATTAGAATGCCTAAAATGGTAAGTAATTGTATGTGATGATATATCATGTCAAATGATAGAATTAACTTGAATAAAATGCTTGGATTTGTTGGGTTATAAATGCAAGATGTGGTGTAGGATAATGGCAAAGTTTGGGGTGAGAAATAAAGCTAGGAATGGCTTTATTTTGTCCACACGAGCAGACACATGGGCGTATGTCTAGACCGTGTGTGACACATGTGTCCCCTGCACCTTAATTTTGAGAAACAGAATACTCAGAATTGGGCACACAGACAGAGACACGGATGTGTGTCTCAGCCGTGTGTGCCACAGGCCTAGAACACAGACGTGTGTCCTGGCCGTGTGAAACCTGCATCTAATTCGAATTGAATTAATTAACCACACGGCGTAGCACACATGCGTGTGGCATGCCCGTGTGTGCAAGTCAGAGAGTTACACGGGGTTGAACACGGCCTCTAGCACGGGCGTGTGAGCCCTGTATCTTGGAGAAATTTTGAAAAGTCGTGAAAAATTCTTAGAAGTCCTGATTTAGTCCCGACTCGATTCTAATGCTCGTATTGGGCCTCGAGGGCCCAATTAAGGGACGTTATGAATGATCTCGGTAAATGAATAGACAGAATAGTAACTTGCCTGAATAAATCAAAAAATGTTCTGAATATTCTGGTAACGCTCTGAAACCCTATTTCGGTGACGGATACGGGTTAGGGGTGTTATACTTTTGGTCACTTTTGATAATGGGTGTGAATGACTTAACGGTATGTTTTAAATTGGTATGTTCATGGCTAAGATATGGCATGTTTTGAAAAGTATTGAATTAGATCTTCATGTTTGAAAGTAGTTAAATTTGACATGTTTAAGTAAATTTTAATGGTTTCTTTTGAGGTGGCTTTAAATGGCATATTCGTTAGTTAAAATAAGACTTTTGGAATGGTGCATATATGCATATTTTAGGTATGTTTTGATGCTTTGTAAGAGTACACCAATCGTTCAAATGATTATGCATGTTATGGTGTTGAGGATGGCTTGTTTTTGGTTCATTTTAGGTCCACACAGCCAGAGACATAGGTGTATGACTTAGCCGTGTATAACATACGGCCTGGCGACATGGCCATGTCTCCTGAAGGTTCCTTTGCAAACAAGTCTCTGATTTACACGGTCTAGCACACGACCTGGCACACAGGCGTGTGGGTTTATTTCGAGAGTTACACAGTTTGACACACGGCCGTGTGACATTGCCGTGTGACCCTACTCAGAGAGTTACATGGGTGAGGACACGGGCTGGGACATGACCGTGTATCTCTAGTTTGATTGTTACACGTCCTAAGACACGGACGTGTCTCTTAGCCATGTGAGGCACATGGCCGTGTGATCTCTGTATCCAGGTTTTTGCAACTTTTTCTTAAACTTTCCAAATGATTTCAGTTTAGTCCCAATTTGTTTCTAAGGTATATTTAAGGACTTGATGGCTTGATTTAGGGACAATATGTATGTAAATGAATGGTTATTAATATGTTTATGATAATGTATGAAATGTATGTTTAAATGTTCTATTTGAACGGTAATGCTCCGTAACCCTATTTTGGTGACGGATATGGGTTAAGGGTGTTACAAAGTCCAACAAATTTACTTTTCGCAACAGAATATGTAGAGTCATAAGCCTTACCTCAACGTGGTGTAATCACTAGTAAAGATCCAAATCTTTAACTTTAGCTCAAGAGAGAGAAACAAATACTTTGAGTTCCTTTAGATCTAGATAGAAATACTTCTTGAAGAAGGAAGTTGAAAAACTCCCTCTTTTTAGACCTAAATGTACCCTTCCATTCGATCTCTTAGGTCCTGCGGTACCTCGACGATTATACCACGATGCCCTTAACTTAAAGCCTAAGCCTATATGCGATGTATAGACTCCTGCAACCATGACATATTTGTTTCCTTGAACATAATTTCATTTCTTTCTAAAAGAACTATATATAAAACCTAAGCTCTTATTGGAACCTACCACGTGTCACACACTTTCAAAGCCACCTTTATAAATGATTTATAGTTGTAAATAGAAATCCACTATTTTTATATTCCTGGTTTGTCCCTTTGCTCCTTTCTAACTACGTCATTAGAACGTAACTAACACAACAATGTAATAAACTAGACATACAATAACTTTGGCAGAAATCCCCAACACTTTTACAAAATCTCTTCTTCTTTATAACTTAATACATTCTAAGAATGATCCTTACTTAACAATCTGATACCTACAATGCGCCTGATCTATACGCTAGAACAGCAATTGGGTAGATAGCACTACGTCACTTAAGTTACTTTCGGTTACTCCCCAAATTCAGAACCTGCCTAAAACTAGGTATTACAAAGTTTATTTGATTGGGAATTCAAACTATGAAATGGAAAATAATGTTAGGAATTAATTTGAAATGGGATGTATTAAGGGTAAATAGATTGTATGATATGATTAAGATAGTGAATTGATTAAATGATTTTTATTTTACGAATGATGATGAAATGTTGAATTAAGTAAATTGAAATGTTATATGATTGAGTTAATATATAGTATGATAAATGTTGAACTCACCTTTTTGATATGTGATTTTCCATGATAGGCAAACTTTACCAAGCTAAGTAGCATGTAGTTTATAATTATAATCAGAGGTAAGTTATTTGGTTTTAATACCTATAAACTTACTAAGCAAACGTAATGTTTACTCCCTTGTTTCCTTTTTCCTTATAGTCTCAACTTGCGGAAGCTGTCAAGTGCATCGTTGGGAAGCTCACACTATCTCGGCATTGATTATGAAGTCTTTTGACCATATTAAGGCTTGGTTATGTGTGACATGTACTTAGGAGTTGTTTTGGTTTAATTATATAGTGGTATGACTTGAAATCCCTGTTTGTGTGATTATGGAAAAGAATATGCTTGTTGAAAACATATGTATTAGTAAATGGTTGAATTCTGTATTTGGTATTTGAAATGACATTTTGAGTATGCAATTATATAGGTAATATGCTGTCATGATATGAATTAGTTGGTTTGAAAGAGAGGCATGTAATATTTGGCATGTACCTAGGAGAGTTATGTAATTGTATATGTTATGCTTTGAATGAATCTAGCATTTTAAATGTTATGTGAATATGTATATAATAAGTTTGGTAATGATCTTGGTATTTGGAAATCTTTTTTGATTGTTTAGGTATGTATGTTACAGTGCTTATGTGGTGATAAGGAAATATGTTTAAAATATGCTTAGTAAATGAATGGTATGTATATGATAGGTTTGAATGAATTTGGTAAGGTATTGTGCATGCTTGAATGATTGATATTGAATCATTATTATAAGGTGTTATAAATGGATAAATGAGGTATGTCATGTTAATTTCTTTAAGGTGCCTTGAAGGGTATATTGGATTTTTTTGAATATAGTGTTATGTTTGAATTTGAATTGTTGATTAAGGTGCAATTGTGACATATTGGTTAGACACTTAGAATAATTATTATAAGTGATATTTGTGGTATGCGCTTGGTTGATGTTTTTCAGGTTTATAATTATATCTATGGTTACCATTTGAGTTTTAGGTGTTTTTGGAGTGAAATAGACATTTTAAATATTGGTCTTTACCATTTCTATACTTAAGTATCAATATTGTGGCATTTTGTATTGATACTTGACCATATGAACAATTAAAAAAAATAGAATGCCAAAATGGTATCACTATTTATACGAGTACCGATACTTTTTCATAAAATATCGATATCAGAAAATAAATATTGATACCCTTGTTTTGCATAACAAACAGAATCATGGTTTGGTATCGATATTTATTATGGTATCGATACAGTATCGATGTCTAGTAATTAAATATCGATACTAACTATAAAACTTTAAAATTTTACAATTCAATCCTATTTCATGCTTGAATTACACAATTAAGTCCTTGTAAACTTTAAATTATTACATTGCATAGTACGTGAATGAAATTTATATAAATTGCAAATAATTGTTTTTATTTTCTTGTAGCATCCTATTAATCATGTTCGGCGACCAGACTGGGTAAAGGGTGTTACACTGCAGTTTCTATTACGCATCAACTTGTAATTTCATCCCAACTATTTACTAAACACATAAACATCATAATCATCTCATATTTGCAACATATTAACATCAAGTTATTCAAGATAATGCCTTTTCTAATATTAAATCAAATCCCTATCATCCACAACTATATATCCAATACCAAAACATTCAAATCATTTCAATCCTTACCTCAATTCACCAAGTTCATCAATAATGAAACATTTTAGACCAATTTACCCCATATTTAAGTTCATTTGCAACTTAATTACAACTAGCTAGATACATAACAATATGTCTATACCATATTACTTATAAACTATCTATTTGGCACAAGTCATTCAATCACATATATACATGATAAATGCATAATTACCATTTGCAAAAGTACCTTCTTTATTTACATACCATATAATAATTCAAATACTAATTTTGGCATTCATATGATTAAATCCAAATGCCAAACATTCAATTAAACATTATAAAACATAACAAAAAACTAAAATGGCTCTACAAGGTACATGTCATTTAACTAACAAAGGAGGTTCACAAACATTATTGAGTTCAAGATTTTTATCTGGATGTTGAAGTCGATGTCGGGATCTTGAACTAAACCTAACCTGCGCATAAAAAACAAAATTGTATGCTAAGCGATAAAACTCAGTGGTATTTCTATAATTCAAATAAAAAAATGCAAATAAGTCAATTACAAACATTCAATTAAAATGCCATTTATACCAACTGCAAACTAACATGCTAAGTATACCATTTATACCATATAATTCAACCTGTACATGTTCAATGAACTAATTTAACAATAAATCATATTATCATACAAAATTTTCTAATCAAATCTATTGATTCATCTCATTTTCATATCAAACCTCTGAAATTTTAAATTTGATTTGCATAATCTCTCATAATAGTAATTCAATTCATATATTGTTATCAACTTTACATTTTAAATCCCTATTAACCTAGCTCATTCTCGGACAAATACATAGATCAAACCAACACACCAAATTTGGCACCCAGTGCCTCATCAAAAAATCCAAAGTGAATATATTGCACCCAACACTCATCAGTCGAACCAAAGAAAAAGTTATGTCTAGCACTCATTGACTTGTAGTCAAAGAAACCTGCACTCAATCTATCCTGTAGCATGCCAACTATATCCGATTCTGCCCGAACAATTAATAAGGTAACAATTTATCAAATTAAATATTTTGTTTAATTCACATTTTATCAATTCAATTCATAGCTCAATACATCAATTCTCACATAACATAACGCAACCCAATTCAAGGTTAATTTTACATCTTTCATCAAATTGCACTATTTTCAATTCTATTCAATTTAGTCCTCTATTTTGATAATCAAACATATTCATACCAATTCAATTCAACTAATCACTCACAAATTACCTCCATAATTTACCATGTAAAACAATAGAAATATGCAACAAATAAAGTAATTCAAATTATAAAAACACAAACCGAACAATCGGGTTACTCTTCAACGGATCTCGTATTTCCTTTCCCTCTCGGTGTTCCTGTGTCATCGAATCTCATCTTTAGCTATGAGTTAGAATCTGACAATACACATATTAAATTCTAGCTCAAATCAAAATCAATTACAAAGACACACTGATGCGAGTCTCAAGACCCAACTTCAAGCCTATAGATGTGATAGGCTTATATTACCTCAAGACCCAATAACAAGGTCAAAGGTCAAACAAATCAAACCAAGATTTGATCAAAGACAACATGTGAGGATGAATCTTTTTAAGGAATGGGGGAATGATAGATGCACAGAACAGGTGAAATTTATTAAAGTAAATTCAATCAAACTGCCAATTTTCAACCTTAAAAGATTAGTCAACTTGCGATGAATATTTGGATGGGATCCAGGAATTTACAAGCTCAGATGTTTGAATAACGGTTGAAGATATATCTCTCAGCTTTGAAACTCACTTTGAATCACTCGATTTCGAGTTCAAGATCTCAAGTTATGACCGTTTTAGTGAAGACTACATGAGTAGAATTTTTGGACAAGATTATTATAGAAATTACAAGTTTTGGGCTTTTTATTCGAGTTTAAATCATATTGGGTTCAATTTTTAGGCTTAATTTTTATTAAATGCAATCTCAATATTGTATTTATTAAGTTTTACTAATTTATTATTTATTTATTCTGAATTTTGGATAATTTTTAAGTATTTTAAGTTATTTCAGAGTTTTATGTCAACAAGAAAGTTTAGTTTAAAACTACTTCTTGTTTAAGGTAATTAGAGTTTTTGTATACTTAATAGTTTTATTTAGATGTACTTAGCTAGCCTATATAAAGACATCTTCATTGTACACAAATCAATTTATTATTATTCAAGAACTTCTCTTTTGAGTTAATAAATTCTCTTTGAGTTGTTCTTTTTAATAAATTTTCTTGAGTTTCCTTTTAGGCTTTAACAATCTTTTCAGATTGTGGGGATTATCTTCAATGTTTTCTTGCCAATTTTCCTTTCTTGGAGGGGAAATGAAAGCCATTTGAATGGGGTTGTGGATTCTTCTTGTTTACAAGGTCTCTTAGGACTTTTACATGACATGTTTCATCTTTTCCATCTATCTTCCTTATTATTTTCTTTATTTTCTTCCTTATTATTCTAATCTTTGATTTATTGTTCTATTTTATTTATCTTAGTTATTTATTTTAATTGCTCTCTTTCATTTTTTTTATTTAACTTGAATTCGTTTGTGTTTTAAGTTGTGTCAAAATCCAAGTTTCTGTAGCCTCCCAAAACCGGCCTAAACATTATAGTTGAACCGTGGAGATCACATTGGTCACCTATGCGATACAGCTACCTTATCGTACGTTGAAAACCTTAAGTACCCTCTCTTTTAGGAAAGACCGCGGTGTATCTTTGTTATTTTGGAAAAAATTCATTTATTAAATCTACAATTCTTAGGTCATGTTATTAGCAAAAGTGTGGTTTGAACAAAACAGTTAACTCAACATTCCTTGACGAGAAATTTTGTTATCTTTTCTCACAGCGAAAAATTTGGTATTAATTAATTAATTGTTTAAACTAGATATCATGCTTTGTCTAATTTCAAATAATCCTATAAAAACCAAATCTATTTGTCAAGTATGCATGCGTGAAAATCCCAAGCAAAAAAAAAAAAAAACAAACTCAACCACAGTTCAAATAGCTTTACAGTCCAAAAACTGAATAAATTACAAAATAAAAAGAATGTTTGAAGTCCATCGTATATTCGTATGCCATGTCTGATCCTAGTCACATTCGTTACCTAAGTAGGTTGAAACTATGGAGTGAGCAAACTAGCTTAGTGTGAGTCAAATCAATGAGAACATTCAATCATACATGCTAATATCATTCACTAGTACTACATTTGCAACACGTACATATCATAAGCAAAATCATTCATAAATGTCATGGACACATCATAATGCATAATGAAATCCTACCCATACCATCCACTACACACCACGAGTTCCCCAGAATTTGTCTGCCAAACTCCAAACATTGCGAGCAAGGCTCGATGTGGTTAAACCACCATATAATGTAATGCAAAAATTCTTCCATATAACATAAAATGCAATATAATGGTCGTTCTCCTCATTACTCCCGATGTAGTGCACTGACAAAATATATGCGGACTTAATATGTCGTTGTTACTCATCGGAACTCCTCCGTCAACCACAATATCCCACCCCATGCACATGCAGTTTGTCATACTAATTTCAATCAAATGCATGTTTCATACATTTTCATTCAGTAGCATAATATATATGCCTTTATTATAACGTTCACTTATCAAGAGTTAATTTCACCATTAACACGATGACATTTTATCGTACCACTATTCATTAACACTTTAAGAAAATATTCCCAGTGCATGTAAAACGGTTTTTCATTCAATACTTTTCATGGCATTTTACCCAACAAGATTTCAAGCATTCAATATTTATTTCCAAATTAATACATGCTATACATACAACTAATCATACATTACATTAACAAACCATTCATGTAAAATCCCAAAACTTGGCCTAGTAGTATTGGGTTAGTAGAACCGGGTCATTAAATTAGGGGTTGAGTTAGGTATCGAAAATTAGGGTTGTAAGTGAGTAGTTAAAAAATTAAAATTTCATATTTGGGTTTTTATTTTATTAACTAGCGTAAAACAAAATTTAATTTTGAGGTCTAATTTGAAAAAAAAAATTAATTTAGTTAGGACCTTTTTGAAAAAACGGAGAATTAAGAGTGACATAAAGGGCAAATTGCCCAATTTTTGAAATTAGTCTTCTACATTGAGTATATCCCCGTCTATCCCTTCTTCTCAAAAACACCAAAGCATTCAAAAGTTTTCCAAAACCTAAAATTTAAGAGTTATTTCAAAATCAATTCATTCTTTTAGATTTATTAACCTTCCGAACACCAAAACAACCCCCAATTTCAAATGAAAAACGTGTTTTCTTCCCTAAATCCATCATTTTTCTTCTTGAGTTCAAATCCCAAATTAGAGCTTTAGATCATTGTTTTCTTCAAATTAAGATAATAATCTGACATTTTATGGTTAAATAAAGAATATTGTTAATTCAAATTGAGTTCTTTCAAAATAAATTCTTTTGGATTTATTAACCCTCTAAACACCAAAACAACCCCCAATTTCAAATGAAAAACGTGTTTTCTTCCGTAAATTTATCATTTTTCTTCTTGAGTTCAAATCCCAAATTAGAGTTTTAGATCATTGTTTTCTTCAAAACAAGGTACTATTCTGACATTTTATGGTTAAGTAAAGAATGTTGTTAATTCAAATTGAGTTTTAAACGAGTATATGTGGATTTGATTTTTTAAAGTATGTTTGGATTAAAAAATGGTAGATCTCAAAATATTGTGTAATCTTGTGTTTTCAAAGTGATTTTTTATTCTTTTTAACTTAATTAGAATGTATTCCACTTCAATTTGATAGTTCATAACTGAATTTTTAAGAATCAAGAGTTTTCCCCTTTTTCATATTCTTGAAAACTTCAGTTTTCTGAAAAACTTATGATTATGGATTTAGGTGAAATTAATGGTTATATATTAAATTAAATGATATTTAGGAGGTTTGAAAATTAAATTAAGGACTAGAAATGAGATTAGGACGTCAAAACTTCAATTTCAGCAAAAGTAGCTAGTTTTCAATAGTGAAAAATGAGAGGTTTGAATTGTGTTTACCTTGTTGTTTGGTTGTGTTCAAGGCTACTTTTGATGAGATTGGAATTTGTTTGTTATGTGTGTAAAGTATCGAACCAATCAGGAGCCACTACAAGCAAGTCTAAAGGCAAGGAAAAGCTTGTTTGAGCTTTTGGCTTGTAAGTGGAAGCGTAATTGGTGAGTGTCCGGAGTCGCTGCGGATATCTACGATTCATAGCGTTAATCAAGAGCTTAGGAATAACCTAAACCCCTATCCTAAGTTTTGAGTGTAAGCCTTTCTTATATTGTTGCTTTGTCATGAAATTATGTTTAATGAATGTCAAGTTGTGGATTGAGCTGTTGTAATAATAGGTAATGTGTACGAATACTTGTATGTGATAAATTGATTTTAATGCACACATATGTGGTCAGATATGTGATGGCTCAATAGGCACAGTTTTAAAACTTAAAGTGAAAATAAATGTGAATCCAATAAGCATGCATTGTGTACAGATTTGTGATATGAATTGATGATTATGAACAGAGATTATGTGCATCAAAACAGTAATTAAATGTGTGCATTTGCATATATTTTTGCATTGTGATCTCTTGAAACTGTTGGATATAGTTGGCATACCATAGAATTTTGAGTACTCTCCCTTGTGTTTTGTGATTTGGTTATTGAGGCCCGGGGACAGATTGGAGGGATAAGGGAATGTCGAGCTAAGCTCCATTCATTGGGATATATTGGTGAGTTGGATGGTGTTTAGCTTTATACTACACTTATGGGATATGTTAGACTCTTTGAGTCATTGGTGTGATGGAGATCCTTGTATCCAACGTGTGGTGGTAGAGCCTACTTTTATGCTTCAAACTCTCAAGTTGTCAAATTATCGATAAATAATTACATATATATGCTAGATTTATGTAATTTCATCTGAGAGTATATGCTAGATTTATAAATTAATGAAGTATGAATATATTAGTTTGCCTTGTAGAAAATATGGTTGTGAATGTGTTTTAGTATGCTCTTACTTAACTTTTGATGTTATGTATGCTTTGTGGTTATGCCGACATTCAATAAGCTTATTTAAGCTCACACTCCACACTAACATCTTGCAGATAAGTAGTTTTTTGGGTATGAGCGGAGCGATAATGGAAGTGAATTAAGAAAAGCAATATTTTTGAGTAGGTGGTTTTTTGCGATTCTGCTGAAACTCACAGAATAAAGATAATGTGGGTTAGATTTTTAGTTTTTATTATTAACTTTATTTTATTAATTTTATCTTGGTATTGGATTAATGGAATGTGGATGTTGTTTTGGACTTCATTTGCAACTAAATTGATGTTTGAGATTAAGGTTGATAATGCATATTAGATATTCTTATTTAAATGTATGGATGTGGCATGATAAATGTTTAAAAGATGCTAATAAGTTCAGTTAAATTAGACTATAATTGTGTGTTGAGTAGAACATTTTAACTTGTGAATTTTTGGTATTTTAAGGTAAATGTATTAATACTCGGGATACAAATATCGATACCTCAAAGTTAGGACATTTTCAAGATTTGACAGAATCCAACTTTGGCATTGCGAATAAGAACTTCAAGGCAATGATCATGAATCACAAAACTGATTCCAATTTAAGGCCTCAATTATTTTTCGAATTGAAAAAGGCACAATCATTTGGCATTGCTCTCCAAATTGAAACCTTTTTCCAGCATCATGGGCTGATTTTTGAAGATGAAATCAACTCATTCCCTTGCTTCTTCATCTTGAATCACAATCGAATATTCAATAGAAGTTTTGGAAGATCTAGTTCTTTTACAAGACATGGTGACTTTTCCCAAAAAATAAGAAGAATTTTGGCTTTCTAAGGTGAAGGTTATAATGGCAAGAAGTTTGCAACCGTGAAGGTATAGCGACAACAAAAAGGGAAACTTTAAGGTGCGGTGCTGCAGTGACAGTGATAAAGATGATTACTACAGCAAATGAATGTCACGTCAGATGGAATGTTGCAGCAAAAGAAAGGGGCGACAACTAGGAAATTTTGGAAATGAACTTTGAGGACTTATTGATGCCGACGGCAAGGAGAAAGAAAGTTGGTGGCTAGGGTTAAGGCTAATTGCTTGAGTGGTATAAAAAAATATGATGGAAGAGTGGGGTTTATATAGTAGTAAAAGGGATGCTTGGGCAGCAAGGCAGCAAATTAGGGTTTTTAGGGGTCCTATAGATGGCAAAAGTGGGTCTTTTTCCTACTCTTCTGGGCTTCGAGCCCAAATTGTGATTATTTCTTAAACTGAACCAAAAATAGACTGATTAGTGCTTGAGCCAACTTGACTCTCTTATTGAACATAAAAATAGAAATAATATTAAAATTGAAAACAAGACTTAAAAATTCATTTGGGCTACTTAAAAAAATTGGAAAATTACATTAAATTAAGTTCCCAAGAAAGGTTGGGGGATCACAAATGGTTTCGCTTAAGTCACAATCTCCCTAGATAAAATTAATTTAATGTGTTAATTCAATAAAATTTTTCTAATTGTGCCATTTATTAAAAAAAATTAAGGGTCCATTAAGTTGAGCGCGGTTTCAGCTCGCTTAACATCATTATTCCAAAAGTGTTTGAGATGGTAAGCATTAACTTTAAATGTACCTCCCTTTTTATCTTGTAATTCCACCACTCCATATGGATAGACTTTGTGAATGGTGTATAGTTCTTTCCATCAACATTTGAGCTTTCCAGGAAATAATCTTATCCTTGAATCGAACAACAAGACTTCTTGACCTTCCCTAAATTCTCGAGATTGTAAGCGTTTGTTATGTCATCTCCTAATCTTTTCTTTGTACATCCTAGCATTATTGTATGAAAACAACCTTAACTCCTTCAACTCACCAAGTTGTAGCATTCTTCTCTCATTGGCTTGCTTTAGGTCCAAATTTAATTTTTTTCAAAGTCCAGAAAACTTTATTTTCCAACTCAAGTGGCAAATGGCATACCTTTCTAAAGACTAACCGATAAGGAGTAATTCTTAATGGTGACTTAAAAGCTATTCAATAAGCCCATAGAGCATCATCAAGCCTCCAGGACTAATCTTTTCAGTTAGGTCGAACCACCTTCTCAAGGATTCCTTTGATCTTACGGTTTACCCATTCAACTTGCTCATTTGACTATGGATGATAGGTAATGGAAATTTTGTGTTTCACATCATACTTGTCAAGCAACCACTTAAGCCATTTGTTTACAAAGTGAGATCCTTCATCACTAATTATAGCTCTTGGAGTCCCAAACCGTGTAAACACATACTTATGCAGGAATGACATGACTACCTTAGCATCATTTGTTGGGTATGCCTTAGCTTCTGCCCACTTGGATACATAGTTGACAGGCACTAAGATGTACATGTTACCATAAGAAGGAAACGGGCCTAGAAAATTAATGCCCCAAACGTCAAATAATTCTACCTCTAGTATGTTTATCAAGGGCATCTCGTTTCTTCTTGAGATGTTCCCAGTCCTTTAGCATCGATCACAATTCTTCACATATGCGTGTGCATTCTTAAACACTATTGGCTAAAATAATCCAGCTTGTAAAATCTTAGCTGCAATACAGGAACCACTGAAGTGTCCCCCACTTGGAGATGAATGACAATGGTATAAGATCTCGTCAATCTCACTTCCAACTATGCACTTCCTTATTATATTATCTGCACATTGTTTAAACAAAAACAACTCTTCCCAAAAATAATACCGACTATTGTGAAAGAATTTCTTCCTTTGTTGGTATGTCATTTTTGGAGGCATTGTTCCACATGCTAAATATTTTGCAAAATCAGAAAACCAAGGAGTTTCATGGGTTTGATTTACCTCGATGATATGCTCATCTAGAAAATTTCCATTAATTGGAACAAGTGATGAGGTTACCTCATTTTGTTCTACCATGAAGGATTATATAAATTGGGTTGTGGTCTTTATCCACTTCTATTTTGGTGTTTATTCCCTACATAATAAACTGACTCAGGATTTGATGGACAATTCTCAAAAGAATGATCATCCCCACAGTATACGTAGGAAATAACGTTAAAGTGACTCGGTGGTTGGGCTACAACATGATTTAAACTATTAGTAGTAAAATTTTTCAACATAGAAGAGATAGAATATACCTAAGCTGAAAGTGAAGTGAGGGCATCTAGTTCATGCACTTTGGCTACTCATCTTCCTGAAGCTGCTTGACTTGTTGGCCACTGGTAGTTGTTACTAGTTATTCTCTCGATAATTTTGTAAGCATCATTTTAAGACTTCACCAAGAGAGCACCATTCGCAGAAACATCCACCATCAACCTTGTGTGTGCGTTGAGACCATTATAAAACGTCTCTAGTTGAATGTAATGCAAAATCTTATGGGGAGGACATTTACATAATAACTCTTTGAATATTTCTCATGCCGCATATAGAGATTCGTCATCCATTTCCTAAAAAGTGGTGATCTCGTTTAGCAACTTAACATTTTTGGTAGGTGGGAAATACTCTACTAGAAAGAGTGCAACTAATTCTTGCCAAGTAGAAATTGAATTGGGTGGCAACAAATTAAAACATGCGCATGCTCTATCTTGCAACAAGTATGGAAACAACTCCAATCTCAATGTGTCTTCGATTACACTGGCTATCTTGAAGAAATCACTCACCTTCATGAATAGTTAAAGGTGAAGATGAATAGAAATCACTCACCTTCATGAATTGTTTGAAGCATCTGAAACATCACAAGCTTCAATTAAAATTATGGTGCCTCGATCTCCAGTCTCCTAATTTTCGAATTTAACTCATTAAAAAATGGTATAGCATACTGTATTATAGCTTGATCCCTATCATCAGAAACAAGGATTGGATTACGAACATTAGCAGTTCTATTCCTTTTAACATTGTTTTGATTTTCGAGGTCCATTTTTGTGGCTTGTCTTTGGGCTAATCTTTCTCGTCTTCTTTGTCTAAATGTCTTCTCGATTTTAGGGTCTACTAGGAATAAATCAATGATTCGATCTATACTCATAAACACCTAAAAAGAAATCGCAAAAATTAAAAAAATAAAAATAAATAAACCAAATTACAAGAAATAATTTCACAAATAATGATTAAATTAACAGTACCCGGCAACAGTGCCAAAAACTTATAATGCATAGGTTTGTGCGTGTACACAGTCATTATCAAGTAATAAGTAAGTAAAAGAGTTATCATCTCAAATCAAATAATTGCAACATTATGAATTTACAAGTTGGTAAAGAAAACACAATAATTTTGAAGTGATAGATGTTAAAATTAAAATAATTAACTAGATGGATGTTAAAATTAAAATAATTAACTAGATGCAAACTAACCTAAATGCAAATGAGATACAATAAATGCAGGGTGATAGTTTAGCAGCAATTTCACAAGTTCAACAACAATAACATGAATAAGATAGAACAATTACAATACTGGACTCAATTCATTTTCATCATGTTTAACAATGTTCGGAAAATATTCCATGGCAACTCAATCGTTCATTAACTGGGAGTCTCATATAAGTTCAACCAAATCTTATACTTAGAAAAATATGTATAAACCAATGTCATAATTTAACTAAGGATTCCTTAGAATTTATGTGAAGTAACAGGGATGGATTAGGTTTGAAACAATTTAATCACATAAACCTAAAGTTATGCAAGGTAATAACTTCTTCTAGTCTATTACGAACCTCTAATTTATTCTGATTAGGATATAAATTAAGCATGCACCTTTTAATTATCGTGTCCATTAGTTATCATCTTATTAGGATTGACTAACTAATTCTAATGCATTCAAAAATATTTTAATGAATGAAATACCTAATGATTTTAATTGGAATCATGAACAATTGAGGCACAAAACAATATAAACATGAATTAAATGTAGTTTATCCAATCATTGCAATTATTCTAGCTAACCAAAATTAGGTCATCATTGTCAATGGAAAAATATCACAACAATTTATAAACATGTTGAATAACTAAGAAAGAAATTAAAAAATAGGAAAGAAAAAACTCTTGATGATTTCAGTGATTCTTTGAAAATCGATCAATGTGGCTTCCTTCGATTCTCATGATTGCTCCTTTGCAAAATGCTCCTCAAAGTGGTCGGCCAAGAGTGGGTTTCCTCAAGGGAAATGCTAACTAAAGGAGGTGGAGAAATGGATGGCTTATGCATGGAAGAGAGAGGAGAAAAGATGAGAAAAAGATGAATTGAGAGCTAAATGAGGAGTGGTATTTATAGTAGAGGAATGGCTAGGGAGTTTGCTAAAAATAGCATGGTGATCCCATGAAATATTTCCTTTCTTACTTGACCATAAAATATGGAGGAAGAGGTTGGTGGTTGTTGGATTCATGCATGAATCATACAAGGGGTTGGACGATTTTTTGGGTATTAGTTGGGGCTGATTTCTGATTTTTTTCACAAGTGCAAGGACCTCCAAATTAATTATCTTAAATCTAATTTGAGCAGCTCTTCATGCCTTAGCCGAATTGGACTACTTTCTCCCTACTTGGACGGTGTTTTGACCTAAATAATTATCAGACTTGCTCTTCTAAACAAGAGAACTTCAACTAGATCAAATTGACTTCTCTTGACTCAATTTGTTGTCTTTTCCATCCAATTGAGGCAGAGTATAACTCATTTCCATATCTGATTTAAATAAGCTCCCACACTTATTAATTTAATGGCCCGATTGCAACAATTAAAGCACATAAATTACTATGTAACATAAGATAGTTAAATTATGCAAATTTAATACACAAAATCATAAAATTTCATATTTTGCTAAAATTATGTCCATTGTCTCAATATGAACAAAAATCACCCAATTAAATATCCAAGTACTCGGGATTAACATAAATTCTAAGTAAAAAAAAAGTGATATAAACAACTATAAAAAAATCTATATAATTTAGAGTTTACACGGCCTAGCCTTTTTAGCCCACTTAATAGGTCGCAGATTTGGGCCAACAGAGCTCATCTCTCTCCTAGGTTGATCTTTCTATTTCCCCTTTTTCTCACACTCCACACACATAACCTTCTCAATAATTTTGGCCTTCTTGACCAGGGCCTCAAATACACGCTCCTAATATGGAGCTACATGTACCTTAAGATCATACCTCAAACCCTTTTGAATATGGAAACTTTTTTTTTTTTGTTCTGGCGCCACCATACTGGATGCATAGTGGCTCAACCTTAGAAACCCTGACTAATATTCAAAAACTATCATATTTCATTGTTTAAGCTCTTTAAACTCCAAACGTCGAGCCTTAACATATTGCATACCCACAAACTTACTTTGAAGAGCATCCTAAAGATAAGCCCAATCAATACGCTCTAATAGTGTAGCCCTAAACACTAATTGCCACTACCCGTATGCCTCTACCCTCAACAAGAATATGACACCCTTAAGTTTCTACTCATGAGTGCAGTCCAAATCATCCAATATAAGTTCAATGGTCTCCATTCAATACTCAACCACTATAGGTGGTTCTAACAATAACCCTGAACAACTCTACCCCACTAGAGTGGAGCCTCTCAGCAATCGTCCCACGACTAACACCACCAATTGGGGCCTCAGCGACCCTCTATAAGGCCCTTAACTAAGCCTGCATTACCAAATCACCATCATTGTGTTCATTATCATAATTCATATTACCCCTATTTCCACCCTCAATTGTAACATCCCAAAAATCAAATGTTAGTAGAATCAGGTTTGTGAATCGAGAGAGAGTGGTCATGCCTTAATTTTTGAAAATTATCTATGAATTTTTAAGAAATAAATGAGGTATTGGTTTGTTGGTTAAGTGTTAGTGAAGTGTTTCTTGAAACCCAAGTTCAAATCCCTTCTCTCTCACCATATTTATTATTTTGCAAATTTTGCCTTAAACCTTAGTATGCGACATACCTTGTTTTTAAAATAAATATTGTAAAATTATTTCAAGAATGAGGGAAAAGCCTAATGGTTAAAAGAAATATGAGAAAGCATGGAAATTAAATGAGGCCCCAAGTTCGAATCCCTTTCCTTGCGAAATAATTAAATTTTGCAAAATCCCTTATTTTTTTTAATGTGTGTGCCATCCATACCCTTGAACCCTAAGTATAAATATAACTTTTTATTTTATTTTTCAGCCTTTAATTCAAATTTTACCTACCCAAGCCGTTCACCCTC
The DNA here is from genome assembly GCA_025698475.1 of Gossypium anomalum. NCBI lineage: Eukaryota > Viridiplantae > Streptophyta > Magnoliopsida > Malvales > Malvaceae > Gossypium > Gossypium anomalum. The sequence continues at coordinate 70,377,567 of CM046968.1, read as the reverse complement.
TTCCTCTCCTCTTTTCTCTTTAATTTTCTTTCTTTCTCTCATTGTTGTTGTTGCCTACACCTAGTTTTACCATCTATTTCTTCCTTTTATTTTTGCCACAAGATTTGTTAACATATTCTCCACCATATTGATTTCATTTTTCCTCATTGAAATCAGCCCCAAATCTGAAATCTTGAACTCCAAGATTGATCCCGAACATAGCTAAGAAAGTGTCATTGCTATTTCTCTAGACTAGCTTGGGTAAGGCCTCTTCTCTCTTCAATTTCTTAATTAATATTGTACATTAGAAACCTAAATTTTTAGATCTGGAATTTGGGGGATTTTAAATTATTTCAAAGTTATTTTTCCATAGTTTAATGAGATCTCAAACCGTTTTAAAATTCAGCCCCAATTTTAGCCACCGCAAGTGAAGGTGCGTGCACCTATGGGCAAGAAAATGGGTTGTTTTGTTTCTTGGACCTTGCCTATATTTTTCCAGAATTAATTTGAGTTCTTAAACCCTAGTAGTCAGATTTTAAACCCATTTCAATTAGGGAAAAACGTTCTTGATCGATTGGCCATTCGGATCCCACAAATCGTGAAGCGTAAGTGTAATTAAGAGTAACTAGTTTGTTATTTTGACATAATTGTTGGGTAAAGGTTATGAATTGATTAAATTAAGGAATTTAATCATTAATTATCTACTGATTTTCCAGTATATTATTGAATTAGGTGCTGACCCAAATGCCCCAAATCATCCGTAAAGGCGAAGAACGATTGTACGTATGGTTTGTATCGATACAATGTAAGGTATCTAACTAGTTTGGATTCATAAAATAGTTATAATTTCAATGATTGGTTTGAGCTCATAAGTGGGTGTTTTGGGGATGGTTTAATGGTAAATTAATTAAATTTATACTGAATTTTTGTTTAGGTTCATTCAAGGAATTATTAAGGAAAATTGGAAGATTCACTAGTGTGCTACGAGAAAGCGAAAAAATAAGGTGTGGGTCCTAAACTCATAAAATTATTTGAAAATGTTAAATATCATGTTATATATGATAAATTACCTTGCTGATTGGATTGGCTCAATAGCCAAATTATTGATTTTGCGAGTTGCCGAACCAGGTATGTTTTGAGCCTTAAAAGACTGACATGTTGGCAAATTTGCTAGTTTGATAGTATGAATGTTTGATTAAGTTTGTAATTGCATATTTGTGTTAAGAGATATGAGAATTTTTGGATGAATGATATAATGTGTTGAGATATTTAGCTTATGTATGATTTAAATGCATGAGATATTTGTTATATTATGTACTGAAAAGGGTGCTATTTATACACAATGAAAATCTGCAAAGCATGTGAAATTGAACGATATTCATTGATACCAACACAATGGTAATTTGAAAGATTAGAACACTATTTCCATTTACTGAAAGTATGTGACTATTGAGGACATGCTAAGCATGTCAAATGAATGTGAAAATTATTGAGATATGATTATGTATGAGATTGTGTGACATATTGCATATGCATGGGGTTAGGATTTTGTGGTTGAGAGAGGAGTTCCGTGGAGTACAGGCGGCATATTAAGTTTGCATTATTCGTAGTCAGTATACTGCACCTAGAGGACTGAAGGGATTGGCAATTTTATCGCATATTAAGTTATTGGCGATTGTATCACACTATTTGATATCCAGTAGATTTTCTGTATTAATGATTATTCGGTGGTTTTACCACATCGAGTTATGCTCATAATGTTTTGGAGTTTGGCAGATGGGTTCTAGAAAACTCGTGGTGTGTAGCGGATGGTATGGGTAGGAACCTTTTTACATTGCATCATGTGCACGACATATTCGAGTGTTATTGATTTATGCTACGCATTATACTTTATTGTATTGAATGGTATCAAAATTAATGACTTTTAATCGAATGAATGATGACCTATGCTCATACACCGTTTGACATCAATTTGATAATGGCTATGTAATGACATGAAATTCCTATGATGGTTCTGTTTTCTTCTGTTAATGCAAATATGTTTCACAATATTTGATGTTTTTGCCCGATTAAATAATTATTTGACTCACACTGAGCTTTTCATAAGCTCACCCTTCAATAGTGTTTAACTTTTTAGGTAAACCTCGAAATTAGGACCGGACTCGACACTTGGAGAATCACCTTGGACCTCAAACTATTCCTAATAAGTATTATTAAGTCTTTATTGGTTTTAGCTTGTAATTTTTAATTATCTCTGATCTGTGGCTTGGTAACTTTTCTTTCCGGAATTTTTGCATGCAGGAATTACTCAAGCATAATAAACCAGATAATGCATTATATCAGGCTTAAGTAAAATTTGATATTGTTCCCTAGTTTCCACTACATTGCAAATGAACTGTTTTTGAAAAATAAATCGATAAGGCAACTAATTTTCCAAAATGACTTGAAAAATGGTTTTTCCGCTGCATTAGTTTAACTTCGAGTTTTTTAAAAAAAGAAGAGCGATAAGCAAACGGTTTTTCTAAAACAACATTGTCAACAATAAAATAAATCCCAAGCATACACAACCTAATGAATGAATGCTTTTAAGCTAACTCAAAGTACAACTACGGTTTTCTCTAAAATGAGTTTTTTTAAAGTCTTAAAAAGTAACGTAAGTTAGCTTAGCCATTTCAATGGCTAATGTAACATTTTCAATCTAGCCATAAAGTCTAGACTGGGTTTGGGAGGTTACATCAGTAATAGGTTCACTAACAGCCTCACTGGACTCAACATTCTATACGAGCTCTTGAGACGCGAATGACTCAACTGGAGCCATTGGAGGTCACCTCCTACAGCCCCTCCTGCCATAAGTTATCATCCCACAAGTATTCATTTCAATGTTTTATGGGATCTATGATTTACAAGTAAGAATATCTTTAGTACTTTGTTTAATCTTTTAGCGCACTTTTAATTAAAGTTATTTTATTTAAAATTTTATGCAATAGTTTCTAGTGTTTCTCCAAAATTTCAATATTGTTTATATGGGCATGGCATCAGACCTTCAGACTTCGTCGTTTCTTGAAAAAAAAATTCAAAACATTGTGGTTGTTTTTTTTCCAAAAATTTCCCCTTTTATGTATGCATGCATACAAACTCATTTTTGAAAAGAATCAAAAGTCCATCTAGGATTCTGAATCTTGACTCTGATACCACTAAATCTACACTATCAAACCTGGCCTAGACGTTATGGTCAAATCATGGAGATCACATTGGTCACCTATGCGACACAGCTAACCTATCGTACGTTGTAAGCCTTAAGTACCCTCTCTTTTAGGAAAAACCATAGTGTATCTTTGTTATTTTTGAAAAACGTTTATTTATTAAATCTACCATTCTTAGGTCATGTTATTAGCACAAGTGTGGTTTGAAAATAACAATTAACTCAACGTTCCTTGACGAGAAATTTTGTTATCTTTTATCACAGTGGAAAATTCGGTATTAATTAATTAATTGTTTAAGCCAGATATCATGCTTTGTCCAATTTCAAATAATCCTATATAAACTAAATCTATATTTCAAGTATGCATGCACGAAAATCCCAAGCAGGAAAAAAAAACCCAATCATAGTTCAAATAGCTTTACAGTCCAAAAACCGAATAAATTTAACTAAAACCTAAAAAAAATTAAAAAAAGTTCCGAAGCCCGTCGTATGTCCGTATGTCATGTCCAATCCTAGTCACGTTTCTTACTTGAGAAGGTTGAAACTATGGGGTGAGGTAACTAGCTTAGTGTGAGTCAAATCAATTAGACCATTCAATCATACATGCTAATATCATTCACCAGTATTACATTTGCAACACGTACATATCATAAGTAAAATTAGTCATAAATGTCATGGACACATCATAATGCATAATGAAATCCTACCTATACCATTTGCTACACACCACGAGTTCCCCAAAACTCGTCTACCAAACTCCAAACATTGCGAGCAAAGATCAATATGGTTAAACCACTATATAACGTTATGTAGAATAACTGCTATTTAACATAAAATGTGATATAATCATCATTTTCCTCATTATTCATTATGCAGTGCACTGACAACATATATGCAGACTTAATATGCCATTATTACCACAAAACTCCTCCGTCAACCACAATATCCCACCCCATGCACATGCTATATGTCATACTAATTTCAATCAAATGTACATGCTATATGTCATGCTATATGCCCTCATTATAACGTTCACTTATCAAGCATTCAATTTCACCATCAACATGGTGACATTTTGTCATACTATCATTCATTAACACTTTAGGAAAATAGTCATAGTGCATGTACAATAGTTTTTCATTCAAAACTTTTCATGGCATTTTACCCAACAAGATTTCAAGCATTCAATATTTATTTCCAAATTAATACATGTTATACATACAACCAATCATACATTACATTAAAAAACTATTCATATTAGTTCCAATCAATCAACCATGCAACTTTGCGACCATGCCATTTAGTTAAGGCTAGTAACGTACCTGATTTAGCCACTTTAAAACATTCACTTAGTCATTTAACTGAGCCTGACCAGAAATCCATATTTATATCATTTAAAATATTATTAAAACATTCAAGTTAACAATTTAGGACCCACACCTTATTTCGCACTACTGCAACACTACATGCGAAGCACACGATTTCTCCTTAAAACCTTAAATCGAACCTAAAATAAAATAAATATGAATTTATTGAGGTAGGTCACTATAAAAAAAACTTAGAACATACCCATAAGAATTTAATAGAATCGAAATTTCCATAAAAATTCTTGATCCAAAGCAACTAAGTTACCCAGATTGGTTCAATGGGAAACGTACGCGCGAATGTCCAAAGGCTTCACTGTTGGTTCAGGGTGTTTGATTTGGCACCTAACACAATTAAATACTGAAAAAAAAACCCATAGATATTCAATTACTAAAAACCTTAATCCAATCAATTAATAATTTCCCCAACAATTAAGTCGAAACTACGCACTAACCCATATCCAACCACACTTACTCTTCTCGAATTGTCAAATCCGAGTTGTCGAACGATCAAGATTGAATTTTCCTAAGTCACAGAAGATTAGAGGCTGATTAGGAAGAGTTTATGATACCATGATTTTTCTTGAAATAGATGGTAAAAATTAAAGAAAATAGCATCCCTTTTTGTGCCTTTAGGCGCGGCACACCACCACCAAAAATGGCAAATCATAGTTGATTTGAAAGCCAATTGAAATCATTTTTGAACGCTAAAAATTTGCCTATAAAATCATTACAAATAACCCCAAAATATCTAGAAAAGTAGGTATTTTCTTAGTAGATTCGCCAAGAAAATGAAAGAAAAGTGTCACTTACACTAGCTAGAAGGAATGGGCGACAATGGAGCTTCATGGGCAACAATGGAGATCGTTCATGTGGGTTAAAGATTTCAAGTTTAAGGCTAAAAAAAATATATGGAAAAATGGTAGCAAGAAGAATAGGAGAATGGTGCAAGAACTTGATACAAAAGTAAGAAAAAAGGGATGGTGGATCTTGGTGGTTTGGGCGGCGGTACACAAGGGAAAAGAAAAGAAAAATCGAAGAGAAAAAAGGACAGGAAGAGGAAGAGGTGGCGCAAAAATAGGGAGAAGGAAAAATTTTAGCTATTTGCAAGGGAAGGGATTCAAACTTAAGACATTGATCTAATTTCCATGCTTCCTTATTTCCTTTTAACCACTAGGTTATCTACTCATCTTTGAAATAATTCTTCAAAACTTTTAAGCTAATTTTTTGGATGTTATAGTTTCTTTCTGAACGTCTAGAGCCCTAGGTCAAATCTGCGACTTGGACAAACTTATGATCCTGTTCCACACTTATCCCTATCATTTGGTATCTTCAATTTCTTCAATTTAGCACTTAAAATCAAGACTAACCTAATTTTCAATTTAAAACTCCAATTTGAAATCTGATTTCACTATTACTTGTTAGAAACCTCCTATTTCTTATTTCTACAGTCAATTTTATATTTTATTCAGTTTAGTTTCTAATGTACAAAACTATCAAGTAAGCTTTGCAATTTAGTCCTTTTTCACATCTAAGCTTAGAATCTATAAATTTAATACCTAAAACTCAAGAAATCATCAATGGAAACTTTCTAAAACTTTAACAGTTTTACAAATTGGTACATAGTCTAGCTAAATCAAGCTCCTATAACCTCACATCTATAAAAATTACAAGAAAACAACTAAATTGCACATACCAAATTAGGGTCGAAAGTTCAAGCTTTCTTTAGGTTTCTTTTTTTCTTTTGCTTCGGTTAAAAGATGATGAAGATGAGAAATATTCCTTTTCCTTACACTACATGTAATATAATTATTTTACCCTGAACCCAAAATCCCGAACCTTGAACTTGAACCCTAAATATTGAGATTTAGGGTTTTAAGATTTAAGGTTTAGGGTTTTTAGTTTAAGGCTTAGGTTTAGGGTTCAATATTCGGGTTTAAGGTTCAAGGGTTTGTGGTTATGAGTTTGGGGTTTAATGTTTAAGTTTATGGTTGGAAGTGTTTAGGGCTTTGGGTTTGAGTTTAGGGTTTATGCTTAGGATCTAGGGTTCATGGTTTGAGATTTTAGATTTATGGTTTTGTTTGATTTTATGGTTTAGGATTTTTTTGTTTAGGGTTTGAGATTCTAGATTTAGTGTTTAAGGTTATGGTTTCAAGTTTATGGTTTAAGATTTAGTATTTAATATTAAGGATTCGTGTTTAAGTTTAGGGTTTAAGTTTTTAGGGTTTAGTGTTATGGTTTTAGGTTTTGGATTTTTTGTTTAGTGTTTAGGGTTTAATATTCTAAATTTAGGGTTCAAAAATTAAGGTTTAGAGTTCATGATTATAGGTTCGAGGGTTTAGTGTTTATGGTTATTAATTTTTTTAAAAACATAGATTTGGATGTTTAAATACAATTTTTTAATAACTTAAATTTCAAAAAACTTTTAACTAACCTTCTACCAAATTAATTTTGGTGGCTGATCGATTAACTAAGGATTCGTTTGTTTACATGTAAAAAGTTTTACGAAAATTATTTTATGTATTTTCTTGTATCTGTTTCACAAAAGATAACTTGGTAAATGGAAAATGACTTACAGGTCAATGTAAAATAAGCATTTTTTTTGTAAAATGACTTCCCTTTTGAAAAGCGCAAGTCATTTCTGGAAAAAAAGCTCATCTATAGGTAATTTTATTTTTATATAAAAATTAACTGAAATCAAGCTTAATATTATTATATTGATAATAAATTTTATTTTTATTTTTAAAAAATTTAAAATTATTAAAATATTAATATAAAATATTATATTTTTTTAATATTATTAAACATGCATATTTAATTATTTATATTTAGTCATATAATAAATTATTACTATAACTTATTAAAATTTAATATTTCAATTTTATTTTAATAATAATTTTTAAAATAATAATTAAAAATATTCAATATTAATATTTTAATAATAGTATAAATGTTAAAATATGTCATAAGTCCATATACTCTTCACAATTTTACAATTTAGTCTCTCTACTTTTATTTTCAATAATTTAGTCCATCTACTTTTCAGATTTGAAAATCAAGTATATTGTTAAAAAAAATTTGTCAATTTTATTGATGTCACATTTTTAAATAATAAAAAAATACTCACTTGGTAGTCATGTAACTAAAAAATGACATCGTAATGAATTTAAATTTAAAAAAAAAATTAATATATGCAAAAACAATATAAAATATTATAGATATAAAATAAACTCAATTAAATAATAAAAAGATAAGAAAATCTTAAATGTATATTTATTTAATTGAAAACAGTTTTTATAAAATATTTCTAAGAAATCTATCAAACAACAGAAAACTATACTTTTTATGAAAATCCTAATATAATTTATTCTCAAAATAAAAATATATTTTAATAAAACAATAAAATTTAAAAGCTTCTATGCATGTTGGGAAACCTTTGGGTCGAGAAATTTGTATTTTTTTTAAAAACATAGATTTGGATGTTTAAATACAATTTTTTTTGTTTGAGTATTTAATGAAAAATGGATATGAATTTTGAGTAAAATTTTATAAAGATAAAATCCATTTTAGAATTTATAATTTTCAAAACCTAAATTTTATAGAGGATAAAGAAACACGGGACGCTTTTCACTCTCTTCATTCACTCTACTGTCACACGCCGTTTTTTTAACTCTCAAAATCATCTAAACTCAAATCTCATTTGCTTCACTGACACCACTCCTCTATTGCTTCTGTCGCTGTCGCCCACCACCGTCGTCCCACTTATCAAACGCCCATCTCAAAGTAACCAAACAACCTTCAGATTATGACCGTTACTTCTTTTAATTTCCAAATTAAAAAGTCAACAATTATAGCTATGTTTGATTTGTTTCTTTAAATTGTTGTGTTTAAACTTGTCAATTTGGATGAAAAATTCGATTAATAAAATCAAATCTAAAATCGATTTTACTATATATATAAACAGTCAACTGAACCAGATTAACTTGAAATTAATATTCTACTTACTGATTTTGCACTCTTTGTATGCGCCACAGTATCAAGAAGTGCAGTTAAGAGTTTTTAGGTTGTTATATTGCAGAGCTAAACTTGTTGGACCATGGATGTTTCCAATTCTTCCTGTCAATAGTCGCTTGCTTCACCAGCTATTTTCTTTCTAGATTCATTATCCAGCTAAACACGTGTATGAATTTGTGCCATCTTGCATTGGCAATAAACAAATACAAGTTTAAACTTATGTCCTACATTAATAACAATATCGATGTCAACTTGACTAAGACTCAATCGGTGCATCTTTAGGTTTAGTAAATGATTAATGTTGATCTTATTTCACATTTTGTATATTTTTTGTTCTTCCAAGATTCGATAGCATATTTTGTGACATTTTGAGCGCCTTCCGATTGCATATATGATTGTATTATTTCACATTTTGGCTATTAATTGGCGCTTTAGTCCACCGTGTGAACAAGTATAATGCTTAAAACCCAAAGTGTTTATTTGAACGTACATCAACTGATACTTTTTTGTCGATTAATATCGAATCCAAGCTTAAATATATCATGTTAGTTTGCAGAAGTAAAAAAGAATGGGTGATTTTCTTCCATCGACCACTGTCACGTACATATTAAGAGGATGTAGTAAATCAATATTTTCCAAAACAAAAGAACAATGTTTTCAGATCTAAATATGAAAACTCCATTAATTCAAAAAATCCTCAATTCGAGTAATACAAAGAATTTGGAAATCCAAATCTAAATTTAAAATTCCAAACCCTACATCTTAAAAACATTTTTCCTGGAACCCTCCAGATCCATTTTTGCAAAAACTTGATTCTCCATATGTAAAACACCCAACTCATAGGAAATACGATGATCAAGAACCAAACATGCGGCAGAATGAAAATATAGCATACAGCAGTTTTCAATAAAAATCAAAATCAAAATAAATTCAGATCTTAATATACCAAAACGGAAAATGTTCAAAACAGCTTCCTATGAAAACCCAATTTTCAAACGACTAAATCTCAGGAACATGAAAAACATATAAGTTAAAATTTCTTAGATAGCAACCGCAATCCTTCCAGCTACTTGGTCCAGATCCCGCTGGCCGTTTGATGTGATTCTCCTACCACTGTTACACACATGATATATATTTTAGTTTATATAAATAACAGATGCTAATCATATGCTATTCTACTCATATACTTCTTATTTAATCTATTACTCAAAACTTCCAAGGTACTGGATACAAGCATATATATATATATATGTGACATGTATATGCTTGATTTTTAAGTTGGTCATATATTTAGAAAATCATATCTCATACTCATGTATAAATATATGTTGGTAGTTCATGGTGTAGGTAATCCATCTCACATTGTCTAGAAGATCAAGCTCGAGTTGTAAAGACACATAATGTCTTGCAAAAGTCGTCTACATTATGAAATAATATGTTGGAGGCATATTAAGACCTTAATAAAAGTATTATACAAGTCTCAAAATCATCTTACTTCCTTGATTATTTCTTCTCGTTTTCATTCTCTAATTTTCTTAATACATGATATATAATACCTGAAATCCAACATTTGAATCATATCCTAACACCTTGCTATGATCTTAAAACTTAAAAGAGATTAAGGTGTTTAGGATACGATTTAAAAGTTATTTCTCCTCCCAATTGAAGATATGTTAATTTGCATAGCTATCAATATGTTGTCACTTCCATTGACCAACTATCTCTCAACAATACCAAATAACTAATGCCATGACAACCAGAAAGTATAAATGAAAAACAATTATAGAACATAAAAACTCACCCTTTAGGATCAATATCAATGATGTTGACATTCTGCAATTGCTGAAGTATGTGACGAGCAACAGATCCACTGCTCTTGCAGAAATGGCGTGGGCGACTTCCATTTCTCTTAGCTCCTCCGTAGATCCTCCTAAAGGCACCAACACCAAGACCTCCCCTCAAGTATATTTTCCTAGCCATGGAAGCTACAAAGGGACACAATTTATCGCTCATGAAAAATTTACATAATGGGTAATTAGTGTTAATTGATAAGGGTGACGAATGTAAATACCAGCTCTGACATAGTACCAATCAGGGTCATAGGGTGGGAGCTCCTTCAGTTTACCGGTCTTGACAATATCAGTCCATAGAGGAAGCTCAATCTGGGTTTTTATTGTGAAGGAAAAAAAATCACATTAAGAAACTAAGAAAACGTTCTAATCTGCATCTCTAACGAATCAAATTTTGTGAATACTTGAGAAAAAAGAAGAATACCTTGCCGGAGCGCTTGAGATGGGCGGCATAAGCCTTGACGAACTCGTGGGGGGAAACGTCTTTAACGGTTCTGGCTGCCTCCATTTTTATCGAGTGCTGCGACGATCACTCCGTTAGCAGCTTGCGAGATGTATTTTCATCAGACTTCTAGGAGTGAAAGAAAACACTATATATAGCACGAATTAGGGTTTAAAGTTTGGCCAGTTCTGGCTGTGTTCGCCAAATTACCTATATAACCTTTTGCAAAGTTTCTTTTTTCATTTTTCCCAACCCTAAGCCTTTAATATTGTAGAAATAAATAATTATAAAAAGAAACTAATACCAACCCTAGACTAATAAGAGTACTTATTTAATAGGAATAATATTTGATGCACTATTGTTGGTGTATAAATTTCAAGCATTATCGATAAATTATAGTATGATATATTATCATTAAATAAAATAAAAAAATAGTTGAGTATTTATAAATAAATACTAATAATTTTATTTAAACATAATTAAATAATAATTAATTATAAATAAATATTAATACTGAGATATCTCCATCGTGGAGCTTTCTTTAAAGATTTTCCAGGAAATCTTTTGTAGTGTTTCTTCTTTTTTGTGCGACAATCGCAGTGACCTTCTTTTGGACATTTGTATCTCAGATGAGAATCATCACAAGCTTGATCAATTCTTCTGTCTCCAAGAAGATAATCTTTAAAGACTTTTCTTCTGTTGCAAATATCTTCTAAGGCAATAAAGACTTCTTGTTGAAGGCCAAAGGGAAGGGCCTGTGTTTTTGGTACAGCATACCTGCTATAAGTTCTTTGATTCTTAAGCTTCTTTTCTACCCCTCACACCTGCTTGGTATCGAGCCACTTTGTTTATAAGTTAGATTACATAACTTCTTAAGAAGAGTGAAGATGGTTTAGAAGAGATCTTCAAAACCATGACTGAAAACACACTCTCCAAGCCTTCAACCTCCTCAACTTCCATTTCCTTACCTTCGACTCCTTTCAAATCTCACTGCAAAAAGATTTCTTCTTTATATGAAGTAGAGTATCTAGATGAAGAAAGTAAAGTCTGACCTACTAGCCTTCCTCTTGTAAACCCCTACTCACCTATATCAAAACCCTCTTTTTCTCCCATAAGTACTATCAAACTCTCATCCAAAAATCCTCCAAAAGACCTAAAGAATATATTCAAGCCTCAAGATTTGTGACTATCCTATCTCGGCCTCCTCCTCCACAGAACAATTTGTAACTCTAGAGATTCCTCAGGAATTTCCTAGAGACCTGGAGACAATTTGGATACTCTCACATCCACTTTGGAGCGATTAGACTTGCTCTAAATTATCATGGCTTCTTGGAAACCAGAGTTGCTAGAATCGCCCTTTTAGACTCCGGTATCTCCAATACCGGGATGCTCAGTATTGCCACCGTTGAAGCTACTCTCAACACCGCTTTGGTGATGGTAACGTTGTTTCCAAACTTTACCATGGCCCTAGCAGATCCAAATCGCGCCGACCCTTCAAGTCCAGATTCAGATATAGCGGCGCCCCAAGTCGCCTCGGCCATTATTGCTACTCTACACTATCAAATAGTGTATAGAGTCTGAGGACCATGCGCGTTCAATCTCACGCAACATGGAGCAGGTGATTCACTCTTGATCACGGTCAACACGGATGATCACCTCTCTTTGTGTACATGTTCCAAGAAAAATCTCAAAAAATGAACTCATTCGGTTACTTCACGAGAAGTGGGTAGCAGTTATGAGAAGTTAAAGCAAACAAAGCCAACCGATTCAATCCACTCGAGTAATTTCATCAACAAAGGCGATGGAACTACGTAAATCAAGTTTGACCATAGCCATCTCCGGAAGCCCAACAAAGGCCTCTCCATATTCCCGACTCAACTCATCATGCGCCAATTTCAAACCCAACGGTGGACACGATAAAAAGACCTGAATGTTCTTTGTGACTTATGTTCCCGGGAAAAGAAAGAAAGCTTATCCAAAGCTTTGACGCACAGTAGAGGAATCTACCAATTCAAAGATGAAGCAGCCATTGTCCCCGGGATATCAACTGTTCCTGCTCAGGATGCATAAAAGACAACAGTCGTGCTTGGTTTGACAACCTGGACACCTCAGCAACAAATCCCAAAAAGAACAAGAAAAAGTCTTCCAGATCTTCTCAGTCCCAATTTTACAAAAGATGGATGGAAGGAGATCCGTCCATAGGACCACTTGGAGAAGATAACGGCAAATTTGTCTACTTAGTAGACTATTCAGCTGGAAAACCTGTACACCACCGCATTACAGAACCACAACCATGCAAACCTCCACCACCTCCTTTTCAACCAATACTAAAAGACCCTTTTCCACAACCCTGTTACAAGAAAATCACCAAATGGGTTAAGAAAAATCCAGAATTTCTTACCCCTTCTCCAAACCCTTTACCTGAAATCCCAAAACCTTTACCTAAAATTCCAATTGCTGCTATGATCCAATCCACATCCACCTCATCTGAAAAGTATGAAGAGAATTTTCCTCCTCTTGAGGAATTTTCTAAGAAAAATTATATTCATACACCAAAAATACCATCAAAGATCCAACCGAGATCTCGGGTGCAAAACCAACAATTAGTCTTTGCTGAAGCAACTCTTAATCGCAGTGCATGAGAGAGAACGCGTTGGCTCAAAACCATGTTCTCAACAAAATGGATTCAAAACTCATTGTAGAAGCAAAAATAGATGACAATACAAAGATGATCAAAGATCTCATTAAGCTTCTCGAGAGAAAAGAATTGAGGCGAGAGCAAGAGAGCCAAGAAGACACCGGACAAGATTTCTTTTCCCATCTTGCACAGCGGAAAAAGAAATTCAAAACTTCAAGCTCAAATTAAAGAATTTGAAAAGCAGGGAAAATTCAGAGCGATCTGACGACTGAAACCATTGAATTATTTCCTTCCATAAGAAGTGAAAGACTTCACGAATCGGAAGGAATCTCCATAATCTTTCCAGAACCAATCAAACGCGTACAAAACCAAGTACGTATGAAATCTTTCTGGAAATAAAGAAAAATGAAGCAGAGAAGAAAAAGAAGGAGAAAGAAGCAAAAAAAAGCGCGAAGGCATTGAAAAGATTGAAGAAATTGAGGATCAAGCCTACCAAGAAGAAAAAGAAGCTTGGTAAAAGGCCGATTATTGAAGAATCACCTCCTCAATCTCCTCCAAAACAAGTTTCAAAATCCTTGATGATTCAAGGAGACAAAAATCCAATAACCACCTTTACGAAAAAGCTCGCCATGAGGATACAATCCCAAAAATCTCAGCGGTTCAGATCCATGATCTAGCACCAGTCCAGATACATGATTCATCTGAATCTGAAACTGAAAGTTCCTCCATTACCACATCAGAAGAATCAACTTCAACAAATGATCAAGCAGACAGTATTCCAAATATCCATGCAGCCACAAAAGTTGAAGAGCCTGATGATGATGAAGAAATGGATGAACCAGAATCCTCAACAGCCCATGCCACCACAAATCGACATCAACCCTCTTCAGGGGGAAAGAATTTTACGATTGATGACTTACCACCAGAAAAATGGCCACAAAGACTTCAAGAGTTTCACTCCTGGCTAGAAACCAGAAAACTCAAAGAAGATAGCAACTACAACATTCTCATGGAATTTGTTTCCAGATTCACAGGAATGTTAAGAGATTGGTGGAATTCGATCAATCAACATGACCAAATGCAGTTTTTAGTCTTTCAAGACTTATCAGAACCAATTAGAATTCTCCATCAACATTTCATTGGAAATCCAGAAGATCTCCTTGTCTTAAGGAGAAGGGAATTCTATGCAAGAAAATGCTGTTCTTTTAAGAAAAAAGACCTTACAAAACACTTGAAAAAGATGTTCCAGTTATTCTGTGCTTTAGGTTTACATCCTAACCTTAAGCCAGTAATCCTATCCTCTCTTCCAGGACCAATCCAGATTGCAGTCAACCAAGCTCTCCAGCAAAGAAATAGAGACATCCTCCAACTTACAGTTGGGCAAATTCAACAAGAAGTCTTTATTGCCTTAGAAGATATTTGCAACAGAAGAAAAGTCTTTAAAGATTATCTTCTTGGAGACGAGAAGAATTGATCAAGCTTGTGATGATTCTCATCCGAGATACAAATGTCCAAAAGAAGGTCAACTGCGATTGTCGCACAAAAAGAAGAAACACTACAAAAGATTTCTGGAAAATCTTTAAAGAAAGCTCCACGATGGAGATATCTCTAAAAAAGAAAAGGCTCTAGAAAGTCCAACGGATGTTATATACGCAACCAAAGTGGACACTATGCAAAAAATTGCCCTGAAGCAAGAAGAAGAAAGCAAAAAAAGTCATCCGGATGATCTGCGCGCTCAGAATAGAAATGCAAGAAAGGCGATGACATAGAATCTGTGTGCTCACTTGATGATTCACCAACAATGAAACCATTTGCGCCATTCCGGTCTATGATTCGACGACACGGACCATGGTGAAATTTTCATGTTTGAGCCCAAGCGCGTTAAGCCCAAATAGGACCACCGGTCCTAGCTCCAAATATTCGAAGAAAAGTCTACACAGATAAATCTGAGAAGCCCATTATCTGTAATTGCCTTTGTAGATCTTTGGATCTCTGGAATCCATCATGAACCCGGACATCCTACGTAAGATTGGTAGAAACCCCACACCAAAATCTTCAAAGTCTGTGATGGTAAACTCTTTTCCACAAATCTAATTAGCCATCCTATTACTGTTCAGATACTCCCAAACTGTACAATAAGAACTACAGTATTAGGATCCAAACTACCTGGAAAAGACCTAATTATAGGTTTCGACCTATATACAAAAATCAAAAACCTCAGAATCCTTCCTGATGGAATAAGATTCAAAACCTTCTTCCAACCATATGTACATATCCCCAAACTCTTTTCTCTCCAATTAGAAAAAACCTCACAAATCATCCAAGAAATCAGAGAAAAATCTTGTGCGAACTCTCACTCTGAATTCTTAGCCAAATGTTCAAACCCTTTGTGGAAAAACCCAGAATTTTTCATAAACCTTCCATTCAAGAAAAATGAAGACATCAATCCCACAAAAGCCAGTCACACTGGAATGAATCCAGAACATTTACTTCTTGCCCAACAAGAATGCAAAGAACTTCAACAACAGGATCTGATAGAACCATCAGATTCCCAATGGGCGTGTGAAGCCTTCTATGTAAACAAAAGATCAGAACAGATCAGAGGCAAGCCCAGACTGGTAATCAATTATCAACCCCTCAACCATTTCCTCCAGGATAACAAGTTTCCCTTACCAAACAACAACACCCTTTTTGCCAGCCTTGCAGAAGCTAAAATCTTTTCAAAGTTTGATCTTAAAGCAGGATTTTGGCAACTTGGCATTCATCCTGAAGACAGAGGAAAAACAGGTTTCTGTATTCCTAATCAACATTTCCAATGGAAAGTGATGCCGTTCGGACTCAAAACAGCACCATCTTTATTCCAGAAAGCAATGACAAGGATTTTCCATCCTATCATGGAAAACGCCTTAGTCTACATTGATGACATTCTTCTTTATAGCAAAGATGAAGAGTCTCATGTTCTGTTACTCCAGCAATTCCATTCCCTTGTCCTAAGATATGGGATCATGCTTTCGGAAAAGAAGATGAAGATCAACAAATCTGAAATCAACTTCCTTGGAATGGACATCAAAGATGGAAGCTACCAGCCCCAACCTCATATTGCACAAGAACTCCTCAAGTTCCCAGATGAAAACCTCTCCCAAAAGCAAGTTCAGCAATTCTATGGGATCGTAAACTACATCAGAGACTTTATTGAAAAAATTTCAGTGTTCACAAATCCCCTAAGAAAGATGCTGAAGAAGAATCCTCCACCATGGACAGAGAAGCAAACCAAAGCAATTCAAAAAATCAAACAAATTGCACAAGATGTGCCACCACTTCAAATCCCCTCAAATGGAAGAAGAATCCTTCAGACAGATGCAAGTGATAAATATTGGGGAGCAGTGCTACTTGAAGAAATAGATGGCAAAAGACGACTTTGCGGTTACAAGAGTGGAAAGTTTTCAAATGCAGAGAAACACTATCACTCCACTTTCAAAGAAATCCTTGCAGTCAAATATGGAATTTCAAAATTCCAATTTCACTTAAAAGGATACCACTTCCTTGTCGAAATGGACATGTCATCTTTCCCCAAGATGCTAAAATTCAAGCGTAAAAGCTGCATCACATCCACGACTTCTCGGATGGGCTCAATGGTTCTCACGAATACTCGTTTGACACCAAACACATCAAAGGAAAAGAAAATGTTCTCGCAGATTTCTGTCCGGACCCAAACGTAAATCCAATTGAGCAGAGAAATATTCTCGCCCAAGCCCATTATGATGTCTGGACCTATTCATCATCATCAACCTCACCTACCTCATACCCAGTCACACCAAACCTAAACCCGAATTCCCACCAAGTTTTCTGGACTCACACAAAATGAAACCTTTCATCAACAAGCCAAAGACATGATGTTTGAATACCAAATCCAAGTTTTTAAAAAATTTGGAGGCCTTATCCTTAAACCATGGGGAATTCATCCAGACTACCCTTTCATCCACCCAATAAATTTCCAGTTCCTTGAACAACCAGAAGAACTTAAATGGTTTTTATGGTACCTAACCCACCTTTACCATATTGCCATACAGTTCTCAATCTGTGATCTCACTTATTTCCTAACCAAAGCCATTAGAGGAAACATTGAATCAGAACATCAGAATTTCTTCACATTCTTAAGCTGGTTCCATCCTTTACCACAATGGTTAGAAATCATCCACCAGAACTGTGAACAGAAAAAAGAAACTTGTGGAATGTTCATGGTCATTATCTTCTACAAGCCACAATATTTTGTTCATTGTGGACGAGCAAAGCAACTTGGTTCCTTTCCATCCTCATGGATCCATAAACTCTATCACCAAGAAGTTCACAAAGACCCTATTCGAAGCTGGGAACTCGAGAAATTTCGTGCCAACTCAACAGGACCATCCCAATGGAAATATGGCCCCCTCCGGATGCCAAGCACCATGGGACACCGCCAAGAGTTTATCGACCTTATCATGAAGGAATCTTAAAAGCACTCAAAGAATACCGTGAATCCATCCGGATCCCCTTTGAATGGTCACAAGACTACCGTGGCGGTGTAGTCAAGTCAATCTGTCAAGACTAAACTTTAATGATAATGTTGAAGATAAGCATATCTTTGGAAGATGTGACGGAAAAGGAAGAAGAGCAGATGATGACTCAATGGGATGACTCTCAATATCCCCACTCAAACCGACACAAACTAAAAGTATCTTTAATAAAGGCTATCAACCACTACCAGAAATAATTATTAAGCTTTTACTTTGTTTGTCCTGCATTTTGCAATCATGTAAACTTTTATCTGTATCTTTCACTTATCCGATAAGTTTGTCGTGTTGTTATCTCCTTCTACTATAAAAGGAGAGTTATGCTATCGTTGTAAGATATACAAAAACTTTCAAATAAAATCCCAGAGAATTTCTACTATCCATGGCTTTCTAAATTCCTCTCTTCTTCTAAACCATCCAGCTCTTCAAAAGAAGTTATGTAAAAAAGGTTTTCTCAGAGTTTATAAAGTATGCTCTGTGCTTGCCATGAAAATGGATCCTGCACATCAGAAATGTAAATTCAGAACAAGATATCAACGCTTCCAGAGGATTAGAAAAGGAATTAAGGATTAAGTTCTTGTAGCTAACAGGCAGTACCAGTTTGAAAGGCCAAAGGGAAGGGCCTGTGTTTTTGGTACAGCATACCTGCTATAAGTTCTTTGATTCTTAAGCTTCTTTTCTACCCCAACAACATTCTCATGGAATTTGTTTCCAGATTCACAGGAATGTTAAGAGATTGGTGGAATTCGATCAATCAACATGACCAAATGCAGTAACCTTTCATCAACAAGCCAAAGACATGATGTTTGAATACCAAATCCAAGTTTTTAAAAAATTTGGAGGCCTTATCCTTAAACCATGGGGAATTCATCCAGACTACCCTTTCATCCACCCAATAAATTTCCAGTTCCTTGAACAACCAGAAGAACTTAAATGGTTTTTATGGTACCTAACCCACCTTTACCATATTGCCATACTGAGCTTCTCAATCAATCGTGATCTCACTTATTTCCTAACCAAAGCCATTAGAGGAAACATTGAATCAGAACATCAGAATTTCTTCACATTCTTAAGCTGGTTCCATCCTTTACCACAATGGTTAGAAATCATCCACCGTAATCGTGAGAACAGAAAAAAAGAAACTTGTGGAATGTTCATGGTCATTATCTTCTACAAGCCACAATATTTTGTTCATTGTGGACGAGCAGCAAAGCAACTTGGTTCCTTTCCATCCTCATGGATCCATAAACTCTATCACCAAGAAGTTCACAAAGACCCTATTCAGTAAAGTAGAGTATCTAGATGAAGAAAGTAAAAAGTCTGACCTACTAGCCTTCCTCTTGTAAACCCCTACTCGACCTATCAAAAACCCTCTTTTCTCCCATAAGTACTATCAAAACTCTCATCCAAAAATCCTCCAAAAGACACTAAAGAATATATTCAAGCCTCAAGATTTGTGACTATCCTATCTCTCCTCCTCATGAGAACAATTTGTAACTCTAGAGATTCTCAAGAATTTCCTAGAGATCGGAGACAATTTGGATACTCTCACATCCACTTTGGAGCGAGTTAGACTTGCTCTAAATTATCATGGCATCGCTGGGAACCGAGAGTTGCTAGAATCGCCCCTTTAGAGACTCGGTATCTCAATACCGGGATGCCAGTATTGCCATCGTTGAAGCTACTCTCAACACGCTTGGTGATGGTAACGTTGTTTCCAAACTTTACCATGGCTACTAGCAGATCCAAATCGCTTTCACCCTTCAAGTCAGATCGGATAGCGGCGCGCCCCAAGTCGCCTCGGCCATTATTGCTACTCTACACTATCAAATAGTGTATAGAGTATCTGAGACCATGCGCGTTCAATCTCACGCAACATGGAGCAGGTGATTCACTCTTGATCACGGTCAACACGGATGATCACCTCACTTCGTGTACATGTTCCAAGAAAAATCTCAAAAAATGAACTCATTCAGTTACTTCCTGAGAAGTGGGTAGCAGATTATGAGAAGTTAAAGCGGCAAAGCCAACCGGTTCAATCCACTCGAGTAATTTCATCAACAAAGTCGATGGAACTACTAAATCAAGTTTGACCATAGCCATCTCCGAAGCCCAACAAAGGCCTCTCCATATTCCCGACTCAACTCATCATGCAGCCAATTTCAAACCCAACAGCTGGACACGATAAAGAAGACCCAGAATGTTGCTGTGACTTATGTTCCCCGGGAAAAGAAAGAAAGCTTATCCAAAGCTTTGACGCAACAGCAGAGAGAATCTACCAATTCAAAGATGAAATCGCCATTGTCCTCGGGATATCAAGCATTCTTTCTGCTCGGGATGCATAAAGACAACGATCGTGCTTGGTTTGACAACTGGACACCAAACAACAAATCCCAAAAAGAACAAGAAAAAGTCTTCCGGATCTTCTCGGTCCCAATTTTACAAAAGATGGATGGAGCGAGATCCGTCCATAGGACCACTTGGAGAAGATAACGGCAAATTTGTCTCTCTTAGTAGACTATTCATTTGAAAAAACACATACCACAGGTACGAACCACAACCATGCAAACCTCCACCACCTCCTTTTCAACCAATACCAAAAGACCCTTTTCCACAACCTGTTACAAGAAAATCACCAAATGGGTTAAGAAAAATCCGAATTTCTTACCCTTTCTCCAAACCCTTTACTTGAAATCCCAAAACCTTTACCTAAAATTCCAATTCTTTGCTATGATCAATCCACATCCACCTCATCTGAAAAGTATGAAGAGAAATTTTCCTCCTCTTGAGAATTTTCTAAGAAAAATTATATTCATACACCAAAAATACCATCAAAGATCCAACTGGAGAGATCTCGGGTGCAAAACCAACAATTAGTCTTTGCTGAAGCAACTCTTAATGAGCAGAGAGAACGCGTTGGCTCAAAACCATGTTCTCAACAAAATGGATTCAAAACTCTCTCATTGTAGAAGCAAAATAGATGACAATACAAAGATGATCAAAGATCTCATTAAGCTTCTCGAGAAAAGAATTGAAGCGAGTAGCAAGAGAGCCAGCGACACCGGACAAGATTTCTTTTCCCATCTTGCACGGCGGAAAAAGAAATTCAAAAACTTTCACTCAAATTAAAAAATTTGAAAGAAGCAGAGGAAAATTCGAGCGATGCGGGTGACTGAAACCATTGAATTATTCCATTCCATAAGAAGTGAAAGACTTCACGAATCGGAAGGAATCTCCATAATCTTTCAGAACCAATCAAGCGTACAAAACCAAGTGCGCATGAAATCTTTCTAGAAATAAAGAAAAATGAAGCAGAGAGAGAAAAAAGAAGGAGAAAAGAAGCAAAAAAGCGAAGGAACGTGAAAAGATTGAAGAAATTGAGGATCAAGCCTACCAAGAAGAAAAGAAGCTTGGTAAAAGGCCGATTATTGAAGAATCACCTCCTCAATCTCCTCCAAAACAAGTTTCAAAATCCTTGATGATTCAAGGAGACAAAAATCCAATAACCACCTTTCTGAAAAGCTGCCATGAGGATACAATCCCAAAAATCTCAGCGGTTCAGATCCATGATCTAGCACCAGCCGGATACATGATTCATCTGAATCAAAGCGAAAGTTCCTCCATTACCACATCAGAAGAATCAACTTCAACAAATGATCAAGCAGACAGTATTCCAACTGAAACATCTTTCAGCTCTTAAGGTTAGGATGTAAACCTAAAGCACAGAATAACTGGAACATCTTTTTCAAGTGTTTTGTAAGGTCTTTTTTCTTAAAAGAACAGCATTTTCTTGCATAGAATTCCCTTCTCCTTAAGACAAGGAGATCTTTCGGATTTCAATGAAATGTTGATGGAGAATTCTAATTGGTTACGATAAGTCTTGAAAGACTAAAAGCGCATTTGGTCATGTTGATTGATCGAATTCCACCAATCTCTTAACATTCCTGTGAATCGGAAACAAATTCCATGAGAATGTTGTAGTTGCTATCTTCTTTGAGTTTTTTACGGTTTCTAGCCGTGAGTGAAACTCTTGAAGTCTTTGTGGCCATTTTTCTGGTGGTAAGTCATCAATCGTAAAATTCTTTCCCCCGAAGAGGGTTGATGTCGATTTGTGGTGGCATGGGGTGTTGAGGATTCTGGTTCATCCATTTCTTCATCATCATCAAGGCTCTTCAACTTTTGTGGCTGCATGGATATTTGGAATACTGTCTGCTTGATCATTTGTTGAAGTTGATTCTTCTGATGTGGTAATGGAGGAACTTTCAGTTTCAGATTCAGATGAATCATGTATCTGGACTGGTGCTAGATCATGGATCTGAACCGCTGAGATTTTTGGGATTGTATCCTCATGGCAGCTTTTCAGAAAGGTGGTTATTGGATTTTTGTCTCCTTGAATCATCAAGGATTTTGAAACTTGTTTTGGAGGAGATTGAGGAGGTGATTCTTCAATAATCGGCCTTTTACCAAGCTTCTTTTCTTCTTGGTAGGCTTGATCCTCAATTTCTTCAATCTTTTCACGTTCCTTCACCTTTTTTGCTTCTTTCTCCTTCTTTTTCTTCTCTGCTTCATTTTTCTTTATTTCCAGAAAGATTTCATACGTACTTGGTTTTGTACGTTTGATTGGTTCTGGAAAGATTATGGAGATTCCTTCTGATTCAGGAAGTCTTTCACTTCTTATGGAAGGGAATAATTCAATGGTTTCAGTCGCCGTCATCGCTCTGGAATTTTTCCCTGCTTTTTCAACTCTTTAATTTGAGCTTGAAGTTTTGAATTTTTTTCCCCATTGTGCAAGATGGGAAAAGAAATCTTGTCCGTGTCTTTGGCTCTCTTGCTATCGCCTCAATTCTTTTCCGAGAAGCTTAATGAGATCTTTGATAATCTTTGTATTGTCATCTATTTTTGCTTCTACAATGAGAGTTTTGAATCCATTTTGTTGAGAACATGGTTTTGAGCCAACGCGTTCTCTGTCTGCGCGATTAAGAGTTGCTTGCAAAGACTAATTGTTGGTTTTGCACCCGAGATCTCTCGGTTGGATCTTTTTGATGGTATTTTTGGTGTATGAATATAATTTTTCTTAGAAAATTCCTCAAGAGGAGGAAAATTCTCTTCATACTTTTCAGATGAGGTGGATGTGGATTGGATCATAGCAACAATTGGAATTTTAAGTAAAGGTTTTGGGATTTTGTAAAGGGTTTGGAGAAGGGGTAAGAAATTGCGGATTTTTCTTAACCCATTTGGTGATTTTCTTGTAATGAGGTTGTGGAAAAGGGTCTTTTGGTATTGGTTGAAAAGGAGGTGGTGGAGGTTTGCATGGTTGTGGTTCTGTGCATTTGGTGGTACAGTTTTTCAGGTGAATAGTCTACTAAGTAGACAAATTTGCCGTTATCTTCTCCAAGTGGTCCTATGGACTGATCTCCTTCCATCCATCTTTTGTAAAATTGGGACCGAGAAGATCTGGAAGACTTTTTCTTGTTCTTTTTGGGATTTGTTCTTTGAGGTGTCCAGTTGTCAAA
Organism: Gossypium anomalum; assembly: GCA_025698475.1. Lineage (NCBI taxonomy): Eukaryota > Viridiplantae > Streptophyta > Magnoliopsida > Malvales > Malvaceae > Gossypium > Gossypium anomalum. The sequence continues at coordinate 70,354,015 of CM046968.1, read as the reverse complement.
CCAAGCACGATCGTTGTCTTTATGCATCCCGAAGCGGGGAGCAGTTTGATATCCTAGGGACGAAGGGCGATTTCATCTTTGAATTGGTAGATTCTCTACACATTGCGTCAAAGCTTTGGATAAGCTTTCTTTTTTTCCGGGGAACATAAGTCACAAAGAACATTCTCGGGTCTTCTTTATCGTGTCCGGTGTTGGGTTTGAAATTGGTGCATGATGAGTTGAGTCGGGAATATGGAGAGGCCTTTGTTGGGCTTCTGGAGATGGCTATAGTCAAACTTGATTTCTGTAGTTCCATCAGCTTTGTTGATGAAATTACTCTGAGTGGATTGAATCGGTTGGCTTTGCTACTTTAACTTCTCATAATCTGTTACCCACTTCTCAGGAAGTAACTGAATGAGTTCATTTTTTGAGATTTTTCTTGGAACATGTACACAGTGAGGCTGATCATCTGTGTTGACCGTGATCAAGAGTGAATCACCTGTTCCATGTTGCATGAGATTGAACGCATGGTCCTGTACTCTATACACTATTTGATAGTGTAGAGTAGCAATAATGGCTGAGGCGACTTGGGGGGCGCCTGCTATCGGATCTGGACTTGAAGGGCTGAAAGCAGATTTGGATCTGCTAGGGCCATGGTAAAGTTTGGAAACAACGTTACCATCACCAAGCCGGTGTTGAGAGTAGCTTCAACAGTGGCAATACAGGCATCCTGGTATTGGAGATACCGGGAGTCTAAAAGGGCGATTCTAGCAACTACTGGTTTCCCAGCAGTGCCATGATAATTTAGAGCAAGTCTAACTGCTCCAAAGTGGATGTGAGAGTATCCAGCTTGTCTCCAGTCTCTAGGAAATTTCGGAGGAATCTCTAGAGTTACAAATTGTTCTGTGGAGGAGGCTGAGATAGGATAGCTGTCAAATCTTGAGGCTTGAATATATTCTTTAGGTCTTTTGGAGGATTTTTGGATGAGAGTTTTGATAGTACTTATGGGAGAAAAAGAGGGTTTTTGATAGGCTGAGTAGGGGTTTACAAGAGGAAGGCTAGTAGGCTGTACTTTACTTTCTTCATCTAGATACTCTACTTCATATAAAGAAGAAATCTTTTTTGCAGAGTGAGATTTGAAAGGAGTCGAAGGTAAGGAAATGGAAGTTGAGGAGGTTGAAGGCTTGGAGAGTGTGTTTTCAGTCATGGTTTTGAAGATCTCTTCTAAACCATCTTCACTCTTCTTAAAAAGTTATGCAATCGGAACTTATAAACAGTGGCTCACGATACCAAGCGAGGGTGTGAGGGGTAGAAAAGAAGCTTAAGAATCAAAGAACTTATAGCAGGTATGCTGTACCAAAAACACAGGCCCTTCCCTTTGGCCTTTCAAACTGGTACTGCCTGTTAGCTACAAGAACTTAATCCTTAATTCCTTTTCTAATCCTCCAGGCGTTGATATCTTGTTCAATTTACATTTCGATGTGCAGGATCCATTTTCATGGCAAGCACAGAGCATACTTTATAAACTCTGAGAAAACCTTTTTTACATAACTTCTTTTGAAGAGCTGGATGGTTTAGAAGAAGAGAGGAATTTAGAAAGCCATGGATAGTAGAAATTCTCTGGGATTTTATTTGAAAGTTTTTGTATATCTTACAACGATAGCATAACTCTCCTTTTATAGTAGAAGGAGATAACAACACGACAAACTTATCAGATAAGTGAAAGATACAGTAAAAGTTTACATGATTGCAAACAGACAAACAAAGTAAAAGCTTAATAATTATTTCCTGGTAGTGGTTGATAGCCTTTATTAAAGATACTTTTAGCTGTGTCGGTTTGAGTGGGGATATTGAGAGCTGTCCATTGAGTCATCACTGTCTTCTTCCTTTTCCGTCACATCTTCCAGCATATGCTTATCTTCAACATCATCATTAAAGTTTAGTCTTGACAGATTGACTTGACTACACTGCCACGGGTAGTCTTGTGACCATTCAGTGGGATCCGGGATGGATTCACGGTATTCTTTGAGTGCTTTTAAGATTCCTTCATGATAAGGCTGATAAACTCTTGGCCAGGTGTCCCATGGTGCTTCGGCATCTGGAGGGGGCCATATTTCCATTGGGATGGTCCTGTTGAGTTGGCACAGAAATTTCTGGAGTTCCCTGTACTGAATAGGGTCTTTGTGAACTTCTTGGTGATAGAGTTTATGGATCCATGAGGATGGAAAGGAACCAAGTTGCTTTGCTCGTCCACAATGAACAAAATATTGTGGCTTGTAGAAGATAATGACCATGAACATTCCACAAGTTTCTTTTTTCTGTTCACAGTTCTGGTGGATGATTTCTAACCATTGTGGTAAAGGATGGAACCAGCTTAAGAATGTGAAGAAATTCTGATGTTCTGATTCAATGTTTCCTCTAATGGCTTTGGTTAGGAAATAAGTGAGATCACAGATTGAGAACTGTATGGCAATATGGTAAATGTGGGTTAGGTACCATAAAAACCATTTAAGTTCTTCTGGTTGTTCAAGGAACTGGAAATTTATTGGGTGGATGAAAGGGTAGTCTGGATGAATTCCCCATGGTTTAAGGATAAGGCCTCCAAATTTTTTAAAAACTTGGATTTGGTATTCAAACATCATGTCTTTGGCTTGTTGATGAAAGGTTTCATTTTGTGTGAGTCTGTAAACTTCAGGTGGGAATTCCGGGTTTAGGTTTGGTGTGACTGGGTATGAGGTAGGTGAGGTTGATGATGATGAATAGGGTCTGTACATCATAATGGGCTTGGGCCAGAATATTTCTCTGTTCAATTGGATTTCTGGTTTGGGTCTGGACAGGAAATCTGCGAGAACATTTTCTTTTCCTTTGATGTGTTTGGTGTCAAACGAGTATTCAGAGAACCATTGAGCCAATCTGAGAAGCTGTGGATGTGGTACAGTTTTCTGCTTGAATTTTAGCATCTTGGGGAAAGATGACATGTCCATTTCGACAAGGAAGTGGTATCCTTTTAAGTGAAATTGGAATTTTGAAATTTCATATTTGACTGCAAGGATTTCTTTGAAAGTGGAGTGATAGTGTTTCTCTGCATTTGAAAACTTTCCACTCTTGTAACCGCAAAGTCGTCTTTTGCCATCTATTTCTTCAAGTAGCACTGCTCCCCAATATTTATCACTTGCATCTGTCTGAAGGATTCTTCTTCCATTTGAGGGGATTTGAAGTGGTGGCACATCTTGTGCAATTTGTTTGATTTTTTGAATTGCTTTGGTTTGCTTCTCTGTCCATGGTGCAGATTCTTCTTGACATCTTTCTTAGGGATTTGTGAACACCGAAATTTTTTCAATAAAGTCTACGATGTAGTTTACGATCCCATAGAATTCTTGAACTTGCTTTTGGGAGAGGTTTTCATCCGGGAACTTGAGGAGTTCTTGTGCAATATGAGGTTGGGGTGGTAGCTTCCATCTTTGATGTCCATTCCAAGGAAGTTGATTTGATTTGTTGATCTTCATCTTCTTTTTCGAAAGCATGATCCCATATCTTAGGACAAGGGAATGGAATTCTTTGGAGTAATGAACATGAGACTCTTCATCTTTGCTATAAAGAAGAATGTCATCAATGTAGACTAAGGCGTTTTCCATGATAGGATGGAAAATCCTTGTCATTGCTTTCGGAATAAAGATGGTCTTTGTTTTGAGTCCGAACGGCATCACTTTCCATTGGAAATGTTGATTAGGAATACAGAAACCTGTTTTTCCTCTGTCTTCGGGATGAATGCCAAGTTGCCAAAATCCTGCTTTAAGATCAAACTTTGAAAAGATTTTAGCTTTTGCAAGGCTGGCAAAAAGGGTGTTGTTGTTTGGTAAGGGAAACTTGTTATCCTGGAGGAAATGGTTGAGGGTTGATAATTGATTACCATGCAGGCTTGCCTACGATCCATTACGATCTTTTGTTTACATACATAGAAGGCTTCACACGCCCATTGGGAATCGATGGTTCTATCGGATCCTCGTTGTTGAAGTTCTTTGCATTCTTGTTGGGCAAGAAGTAAATGTTCGGATTCATTCAGTGTGTGGATAGCTTTTGTGGGATTGATGTCTTCATTTTTCTTGAATGGAAGGTTTATGAAAAATTGGGTTTTTCCACAAAGGGTTTGAACATTTGGCTAAGAATTGAGTGAGAGTTCGCACAAGATTTTTTCTCGATTTCTTGGATGATTTGTGAGGTTTTTCTAATTGGAGAGAAAAGAGTTTGGGGATATGTACATATGGTTGGAAGAAGGTTTTGAATCTTATTCCATCAGGAAGGATTCTGAGGTTTTTGATTTTTGTATATAGGTGAAACCTATAATTAGGTCTTTTCAGGTAGTTTGGATCCTAATATCTGTAGTTCTTATTTTACAGGTTGGGAGTATCCGAACAGGTAATAGGATGGCTAATTAGATTTGTGGAAAAGAGTTTACCATCAGCGGCACTGAAGATTTTGGTGTGGGGTTTCCACCAATCTTCTGGTAGGATGTCTGGGTTCATGATGGATTCCGCAGATCCAGTATCTACAAAGGCAATTACAGTAATGGGCTTACTGTATTTATCTGTGTAGACTTTTACTGGAATATTTGGAGCTAGGACTGGTGGTCCTATTTGGGCTTGCGCTTGGGCCTGAAACATGAAAATTTCACCATGGTCTGTGTCAGAATCATAGACTGGAATGGCGCAAATGGTTTCAGTTGTTGGTGAATCATCAAGTGAGCACACAGATTCTATGTCATCGTCTTCTTGCATTTCTATTCACGAGCTAGCAGATCATCCGGATGACTTTTTTGCTTTCTTCTTCTTGCTTTCAGGGCAATTTTTGCATAGTGTCCACTTTGGTTGCGAGATATAACATCATTGGACTTTCTAGAGCCTTTTCTCTTTTTTCTGAGATATCTCCATCGTGGAGCTTTCTTTAAAGATTTTCCAGGAAATCTTTTGTAGTGTTTCTTCTTTTTTGTGCGACAATCGCAGTGACCTTCTTTTGGACATTTGTATCTCAGATGAGAATCATCACAAGCTTGATCAATTCTTCTGTCTCCAAGAAGATAATCTTTAAAGACTTTTCTTCTGTTGCAAATATCTTCTAAGGCAATAAAGACTTCTTGTTGAATTTGCCCAACTGTAAGTTGGAGGATGTCTCTATTTCTTTGCTGGAGAGCTTGGTTGACTGCAATCTGGATTGGTCCTGGAAGAGAGGATGGGATTACTGGCTTAAGGTTAGGATGTAAACCTAAAGCACAGAATAACTGGAACATCTTTTTCAAGTGTTTTGTAAGGTCTTTTTTCTTAAAAGAACAGCATTTTCTTGCATAGAATTCCCTTCTCCTTAAGACAAGGAGATCTTACGGATTTCAATGAAATGTTGATGGAGAATTCTAATTGGTTCGATAAGTCTTGAAAGACTAAAAGCGCATTTGGTCATGTTGATTGATCGAATTCCACCAATCTCTTAACATTCTGTGAATCTGGAAACAAATTCCATGAGAATGTTGTAGTTGCTATCTTCTTTGAGTTTTTCGGTTTCTAGCCAGAGTGAAACTCTTGAAGTCTTTGTGGCCATTTTTCTGGTGGTAAGTCATCAATCGTAAAATTCTTTCCCCCTGAAGAGGGTTGATGTCGATTTGTGGTGGCATGGGCTGTTGAGGATTCTGGTTCATCCATTTCTTCATCATCATCAGGCTCTTCAACTTTTGTGGCTGCATGGATATTTGGAATACTGTCTGCTTGATCATTTGTTGAAGTTGATTCTTCTGATGTGGTAATGGAGGAACTTTCAGTTTCAGATTCAGATGAATCATGTATCTGGACTGGTGCTAGATCATGGATCTGAACCGCTGAGATTTTTGGGATTGTATCCTCATGGCAGCTTTTCAGAAAGGTGGTTATTAGATTTTTGTCTCCTTGAATCATCAAGGATTTTGAAACTTGTTTTGGAGGAGATTGAGGAGGTGATTCTTCAATAATCGGCCTTTTACCAAGCTTCTTTTCTTCTTGGTAGGCTTGATCCTCAATTTCTTCAATCTTTTCACGTTCCTTCGCCTTTTTTGCTTCTTTCTCCTTCTTTTTCTTCTCTGCTTCATTTTTCTTTATTTCCAGAAAGATTTCATACGTACTTGGTTTTGTACGTTTGATTGGTTCTGGAAAGATTATGGAGATTCCTTCTGATTCAGGAAGTCTTTCACTTCTTATGGAAGGGAATAATTCAATGGTTTCAGGTCACCGTACTGGCTCTGGAATTTTCCCTGTTTCTTTCAGCTCTTTAATTTGAGCTTGAAGTTTTTGAATTTCTTTTTCCCGCTGTGCAAGATGGGAAAAGAAATCTTGTCCGGGTGCTGCTGGCTCTCTTGCTACTGCCTCAATTCTTTTCTGGAGAAGCTTAATGAGATCTTTGATCATCTTTGTATTGTCATCTATTTTTGCTTCTACAGTCGAGAGTTTTGAATCCATTTTGTTGAGAACATGGTTTTGAGCCAACGCGTTCTCTGTCTGCCAGTTAAGAGTTGCTTCTGCAGCACTAATTGTTGGTTTTGCACCTGAGATCTCTGGTTGGATCTTTGATGGTATTTTTGGTGTATGAATATAATTTTTCTTAGAAAATTCCTCAAGAGGAGGAAAATTCTCTTCATACTTTTCAGATGAGGTGGATGTGGATTGGATCATAGCAGCAATTAGAATTTTAGGTAAAGGTTTTGGGATTTTGTGTAAAGGGTTTGGAGAAGGGTAAGAAATGCGGATTTTTCTTAACCCATTTGGTGATTTTCTTGTAACAGGGTTGTGGAAAAGGGTCTTTTGGTATTGGTTGAAAAGGAGGTGGTGGAGGTTTGCATGGTTGTGGTTCAGTAATTTTGGTGGTACAGAGTTTTCCAAATTGAATAGTCAACTAAGTAGACAAATTTGCCGTTATCTTCTCCAAGTGGTCCTATGGACGGATCTCGTTCCATCCATCTTTTGTAAAATTGGGGGTGAGAAGATCTGGAAGACTTTTTCTTGTTCTTTTTGGGATTTGTTGCTGAGGTGTCCAGGTTGTCAAACCAAGCACGATGTTGTCTTTTATGCATCGAAAGCAGAGAGCAGTTGATATCCCGGGACAAGTGGCGATTTCATCTTTGAATTGGTAGATTCCTCTACACATTGCGTCAAAGCTTTGGATAAGCTTTCTTTCTTTCCCGGGAACATAAGTCAAAGCAACATTCTAGGTCTTCTTTATCGTGTCCAGTTGTTGGGTTTGAAATTGGCTGCATGATGAGTTGAGTCGGGAATATGGAGAGGCCTTTGTTGGGCTTCTGGAGATGGCTATGGTCAAACTTGATTTCTGTAGTTCCATCGGCTTTGTTGATGAAATTACTCGAGTGGATTGAATCGGTTGGCTTTGCTGCTTTAACTTCTCATAATCTGTTACCCACTTCTCAGGAAGTAACTGAATGAGTTCATTTTTTGAGATTTTTCTTGGAACATGTACACAGTGAGGCTGATCATCTGTGTTGACCGTGATCAAGAGTGAATCACTGCTCCATGTTGCGTGAGATTGAACGCATGGTCTGTACTCATCATACACTATTTGATAGTGTAGAGTAGCAATAATGGCTGAGGCGACTTGGGGGGCGCCTGCTATCTGGATCTGGACTTGAAGGGCTGAAAGCAGATTTGGATCTGCTAGGGCCATGGTAAAGTTTGGAAACAACGTTACCATCACCAAGCCGGTGTTGAGAGTAGCTTCAACAGTGGCAATACAGGCATCCTGGTATTGGAGATACCGGGAGTCTAAAAGGGCGATTCTAGCAACCATCTGGTTTCCAGCGAGTGCCATGATAATTTAGAGCAAGTCTAAGCTGCTCCAAAGTGGATGTGAGAGTATCCACTTGTCTCCAGTCTCTAGGAAATTCCGGAGGAATCTCTAGAGTTACAAATTGTTCTGTGGAGGAGGCTGAGATAGGATAGCTGTCAAATCTTGAGGCTTGAATATATTCTTTAGGTCTTTTGGAGGATTTTTGGATGAGAGTTTTGATAGAGCAGGGTGTGAGGGGTAGAAAAGAAGCTTAAGAATCAAAGAACTTATAAAGGGTATCTTTGTACCAAAAAACTGAGGCCCTTCCCTTTGGCCTTTCAAACTGGTACTGCCTGTTAGCTACAAGAACTTAATCCTTAATTCCTTTTCTAATCCTCTGGAAGCGTTGATATCTTGTTCTGAATTTACATTTCTGATGTGCAGGATCCATTTTCATGGCAAGCACAGAGCATACTTTATAAACTCTGAGAAAACCTTTTTTACATAACTTCTTTTGAAGAGCTGGATGGTTTAGAAGAAGAGAGGAATTTAGAAAGCCATGGATAGTAGAAATTCTCTGGGATTTTATTTGAAAGTTTTTGTATATCTTACAACGATAGCATAACTCTCCTTTTATAGTAGAAGGAGATAACAACACGACAAACTTATCAGATAAGTGAAAGATAAAGTAAAAGTTTACATGATTGCAAACAGACAAACAAAGTAAAAGCTTAATAATTATTTCCTGGTAGTGGTTGATAGCCTTTATTAAAGATACTTTTAGCTGTGTCGGTTTGAGTGGGGATATTGAGAGCTGTCCATTGAGTCATCACTGTCTTCTTCCTTTTCCGTCACATCTTCCAGCATATGCTTATCTTCAACATCATCATTAAAGTTTAGTCTTGAGATTGACTTGACTACACTGCCACGGGTAGTCTTGTGACCATTCAGTGGGATCCGGGATGGATTCACGGTATTCTTTGAGTGCTTTTAAGATTCCTTCATGATAAGGTGATAAACTCTTGGCAGTGTCCCATGGTGCTTGGCATCCGGGGGGGCCATATTTCCATTGGGATGGTCTGTTGAGTTAGTACTGAGAAATTTCGGAGTTCCTGTCTTTGAATAGGGTCTTTGTGAACTTCTTGGTGATAGAGTTTATGGATCCATGAGGATGGAAAGGAACCAAGTTGCTTTGCTCGTCCACAATGAACAAAATATTGTGGCTTGTAGAAGATAATGACCATGAACATTCCACAAGTTTCTTTTTACATTCACGATTACGGTGGATGATTTCTAACCATTGTGGTAAAGGATGGAACCGACTTAAGAATGTGAAGAAATTTCGATGTTCGATTCAATGTTTCCTCTAATGGCTTTGGTTAGGAAATAAGTGAGATCACAGATTGAGAACTGTATGGCAATATGGTAAAGGTGGGTTAGGTACCATAAAAACCATTTAAGTTCTTCTGGTTGTTCAAGGAACTGGAAATTTATTGGGTGGATGAAAGGGTAGTCTGGATGAATTCCCCATGGTTTAAGGATAAGGCCTCCAAATTTTTTAAAAACTTGGATTTGGTATTCAAACATCATGTCTTTGGCTTGTTGATGAAAGGTTTCATTTTGTGTGAGTCTGTAAACTTCAGGTGGGAATTCCGGGTTTAGGTTTGGTGTGACTGGGTATGAGGTAGGTGAGGTTGATGATGATGAATAGGGTCTGTACATCATAATGGGCTTGGGCCAGAATATTTCTCTGTTCAATTGGATTTCTGGTTTGGGTCTGGACAGGAAATCTGCGAGAACATTTTCTTTTCCTTTGATGTGTTTGGTGTCAAACGAGTATTCAGAGAACCATTGAGCCCATCTGAGAAGCTGTGGATGTGGTACAGTTTTCTGCTTGAATTTTAGCATCTTGGGGAAAGATGACATGTCCATTTCGACAAGGAAGTGGTATCCTTTTAAGTGAAATTGGAATTTTGAAATTCCATATTTGACTGCAAGGATTTCTTTGAAAGTGGAGTGATAGTGTTTCTCTGCATTTGAAAACTTTCCCTCTTCTTGTAACCGCAAAGTCGTCTTTTGCCATCTATTTCTTCAAGTAGCACTGCTCCCCAATATTTATCACTTGCATCCGCATCAGAAGGATTCTTCTTCCATTTGAGGATTTGAAGTGGTGGCACATCTTGTGCAATTTGTTTGATTTTTGAATTGCTTTGGTTTGCTTCTCTGTCCATGGTGGAGGATTCTTCTTGACATCTTTCTTGGGGATTTGTGAACACTGAAATTTTTTCAATAAAGTCTACGATGTAGTTTACGATCCCATAGAATTCTTGAACTTGCTTTTGGGAGAGGTTTTCATCCGGGAACTTGAGGAGTTCTTGTGCAATATGAGGTTGGGGTGGTAGCTTCCATCTTTGATGTCCATTCCAAGGAAGTTGATTTCAGATTTGTTGATCTTCATCTTATTTTTCGAAAGCATGATCCCATATCTTAGGACAAGGGAATGGAATTGCTGGAGTAACAGAACATGAGACTCTTCATCTTTGCTATAAAGAAGAATGTCATCAATGTAGACTAAGGCGTTTTCCATGATAGGATGGAAAATCCTTGTCATTGCTTTCTGGAATAAAGATGGTACTGTTTTGAGTCCGAACGGCATCACTTTCCATTGGAAATGTTGATTAGGAATACAAAAACCTGTTTTTCCTCTGTCTTCGGGATGAATGCCAAGTTGCCAAAATCCTGCTTTAAGATCAAACTTTGAAAAGATTTTAGCTTCGCAAGGTGGCAAAAAGGGTGTTGTTGTTTGGTAAGGAAACTTGTTATCTGGAGGAAATGGTTGAGGGGTTGATAATTGATTACGATGCCGGGCTTGCCTCGATGCATTACGATCTTTTGTTTACATAGAAGGCTTCACACGCCCATTGGGAATCTGATGGTTCTATCAGATCCTGTTGTTGAAGTTCTTTGCATTCTTGTTGGGCAAGAAGTAAATGTTCAGATTCATTCCAGTGTGGACTAGCTTTTGTGGGATTGATGTCTTCATTTTTCTTGAATGGAAGGTTTATGAAAAGTTCAGGTTTTTCCACAAAGGGTTTGAACATTTGGCTAAGAATTGAGTGAGAGTTCGCACAAGATTTTCTCGATTTCTTGGATGATTTGTGAGGTTTTTTCTAATTGGAGAGAAAAGAGTTTGGGGATATGTACATATGGTTGGAAGAAGGTTTTGAATCTTATTCCATCGGGAAGGATTCGAGGTTTTGATTTTTGTATATAGGTGAAACCTATAATTAGGTCTTTTCAGGTAGTTTGGATCCTAATATCTGTAGTTCTTATTTGTACAGTTTGGGAGTATGACGAACAAATAATAGGATGGCTAATTAGATTTGTGGAAAAGAGTTTACCATCAGTGCACCTTTGAAGATTTTGGTGTGGGGTTTCCACCAATCTTACAGTAGGATGTCTGGGTTCATGATGGATTCATGAGATCCGGTATCTACAAAGGCAATTACTGATAATGGGCTTCATTGTATTTATCGTGTAGACTTTTCTTTGGAATATTTGGAGCTAGGACCTGGTGGTCCTATTTGGGCTTCTTGCGCTTGGGCACTGAAACATGAAAATTTCACCATGGTGCGTGTCGAGAATCATAGAGCGGAATGGCGCAAATGGTTTGATTGTTGGTGAATCATCAAGTGAGCACACAGATTCTATGTCATCGTCTTCTTGCATTTCTATTCTGAGCGCGCAGATCATCCGGATGACTTTTTGCTTTCTTCTTCTTGCTTCAGGGCAATTTTTTGCATAGTGTCCACTTTGGTTGCGAGATATAACATCCGTTGGACTTTCTAGAGCCTTTTCTTTTTTCGAGATATCTCCATCGTGGAGCTTTCTTTAAAGATTTTCAGAAATCTTTTGTAGTGTTTCTTCTTTTTGTGCGACAATCGTTGATGACCTTCTTTTGGACATTTGTATCTCGGATGAGAATCATCACAAGCTTGATCAATTCTTCTGTCTCCAAGAAGATAATCTTTAAAGACTTTTCTTCTGTTGCAAATATCTTCTAAGGCAATAAAGATTTCTTGTTGAATTTGCCCAACTGTAAGTTGGAGGATGTCTCTATTTCTTTCTTTGGAGAGCTTGGTTGACTGCAATCTGGATTGGTCCTGGAAGAGAGGATAGGATTACTGGCTTAAGGTTAGGATGTAAACCTAAAGCACAGAATAACTGGAACATCTTTTTCAAGTGTTTTGTAAGGTCTTTTTTCTTAAAAGAACAGACATTTTCTTGCATAGAATTCCCTTCTCCTTAAGACAAGGAGATCTTACGGATTTCAATGAAATGTTGATGGAGAATTCTAATTGGTTACGATAAGTCTTGAAAGACTAAAAGCGCATTTGGTCATGTTGATTGATCGAATTCCACCAATCTCTTAACATTCCTGTGAATCTGGAAACAAATTCCATGAGAATGTTGTAGTTGCTATCTTCTTTGAGTTTTCGGTTTCTAGCCAGAGTGAAACTCTTGAAGTCTTTGTGGCCATTTTTCGGTGGTAAGTCATCAATCGTAAAATTCTTCCCCACAAGAGGTTGATGTCGATTTGTGGTGGCATGGGGTGTTGAGGATTCTGGTTCATCCATTTCTTCATCATCATCGAGCTCTTCAACTTTTGTGGTCGCATGGATATTTGGAATATCGTTCGCTTGATCATTTGTTGAAGTTGATTCTTCCGATGTGGTAATGGAGGAACTTTGATTTGATTCGGATGAATCATGTATCCGGGTAGTGTTAGATCATGGATCCGAATTTGAGATTTTTGGGATTGTATCCTCATGGCAGCTTTTCAGAAAGGTGGTTATTGGATTTTTGTCTCCTTGAATCATCAAGGATTTTGAAACTTGTTTTGGAGGAGATTGAGGAGGTGATTCTTCAATAATCGGCCTTTTACCAAGCTTCTTTTTTCTTGGTAGGCTTGATCCTCAATTTCTTCAATCTTTTCACGTTCCTTCGCCTTTTTTGCTTCTTTCTCCTTCTTTTTCTTCTCTCCTTCATTTTTCTTTATTTCCAGAAAGATTTCATACGTACTTGGTTTTGTACGTTTGATTGGTTCTGGAAAGATTATGGAGATTCCTTACGATTCGAAGTCTTTCACTTCTTATGGAAGGAATAATTCAATGGTTTCAGTCACCGTCATCGCTCTGGAATTTTTCCTGTTTCTTTCAACTCTTTAATTTGAGCTTGAAGTTTTGAATTTCTTTTCCCATTGTGCAAGATGGGAAAAGAAATCTTGTCCGAGTCTTCTTGGCTCTCTTACTACTGCCTCAATTCTTTTCTGGAGAAGCTTAATGAGATCTTTGATCATCTTTGTATTGTCATCTATTTTTGCTTCTACAGTCGAGAGTTTTGAATCCATTTTGTTGAGAACATGGTTTTGAGCCAACGCGCGTTCTCATCTCTGCGATTAAGAGTTGCTTCGCAAAGACTAATTGTTGGTTTTGCACCTGAGATCTCTGGTTGGATCTTTGATGGTATTTTTGGTGTATGAATATAATTTTTCTTAGAAAATTCCTCAAGAGGAGGAAAATTCTCTTCATACTTTTCAGATGAGGTGGATGTGGATTGGATCATAGCAGCAATTGGAATTTTAGGTAAAGGTTTTGGGATTTCAGGTAAAGGGTTTGGAGAAGGGGTAAGAAATTCTGGATTTTTCTTAACCCATTTGGTGATTTTCTTGTAACAGGGTTGTGGAAAAGGGTCTTTTGGTATTGGTTGAAAAGGAGGTGGTGGAGGTTTGCATGGTTGTGGTTCAGGTACTGGTGGTACAGGTTTTCCAGCTGAATAGTCTACTAAGTAGACAAATTTGCCGTTATCTTCTCCAAGTGGTCCTATGGACGGATCTCCTTCCATCCATCTTTTGTAAAATTGGGACTGAGAAGATCTGGAAGACTTTTTCTTGTTCTTTTTGGGATTTGTTGCTGAGGTGTCCAGGTTGTCAAACCAAGCACGACTGTTGTCTTTTATGCATCCTGAGCAGGAACAGTTGATATCCCAGGGACAGTGGCCAGTTTCATCTTTGAATTGGTAGATTCCTCTACCTGTTGCGTCAAAGCTTTGGATAAGCTTTCTTTCTTTTCCCGGGGAACATAAGTCACAGCAACATTCTGGGTCTTCTTTATCGTGTCCAGCTGTTGGGTTTGAAATTGGCTGCATGATGAGTTGAGTCGGGAATATGGAGAGGCCTTTGTTGGGCTTCTGGCTATGGTCAAACTTGATTTCTGTAGTTCCATCAGCTTTGTTGATGAAATTACTCTGAGTGGATTGAATCGGTTGGCTTTGCTGCTTTAACTTCTCATAATCTGTTACCCACTTCTCAGGAAGTAACTGAATGAGTTCATTTTTTGAGATTTTTCTTGGAACATGTACACAGTGAGGCTGATCATCTGTGTTGACCGTGATCAAGAGTGAATCACCTGTTCCATGTTGCGTGAGATTGAACGCATGGTCCTGTACTCTATACACTATTTGATAGTGTAGAGTAGCAATAATGGCTGAGGCGACTTGGGGGGCGCCTGCTATCTGGATCTGGACTTGAAGGGCTAAAAGCAGATTTGGATCTGCTAGGGCCATGGTAAAGTTTGGAAACAACGTTACCATCACCAAGCCGGTGTTGAGAGTAGCTTCAACAGTGGCAATACAGGCATCCTGGTATTGGAGATACCGGGAGTCTAAAAGGGCGATTCTAGCAACTCTTTGGTTTCCAAAGAGCGTTGCCATGATAATTTAGAGCAAGTCTAAGCGCTCCAAAGTGGATGTGAGAGTATCCACTTGTCTCAGTCTCTAGGAAATTAGGAGGAATCTCTAGAGTTACAAATTGTTCTGTGGAGGAGGCTGAGATAGGATAGCTGTCAAATCTTGAGGCTTGAATATATTCTTTAGGTCTTTTGGAGGATTTTTGGATGAGAGTTTTGATAGTACTTATGGGAGAAAAAGAGGGTTTTTGATAGGCTGAGTAGGGGTTTACAAGAGGAAGGCTAGTAGGCTGTACTTTACTTTCTTCATCTAGATACTCTACTTCATATAAAGAAGAAATCTTTTTTGCAGAGTGAGATTTGAAAGGAGTCGAAGGTAAGGAAATGGAAGTTGAGGAGGTTGAAGGCTTGGAGAGTGTGTTTTCAGTCATGGTTTTGAAGATCTCTTCTAAACCATCTTCACTCTTCTTAAAAAGTTATGCAATCGGAACTTATAAACAGTGGCTCTGATACCAAGCAGGGTGTGAGGGGTAGAAAAGAAGCTTAAGAATCAAAGAACTTATAGCAGGTATGCTGTACCAAAAACACAGGCCCTTCCCTTTGGCCTTTCAAACTGGTACTGCTTTTAGGGTATAAGATTTTGGGTTTAGAGTCTTGGATTTTAGGTTAGGATTATAGCATTTATTTATAATTAATAATTATTTAATTATGTTCAAATAAAGTTATTAGTATTTATTTAAAAGTCCTTCACTATTTTTTGTTTTATTTAATGATGAGGTGTCATGTTATTATTCGTTGTTTTATTTAATTTACTAACAAATTTATAAAGTATAATGACTCGACTTCCAATGCTGTAAATGCGGTTTTGAAACTTGTTTCCGTAAATCGAGTCCATAAATATTAAATAGAGATAGTTATGGAATTAGTATATAGATGTATCGAAATTCAGTTAAGTAATTTAGCTAAAAATATGGTTAATTAAAGCCAAGGAACTAAATTGTAAAATTTCAATCGGTATAAAGTTTTAATTAGGAAAAGACTTGGGAACTTAAATAGCAATTATCCTAGGGACTAGAATGGTTAATAAACCAATTTTAATTAAATATTAGTGGATGATGAGGGTGGATGTCATTAGAATTAACTACTTGAAGATTAATGTATAATAAATTAAGATTAAGTTAATTAATTAATTTTAACTATAAACTAAATCTACTATATAAACTAAAAGTTAGTGGAGAAATGTTATCATCTTCTCCATTTCTACCGTCCACCATTAAAGAACACGAGAGAAAAGCCTTAAGAATTTGGCCAATTCTAGCAAGTAAGTCCTTAAGCCATTTTCTTTTACTTTTATATATTTATGATCATGGGAGCTTGATTTAGCTAACCCATGTATCAATTTGCTCAATTGTTGAAATTTTGATAAGTTTCCATTGTTAAGAAAGTGAGGAATCAGGTTTCAAATTGATAGAAATTAAGTTTACATTATGAAAATGACTAAATTGTAAAGCTTAACAATGCTTGATTGTTAACTTTGTTACATTGGGGACCAAATTGAATAAAATAAAAATATGTTATGAAATAATGTTAGGAGTAGAAAGTATAGGGTCTCTGATGAGTAAATGTGAAATCGAATTTTAATCCAAAGCTTTATATCAAAAGTTATACTTGTCTCGAGTTTAGGGACTAAATTGAATAAAATGTAAAATATGCTTGAATTTGTATTCAATTGTGAATTGGATGGAAATTGATTTTTTTTATATGTTGTATGATTGTACGTAGCTAAAGATGACACCAAGCCATCGAGAGGGAAGGAACAGCGAGAGTTGTTACCGAGTGACACGAAATCTCGATTTATACTTTTATAATTCGGGATCAATTTATTGTTTGCATAAACATGTTAATTGCATGATTGAATATCAAGGTGAATATTTAATGATTGTATGAATTGATTTGTTAAGATTGATATTAAATATCGAGATAGTAGACTGCATTGAATAAAATAGAAAATAACATGAATTAGTTGGAATATGATATGAGATATGGAAAATTGATAGAAATATGTTACATGGTGTGAGATACATGTGTATTGAGGTTGAATTGAATTGAAATTGTGAAAATAGAATGTGATATTATATATCAAACGGATAATGTAATTGTGAATGGAACATTGATACCCTATTAGTTGTTCAAGTTGAGTTGGATATAGTTGGCATGCCATAGGATTGGATTGTATACAGGTTCATGTGCTTCTTGTGCTAGAATGTGATTTGTGCGCTAAGATGCACTTTGTGTGCTAGGATGTGCTTCGTGCGCCAGTATGCACTATATGTGCCAATTTCCCTTACTTCGGTTTATTCTATAATACACTTTGGTACCAGTTTGATGTGTTGGTTGGACGATCCATGTATCCGTCTGAGTCTGAGTCAGGTTAATAGGGGTTATAAATTGTAAACTTGATAAATGATATCGAAATGAAATGAAATGGTATGATGCTATGTAATCACTTGTGTGTATAAGTGGATCATAATAAAGAAAGTATATAATTGGCTATGAGAATTAGTTGAAAATGAGTCCTAAGGCTGAAATGAATATGAATGAGTTGATAGACTCCGAAAAGAGATTAAAATGATATATTAGATAGTTTATTGGTGTTGAATGATCATGGAATTGGATGACATAATGTTAAGGTATAGGTGTTAAATTCATAATTGAAAATGAATGTTAAATGGCTTTATAATAGGTAATTGACAAGTAAATTGAATTGGTTAAATATGTTGCAATGTTGAATGGACTGGTTTGTCATTGTTATATGTATGCTCATGTGTATATAAGTTAATGGAATTTATTAGCATTATCGAAAATGAATTGGTTAAATATTGAGTGTATATATATGTTTTGTAACTAGTTTCAAGTTGTAAATGTTGGGAAATGTGTCTATATTGTAATAAACATGTAACTGTTTTCTATTTATTTGAACGATGAATAAATAAATAAGTTTAATTTCACATTTTACTATTATGTCTTTTGTATTTCTATATTTTGCATGCATAGCGAAATTGATTCCAATTAAGGAGATGACTAGGCTTAGCTATCGGAGTAGTTGACTCCACAGGTAGAGACATAGATGTCTTTATTGGTAGAATGATACATTGGACAGGACCCAAGATGAATTAATTTTGAATCCATTTGTGAATTAATTCACTTATGACGTTCATGGTGTGATTTACCTAAATCCTAAGTTAGTCACTGACTATGCGTATGCAACTCATGCGCTTTGATATAAGTGGAGGCTTATACTCTAAAGATGATCGAGCCCATAGCCGGTATGTTGGGTACATGACTTGTGTATGGTATGGCTTTACTAGCAACAATGGAATTCATAGCTCAATTAAAGAGTTAATGATATCCTCTCATTGGCATTGTATGGATTAATAAATATGGAACATGGACATGAGCTGCTTATTCTCGAACGAGCAATTTAGCACAGTCATTTGTCGACAGTGGTCATATTAATCATTAAGAAGACACAATGGTGACAATGAGATAAAATAGGATTGTATTGAGTGAACGAATTTAACTAAAAGGAATCAAGGATATCATATGAAGGTAACACACATATGACGAGGTCATTAGACAAAGCAGTTGGATGAATTGCTTTCATAAAGAGTATAAAATAAGGAGTTTTCAATCATGGTATGTAACAGCCCGGTTTTAGCTAAATCAGAATAGTGGTTTTAGAACCATAAATCCAAGGTTGTAAAATTATTTTAATATTAGTTTTGGTGTTTATAGCATGTGATTATATATGTGTGAAAATTTCATGAGCTAATTTTATCGTTTAATAGCTCAATTTGAGAAAAAGGACTTAATCGCGTAAAATAAAAAAGTTACATTCTATTTTATAAAGGTGTCTAATTGCCATGGTTTATTAAAGGTGAAGTCCTTTTGTTGTAAATAGACCATGGATAGTGGAAATTGACATGAATAGCCATCCATTATGTGTTTTTGAATGTTAATAAATAAGGTCATTTTGGTAATTGGTTAAATAAATCATAATTAAACAAAACCAAAGTTAAAATGTGTTCATCTTTTCCATTTCCAACCAAAAAACAAAAGAAAATAAGGGTTTTGAGAGCTTTGAAGGTTTGGCCCTTGTTCATCTTGATTGAGGTATGTTTTGAGCTCGATTTTTGATAATTTCTATGTTTTTGTGATCATTGCTTCGTGTTTTAGCTAGTCCATGCCCTAATTTTTTAGATTTTTGGTGATTTTGTGAAGTGCCATTGATGAATGCTTGAGCTCTTGAATGTTTGATAATGGAAAATGATTATTTGTTGATAGATTATCATGTTTTGTAAAGTGATTTTAGTGAAATTGCATAAAAGGGATTAATTTGTGAAAAGATGAAAATGTATGGTTAAATGTGTGAAATATTGATAAATTTGAGCACTACAAAAATTCAGCTAACTTGTATTTGAAAAAAGTTGTGAAATTTTGTGTATTTTTGAAATAGGGACTAAATTGTAAGAAATGTGAAAGTTTAAGGTCAAAGTGTAAAGTGGCTTAAATATGTGTTTGTGGATGAAATTGATTGATTTGGTGATTAAATGGATTGATTTTGAATATATATAGATCAAGAACGAAAGAAATCAGACTTAGATCGAGGTAAGAACAAAGTACTCGACTAATCGACTAGTTTCGTTGTTTTTACGTCCGAGGTAAGTTCGTACGTGATAAACATTGTTACAATTATGTTTTTAATGCTTTAATATGGCATAAATTGTATATATGCGACTACGATTACATACGATGACAAATCGACTATATTTGGCACTTAGTGTGCGAATTGGAATAGCTTCGGCTATATATAGCACTTAGTGTGCAAATCGGAATAGTTTCGGCTATATATAAATGGCACTTAGTGTGTGAGACTGAGATAGCTTCGGCTATGAAAGGCACTTAATGTGCAAGATTATAATAGCTTCAGTTATGCTTTGGCACTTAGTATGCGAGATATCGAGTATTCGACAGTATCACGTAAAGGTATGAGTTCGATATGAATTTGTACAGGTATGTACATATAAAGCATGAAATCCAAATAGAAGAAGTTATAAGCTTGTTCATAAACACTTGAGTAAGTACGAGGAAAGTTTGTTGCTCACCATGATTTAGATATCTATTAGTACGAATTGATGATTTGTATATTATAAACTGTTGAGTATATTTAGTAATAACTTACTAAGCTATGAAGTTTACTGTGTGTTATTTGTCTATGTTTTATAGATTATTGAAGCTAGCTTGGACTCAGGGATCATTAGGAAACGTCATTACACTATCAACCATTTTGTTGGTACTTTTAAAGCTTTGTATTTATGGTATATGGCATGTATAGGCTAGTGTCAACTTGGTATATTTTGAGTTACGATATTAGCCATGAGATTTGGCTTGTAAATGTTAGTGTATATGGCCATATAAGTTGGCTTGAATTATGTGTTTGATAAGTGATATATGTGATGTATATAATGCCTTATATGTTGGCTTGTTTTGGTATGTTTGCCATAGTTATTGATATAGCCAAATGGTTGTTCACTTGGTTAATTAGTAGTTGATGTATTAATGCTTGGAAGATTGGCATATTGTGGTTTGATTTTGAGATGAAGATATGGTGCAATTTGTCTCATGATATAGATGATAATTTGATGAGTAAATGCATTTAGTAGTTATGTGAGATTGATGATTGTGGCATATTTATTTGGTATGTTTTCAAATATGGAGTTAAGTAGTTGAAATGGTTGAATATAGATGACATGATATATGTATGAATTGGCATGTTTTGGCTGCCTATAAATGTATTTATATGGTACCAATTTGGTTACTTTGTCTGCATGGGAAAAGGGTGGCAAATTGGCTTTATAAATGGTCTATTTTTGTCTACACGGGCAAAGACACAGGCGTGTGTCTCAGCCGTGTGCGACACACGGTCATGCTGCACGACCATGTGTCCCTTGGGGTACCCTTTCAAATTAAGTCAGTATACCTTACAGGTTTGGCACGGCCTAGACACACTGAAGTGTCTACTGGCCGTGTGTGACACAGGGGCTGACACATGGGCATGTGGACGGCCGTATGACCCAAGTCAGTAACCTCCCCAGTTTTTCCACGGTCATGGCACACGGACGTGTCTTCGGCCGTGTGGTGTAAGTCACTATGTATGCTATGTTTTCACACGGCCTGTGACACGGGCGTGTCTGGTAACCATGTGAGGCACACGGCCTGTTCACACGGGCGTGTGACCCTTTAATGTTGAAAATTTTCTAAGTTTCTCAAAGTTTGCAAATATTATCGATTTAGTCCTGAACCACTTTTAAGCATGTTTTAAGGTCTCGTAGAACCTTATAAGGGACAATGTGAATAATTTGAATGGATTTTATATATGAATGCATAAATGTATATGCTATGTATGAGAACTTTGTGCATTGGTCGGTGATGCCTCGTAACCCTATTTCGGTGACGAATACGGGTTAGGGGTGTTACATGGTACTTATTGTGGACTAACTCCATGATTACGTAATTGCGAATTATTAGAACAATGCTTCTGGACATAATTGCAATTACTAGAGCCTAATTGTATATGTCCGATTGGTCTTTTCGCTAGCTCAACAAAAGCTCGATCGGATTGCATTTGAATTAAAAGAAAATTTTACGACTTTGGAAATAATTTAATTCAGTTGATTTATTTGATATGGAATTAAATTAGGTGATCATGAGAATTGTTCAACTAGAGAATTTGATTAAAGAATTTTCTTAAAAAATTAATTTGGAAAATCTAATTGATTATTGGAAAAATTAATTTTGATCAAGTAAAATCAAATTAATTAAAATTAATATGATATTTTTGGAAATTAATTTTCAAGTCAGACAATTAGCCAAATGGATAATTAAACTTGAAAAGTGGATCTGAGATCGTAAATTGGGCCCGGGAGCCCAAAACTGAGACCAAGACCCAAAAATTGGTCGAACTAGGCCCGATATGTGAAACCGGGCCGACAGTCCAATCGGTGCTAGACCGGACCAGTGGGTTGTCACTAACTCAGACCGAATCGGCTCGAGGTGCCGTAAGGGTGTCGCATCTGTATCAGTGGACACGGTGATGTCGGTGGCTACGACAGTGGCATCCCGGTGGCCGATGGCAATTGGTTTTCAGTGGTTGAGCGGTGGAAGAGTTACACTCCTACTGGGACTCTACTAAAGAATTTGATTTCAAATTAACTATTTCAAAAAATAATATTATTTTAATAGTTGAATATTAAATTTAATTTAATACTTATCTTAATAATATTTTATTAATTTAATATTAAAGTGGTTTTCTTACTATTAAATTTAATCTAATATTTATCTTGATAAATTAAATTAAATTTAATATTAAAGTGATTAAGTTTAATTATAGTTGAACTCTATAAACTCTCCCTATATAAAAAGAGTCTCGGATCATTCTTTTATACACACTTGGATTCAAGAGAAAGTTGTAGAGAGAAAATTCTCTAAAGAGATTATTTCAGAAAATTTCTAGAGATATTTTTTTATTTACAACTTGACCCAAAAGTTTAAAAAATTACGAAATTACCCCACTAGTAATTTTTTGAAAATTTTTTCTGATTCGAAGTTAGCCTACATTCGGCAGATGTAAGCTTAAGGATAGCGGAGAAGACTACTCGGTCGAAGTGCTCGTCTTAGACTAATCGAAAAGGTACAATTTTGATCAAATGTTTATTATTTTAGATATCAAAACCAAAATCTTGTTTTAGAAAAAAAATTTAAAACTCTGTTTTCCCTAAATTTATTGTCCGTTGCATTTTTCAAACCCGATTTTTCCAACAATAAATGGTCAAGCTTCAGTAATGTTGTAATAAATGAATGAAAAAAGTAAAGGTTCATAGATGAAATTGGTTTTGTTGTCTTTGTTGTATAAAGAACTTGTTAAACGTGTTGGATGGTTAATTAGTAGGAGCAACCATTGTTGATTTTTCCAACAATAAATGGTCAAGCTTCAGTAATGTTGTAATAAATGAATGAAAAAAGTAATGGTTCATACATGAAATTGGTTTTGTTGTCTTTGTTATATAAAGAACTTGTTAAACGTGTTGGATGGTTAATTGAGGTCTTAGGAGCAACCATTCTTGCCATATGCTTGGTTGAAAACGAATAGAAATTGGAGTTATGGTATTCTGCCGAGGAAATCGCAACACCACCCCTTGGATGTCGCGACGTTAGCCATTCTTGTCACTACATCCCCTGGTTGAGGTCAAGACGTCAATTCTGTAATGTTTTGAAAAATTTTCAATTTGGTCCTCAAGCTACAAAGCTTGCTTATCATCTTCAAGTTTGCAACATCGAACCGTAAGAGTCATGACATCAGCCTAGGAAGTTTTAAAAACCTTACAATTTAGTTATTGCTTAACCCCATGATAAGTCATGAACTTTCGTAAGCTCATATTTAACCTAGAAATGATTATGTATCATATTATACATGTATTATGTGCATATTTAAGTGTTTAATGGTTGAATCTATATATAATTGATTGTAGTTGCTCTAACAATGAATGTGGCATTCTATAGCTTGGACTTGATCAAATTGGTTATAAAGTGTTACACATCAAATTCAATTCATCGTGATATGTAATATTTTATTTAATGTGAAAGTTTCAATTTCCTATCCATATATATAAATCAACAATGCACACTTAGTTTTCATCAAGAACCATTTCATAAAAATATACACATTCCTTATTAATCCTATCACCAGTTAAACAAACATAAAACAATGTTATTCAATTCTTTCATACTTAATTCATCAAGACATGTCTATAAATCCTAATGTAACACCCCTAACTTATCTTCGTCGCCAGATTAGGGTTACGGAGCATTACCGTACAATAAAAAACATAAACATCATAATATTTAAATAAATTAGATGCACTATAAACCAATCATTCACATACATTTTGTCCCTAAATCGAGCCTTCGAGGCCTTAAAAATAGCTTTGAAGCAATTCGGGACTAACTTGAAACAAAACAGAAGTTTTAAAAAAACGTTGCAAAATTTAGAAAACAAGGGTCACACGGCTGTGTGGCCAAGCCGTGTAACATCACCCCAGGCCGTGTAACTTTTGAATAAGGGACACACGGCCGTGTCCTAGCCCGTGTCCTCACCTGTGTAACTCATTAAATAGAGTCACACGGCCATGTCACATGCCCGTGTACCAGGCCGTCTACCTCTCTGAGTTGCCCCACACATCCGTGTGCTAGGCCGTGTAACTCACTGACTTGAAACACTAAGAAATCCCAAATGACACACAGTCGTGTGACAGCCTGTGTCCTAGGCCGTGTGAACCTAAAAATGTACATAAAATCAAGTCAATTCATAACCAATGCATGCATAACTAACCAATCCATTTATGCACACTTTCCAAGGGGTTCAAACACTATTAAAACATACATAAACATGACATTTCAATCATCCTAAATCACCTAATCAATATGCCATTCAAAGGCACCATAATAGCATCAAAACATCATTTACCTAAACATGTTACCATTGCCTCAATTCATGCATAAGGACCTAGTTCAAAAATGTGTCAAAACATGTTACAAATTAACCATATTCAAGCCATCATCAACATACCATAAGAACCTTATTTACAAGTACTCAAAAGTGGCCAATTTGACATGACTTGGTAGAGCATTAAAGTGTCGAAAGTCAACCATAGGTTTTAAAGCATAAACATACCAAATCACCATTACAAAACAACCTATACATGCCATTATTAACCTTGGCCAAAATACACAAAATCTATCAAATTAGTTGCTGGATAGTGTGATAGGTCTCCGACGAGCTTCCAACTGATCGAGCTTCCGATAATATATAAAACAAAGGAAAATAACTACGTAAGCAATGAATGCTTAGTAAGTTTGTATAAACTTTAAACAAAACTTACCACTTTTATAACATAAACTTTAGATTAAGCACAAACCATTACCAATGTCATAAGCTTAGCTTAAGCCTGTTCAAGCACCATCAAATTCACAAGTTAGTAGATTCCTTAACATCACATAAGCTCATTTATAACATAAGTGATTTTCATGAGATACATCACAAATTCATCAGCCTTATCATAAAGCCATGAACATTTTCATTAACTTACTTACTGTTCCATTCCTTTTCTTACCAGTTGAACCATCTAGAATTACATCGGATACTCAGGAAAGCTCACATATAGTGTGCCTTTACATATAACCGTAACCTTTCCTTTACATCATTGCTCACATGAGCTATGAAATGGGTCTGCTCACACGAGTTGTGGTCAGAATGTAAGCTACACGATGCTGCTCACACAAGTTGTAGAAAATATGTAACAAATGCAAGACCTCAGCCATTAGTAGGACATTCAAGACCAGCACCCGAAACATGAAATCCCTAATGACATGTCATTTATATCCTAAGAATTCTTAAGGTTCAACCGGGACTCGTTATCTATCAATTCATCATAACATGGATACATTTATAGATATTGATTATTTATATTACAACAAAATAGCATATGTTCAATGTAGCTAACATTAAAATGAACACAGTTCATACGAACTTACGTCGATAACCAAGGCATAGAAGTAAAGTCGAACTAGTCCGAAGCTTTAGCTTTTCCTTGATCTAAGTCCAAATGTGGTTTATCTTGATCTAAATAAATATTTTCATTCAATTAGGTACTTATATAATTCAATTCAATTCAATTCATAATTCATGTTTATGCAAAATTATACATTTGCCCCTAATATTTTTAACTTTTAACAATTTAGTCCATAAGCGCATAACTTAGAATCTAACCATTTCAACCTAATTCCAACTTAAACCATGATGCAAGTGACCTTAAAGCAACTCATATTTAACAACAATTCACAATAAAACCCTGAGATTTATACCTTTAATAATTTAATTCTTATTTCCAAAATTCATCAAAAATCATTTAACAAAACTTATTTTTTTTTCAACAAGGACCCATAATCTATCAACTAACATAAAAACCTATTCAAAAAATTCATATAAAGTCCCTCAAACTTCAACAATTTTGCAAATTAACCCTCGGGCTAGCTAGATTAAGCTAAAACGAACTAAAAATCATAAAAATCGTTAAAAACGGGGCTCAGAATCACTTACATGCAATATGAAAGCCTAGCTGAATGCTCAAACCCTAAAACAATGGTGATTTTTGGTTGAAAAAAATGAAAGGAAGAAGATCATGACTTTTCTCATCTTTCTTTACTTAATTTTTTTCTTTTAATTAATCAATTACCGTTTTAACCTTATCATTTATCAATAATTTCAACGAAACCTTATCCATGCACATCCACTAACCCTTCAATTGGTATATTTATCATTCAAATCCTTTAGTTTAAGATTTCAAAGCTATTGAATACCTTTAACTAATAGAACTCAACTTTTACCCTTTTTATGATTTAGTCCTTTTCACTTAATTAACTATGTAGACTTCAAAATTTCTTAACAAAATTTTAATACAACCTTGATATAATCCCGTAGACCTATAATAAATAATAAAATAATAATAATTCACTAGTTGGAATCATGGTCCCGAAACCACCATTTTCGACACCACTATAAATGGGCTGTTACACCTAAGCTATCATTTTCATTAATATTCCTATAAATTTAACTACTTAATTGATATATGTAATGAAGTCAAATTATGCTAGCACAAACCAATTTCTCTATCTATCGCTCACTTTTGCCTTGACCCTTGATGTTCCGACCTTTTCGTTACCTACGCTTAATACTTTGCTTATGAAATGGTATTAGCTTCACAACTAATGAAAACATAGTCAAATAATTAAACATAAATGCATACTTTACAGTTAAGTACCTTTATAGCCTTAATATCTAAAATGCTCGTATCTCGATATTTACTCAATCAAATCAAAATCTGACTTTGTATTTATTCTTTAGGGGCCTTAAATTATCAATCCATAGCATTTATTTCCAACAACTTTCATTCTTTACAATTTGATCTCTAATAACTCATAATGATCTTAAAGCTTTAAGCTTAATCTAACTACATTCCAAGCTAACCCACTTCATCTCTAATATGTGTTGGAAAAAATCTGGTTCGAAAATGGTTTTCTTGCACAACGAAAAAAATAAAATTTTGAAAATTGAGCCAATTTGTGATATTTATAGTAATAAACTTTTCTAGAAATCGCACTTGTGTTTTGGGCTAGACGAGCCCTTGTCCTTCTCAGCTTTCAACTGAACGACCTTCTTCGCTGTTCTTGTACCACGAACTGCTTTGAGTATGGACTCAAACAAATTTGAATCAAACACAAAACCAAAAATTATTTTCTTTACTTTCAGTGGGAAAGTAAAACTTTCTCTCAAATAGAAACAGGTAGAATTACAATTCCCAAAAAATTGAATTTATTGTAGAAAATAAATTTCCACTATTTTTTTGCAAAATAACAATGTTGAAAACTTAAGAGCCTTGTGTTTCTCTCTTTTTTGAGGTGTGTCTTGAAGCCTACCAGTGTCATCTATTTATAGTGAAACTTAAGAGAATCCTGGTTAAATTGGTTGAACTAAAATAATATTTATTTAATAGAAAAAACTCTAAACCCCTACTATTAAAGAGAGAGGAGTGACAACCCTAGGTAAAAATATTAAAGTTTGTTGTCCCCTTGTTTTCATCAAGAGGGAATTAGGCATCTCCCATACTGGGTGCAATTATATATGTTTTTTAGACTTTTAATCCATCACTTTATCATTTAATCCAATCCAGTATATGTTTTTTTCTATTTCCTAAAATAAATATTATTTTTAAATTAATTTAAATTAATTAATTTCACAATTAAATAATTTTCTCAACTCAATTCTAATTTCGTTAAAATCATGACAACTTTACCGTAAAAGAATCTATGAGAAAATATATTTAATTTTTCTACATTCAATGGATTCACAATGACCAATTAATTTAAATACATTTTCCAACTTCAACTAATTAATTAATTAATAATTCAAAAAATCATAAATTAATTCTCAGATCATTTCCATATCTAGTGAGAAACCACATTTATTTCTGAATGAAAATTTGGCGACATCATTTGTACGGTGAAAAGTGTCATATCTTTACCGACCACAAATTTTAAAGTATATAATGACTCAGAAAGATTTGAATTTACGACAACGGAGATGGCTCAAGCTATTGAAAGATTACGAGTTAGTAATTGATTATCATCCGAGAAAAGCAAATGCAGTCGCAGATGCTTTGAGTAGAAAATCTCTATTTGCTTTGAGAGCAATGAATACTCAGCTAAGTTTGTTTGATGATGGTTCGATTCTAGCAGAGTTGAAAGCTAAACCAGTTTTTCTATAGCAAATTTGCGAAGCTCAAAAGTGTGATGCCGAGTTACAAGCTAAAAGAATGCAATGTGAGTTGATTAGTGATTTAGACTACCAGATCGGATCCGATGATTGTTTAATGTTCTGAGGTAGAATTTGCGTACCAAAGAATTATGAGCTCGTCCAGAAAATATTACACGAAGCACATAGTGGTTGTTTATCTGTACACCCTAGGAGTACCAAAATGTATAATGATTTGAAACAGTTGTATTAGTGGTCGGGCATGAAACGAGACATTTCAGAATTTGCATCAAGATGTTTAGTGTGTCAGCAAGTTAAAGCTGAATATCAAGTGCCTCCAAGATTGCTACAACCAGTGATGATACCAGAATGGAAATAGGATAGAGTTACGATGGATTTCGTATCGGGATTACCCTTGTATCGAAAGAAGAAAGATGCTATTTGGGTTGTCGTTGATCGACTAATGAAATCTGCACATTTCATTCCGGTACGTACTGTAACATCTCGAAATAGGGCCTAGTCAGAACAGTGGTTTCGAGACCACAAATCCGACGTAATAAAATTTATTTTTTTATCATATTTTTATGGTCTACGATTTCACAAAATGATTTCATGAAAATTTTGTTTAAAAATTTCGACGTTTGGGCACTCAATTTGGTCAAAAAGACTAAATTGTAAAAAGTATAAAAGTTGAGTTCTACATGTTAGAGGTGTCAAATTGTTATGAAATTTTAAATGGGAGGTACTTAAATGGTAATTAGACCATTTGAAAATTGTTGGACAAAAATGGCCTTGGATGGATAAAATTTCAAAGAAAGGCAAAAAGGGCATTTTGGTCATTTAGGGGTAAAACTCATTAAAAGACAAATTTTAAAACCCAAATGTACCCCTTTCTTCTTGCTTCAGCCAAATTTACCTAGAGAAGCCATGGTTAGGGTTTGGCCAAGCTTCCAAGCTCAATAGTAAGTGATTCCGAGCCTCATTTTTAATGTTCTTCACATTTTTGAAATCCCGGTAACATGCTCTAGCTATTTCTACCCTTATTTTGAGCTAGGGTTTGTGTTTAAAAATTGAACCATGAATGAAATGCTTGTATTTGGATGTCTAATGGTAGAAAATAAGTGTTGGGTGTTTAATAAACGACTTTTACTAAGCGGTTTTCGATGAAAACGTCCGAAAGGACCGTTTTGTAAAAGTTGTAAAATTGGTCATAAATGGGTGATTTAGTGGAAATTGGGGGCTGTCATAGTTATAATAAAATGATCAGAATGTCATAAAACATAAGAAAATAGGATGAAGTTTAATTTCCGAGCATTGGGGCAAAAGTAAAAATATGCAAAAGTTTAGGGGTCAAAATACAAATTTGTAAAAGTATAATTTTTGGACCCCCATGAATAATGTGACTAATTAGTAGGCTAAATGTGATATTATAGATCAAGGAAAATAAGATTCGGACTTAGAACGAGGTTGAACAAGGTTAAGCACAAACTCGAAATAAATAGTCGTACTCGAATCTGAGGTAAGTTCGTGTGTTAATAATAATGCAATAACATGCATGAATTGTAATTCTCTATTGATATGGCATAAATTGTATGATTTATAAATGCAAAATAATTGCATTTTGTTGATGGCATGAAATACATAATATGCAATCTTGACAACGATATGTTGATAAATGTCTCGGTTGAGGTTGAATGGGGAATTTGATGGATGAACCATGATTTACATGAATAATGAGATCCTGCATGTGCTGCAGTAAGGATTTAGCCCGGATGGGTAATCTGTTGATCTCAATTATGTAAAGGATCTAGCCCGGACTGGTGTTCCTTGAATGATTGAGCCTCCCGAAGAATATAGGTGCATTGAGGATTTAGCCTGGACGGGTAATCTGATTAGGGTCTGAATTTAGCCTAGACTGGTAATTCAGATCCGAGCTCATTAACGGTGTTTGTCGCTATAAGGGATTTAGCCTGGACTGGTAATCCCGTCGTAAGATGTGAGGTTCGCGGGAGTGCATACATGAAATGATCATTCTTATGAATTGACGGTAAATGGATAATCCATTGGAATTTTCCCAGAAACTCAACGGGATTAATATGATGTATATCAATGAAATGATGAATGATGAGCTTTTCTAAGACAAATTTACATGGTGCATTGTCATGAGACTAATTTGATGATTGAGTGCATGGGATAGGGATTTATCCTATACTTAGAATGTGTGACTAAGTGTGCCCATGAGAAATAATGACTTTTATATTGAGCTCCATTGTGAAAAATGAGTAAGGGATCTATGAAATGGTAAGTTTATGATAGTTGGAAATGATCTTATGATAGTGATCATTATATTGTACCAAAACAGATTTGGACAGCAGCATTGGTTTGACTTTGAAAATCCACTAAAAATAGTGGAAATTGAGTTAGAAGCTTAATAAAATATGGAATTAAATCTTAATTAGTCTAGTTTCACATAAAGGAAACGGTGAAAGCAAAAGAATTCTGTATCATGAGATATTTGAATTCTTGTGAGACAGAGTTGGAGTGATTCTAGACTCCCCTGTCTCAACTTTGAAAAATCACTAGAAATTGTATAAAAATAATTATGAGTTAAAATTCATATTAATGAAATACTTAATTAGTCTACTTTTAGGAGAAAGAGATGGGAACATTATTCTAGTCTCTTAATAGGAGATAAATAAATTTTAGTGAAGAAAGGTCGAAGCTGTCAAACAACAAAATAGGGGAGACTTTGAATAATAAACTGTACTTATTGGCTAGACCAAAAATTCTGAAAATTTTATGGTAAGAATAGATATGAGTCTAGTTTTTGGGAAAATTTACAGATATTAATTTGGAGTTCCGTATCTTGAGTTATAAATAATTTATTGACTATGACTCAAGTAGATAGCTTGACTAGAATATGAACAAAAGCATAATTATAGTTATTTTACTTAAGGAAACATGTTTTTATAATGCTTATTATTTTCATGCGATCTTACTAAGCGTAAAGCTTACTCCCTCCTTTCCATTTCTTTTATTTTTGTCAGGTCAGCTCGGAGGTTGGAAATCGTCGGAGGCAGCATCACACTATCGAGTCTTTACCCTTAGAGTATTGACATGTATATGTTAAATGTGTTCAAGTGAGTGGCATGTATAGGGACTTAGTTTTTCTATGATCGATGTCATTGTGATTAGCCAAATGTATTGGCTTATAATAATTTGTTGTATGTAGCCATGAGATGTGGCTTAAAATGATTTTGGCTTGTAAGCCTATTCACCCATGATATGTAATAAATTGTTAGTTCCCTAAACATGGATGTTTTAATTTATAAGTTAGTAAGCATAGTATAATGGTATAAGGAGTAGAAAGAGGTGACTTAAGTCTTGGAAAATAGTCTAATATGGTCCACATGGTGAGACACACGGGCGTGTGTCTAGGCCGTGTGTGACACACGGGCCACTCATATGGGCGTGTGGTATGGCCGCGCGTCCCTTGCACCTAAAATTTTAAGTTAGCATCAAGCACGGACTAGAGACACGGGTGTGTGTCTTGGCCGTGTTAATTTAACAGGATGCTCAAGTTATGGACACGGGGTGAACCCACGGGCATGTGCCATGACCATGTCTATAAGTCAGTATAGCCCCCGGCTTGAGGACATGGGCGTGTTCCCCTACCTACGGGCGTGTGTAAACCCCTTAATGGGCGTGTGGGGTATTGTTCAAGGAATTCATGCCAAAGATCCGATTTTGTTTCGATTTATTTTTGGTATTAAATAAAGGCCTCGTAGGCCCATGCAAATAAATTGACTTAAGGTTGAAAAGAAATTTTATGACCCGTATTTTCTGGTTTCGCTTGTATGTCTGTCTGGTAACGCCTTGTACTTGTCCCCGGGCATGGGTACGGGTAAGGGGTGTTACATGTACTGATTATTCTCTTGATAAATTAGCTGAAATGTAGATATTTGAGGTCGTTAGATTGCACGGGGTGCTAGTTTCAATTATTTCAGATAGAGATCCGAGGTTTACATCGCGGTTTTGAAAGAAAATACTAGAAGCTCTTGGTACGAGGTTGAATTTTAGTATAGCATTTCATCTACAAACCGATGGTCAGACTGAGAGAGTAATTTAGATTCTCAAAGATATGCTTCGTTGTTGTGTGTTGGAGTTCGAAGGCAATTGGGAGAAATATTTGCCGTTGGTTAAATTTGCGTATAATAACAGTTTCCAATCGTGCATAAAGATGGCACTGTATGAAGCTACTTGATCAGAACTCGTCCAATGACATTGTCATAAGTATGTTGGCTTCATAGGACATCTGTAACACTCTTTACCTAACCCGAAACACTGGATCTGAATATTGGGTGTTACCACATACAAACACTTAGCATAAATTTTAAAATTCATTTCTGCATAATACTTTTTCAACTTATTTCATATTATTTAATAAATTTTTTCTGAACAAAAGAGATAAATAAAATGTTAAATAAAATGTTTCAAGAATACATCCAACTATTAACAAAAACACATAACAACACAAAAATTTGTTAAAAACAAGCTCTCTTGGCGTAGAGAACTATACGGCATACTCCTAAGATATTTCTGTATGCATAGTATCCATGCTCGTCGTTTCTCTGCCGCAATTTTGGCTTGGTCTCTCATGGTGAACGCTTTTAAACTGCCTCACCTAAAACACAAACAAAACTCTTTTGTAGTTGAACTCTTTATCCTGAAGACTTTGGATTTCTATTCTGTCTTTGACGAACACAATCATAATATCGGATATATATTTTTATATGCTGAGTACCATACTTAACGTGTCAACTCTCACTTCATTACTTGGCCAACTTCAGACCTTACTAGATAATTTTTACCTTCCATTTCTCTTAAGACAACGTAGGTACTTCTTCAAAAAATTATCTATACTAAACCAACTTTCAACTGATTTCCTCTTCCATTTTACACTTTACTGTTTCCGATGCACATATACTAATCCTTAGCAGATATGTACTAATTAGTCTTGCATTTGGAAAAATCTCATACTGAGTTGGATAACTATCAGACTACTAGTCAGATCCTACCCTGATACAAATTAGAAACAAACTCATACTGATGATTTCAGATCGTCAAGAAGAATCCCAAACGTTTATGTTACATATCACAAGAAAACCAAAATTAACCAAAGGCTTAGATTCCAAATAACCCTAAAACAAGACATAATACTATTTATATATGACGAATACCAGATAACTCAGACTTTAACCCTTCATAGTGTAGACAAACTGAGACATACTTTCTTTTTGGAACCTCATTCCATTTCATCACAAAGTTAACCAAACTTAGACATACTTTCTGTCTTTGAGACTTGTAAATACATCCTTCTTTTTTTCATCCCATTATTGTTGGCAAGCCAAGATATTTCTCTAGGTTGATAATACGTACTCCAAGCACTATTCCTATCGGTTCCTTCCACTCAGCGATAACATTTCCACTAATGTATATGATCGATTCATCAAAATTAACCAACTGTCCAGACACACTATCATATTCTGCCACAACCGACTTCATTGCATTTTCTCTTTCTATTGTTGTCTCACCAAACAAGATACTATCATGTGCAAAAAATAAATGTGTCAACAATATTCTGCTTTGTCCTACCTTTGCCCCTTTTATTATCCCCTCTCGCTTAGTCGATTTAAACAAACTCGAAAAACTTTCTACACAAATTATGAATAAATACGGACTCAAAGGATCCCCCTACTTCAACCCTTGAGAAAGCCAAAATACTTCACCTTGGACCCTATTAAAAATAATAGAATAAGACACCATATATACTGGAAACACGAAAATATACACATTTTTTCATGCCCTTTTTAACTCAAATTCATGCAGTTTCGGTAAAATTCTTGTCAAATAATATATAATAATTATAAAATAATTAAATTTTACTTAAATTTTTAACATGTTGAATTTTAATTAATTTTATATCAATTTTTGATTTATTTTCAACAGATTTGCTGTAACAGCCCATTTTTAGTCAAATCAGAACAGTGATTTCGGGACCACAAATTCGAAGTTGAAATAATTATTTTAATGCTTACAGTATGATATTATGTTGGTGTGAAAATTTCGTTAAGAAATTTTATCGTTCGAATGGTCAATTTGATAAAAAGGACTAAATCGCGTAAAGTGTAAAACTTGAGTTCTATTAGTTAAAGGTGTCTATTGGCTATGGAACATTAAATTGGAGGTCCTTATGTGGTAATTATACCATTTTTTTAGTAATTGGACATTTATGGGCACATATTAAGTGATTTTTAATGTTTTAAACCAAGGTTAATGTAGTAATTTGTTAATATCTTAAGTAAAAACAATAGAAAACATAATATCATCATCTTCATTAAGCTTCATCACCGAAAATTTAGGGCTAAAATAAGCCATTTCTATTCTCTTCATTCGGCTATGCTATCTTTGCTACTTAATGTATGATTTTTGTTCTGTTTTTAATGATTTCTATGTTTTTGAGATCGTTACAACTAGGTCTAGCTAGCCCAGGGACTAATTTAAAAAAATATTAAAGATTTTGAATGATGCCATTGATGAATACATGTGTGTTTTGATGTTTGATGATAGATTATGAATGTTGGTTGTGAATTATACAAGTTTTATAAAGTGATTTTTAGTGAAAATGCAAAATAGGGATTAAATTGTGAAATGTGGAAACTTTGAGGTTAAAATGTGAAATAAATGGAAAATATGGGCTGCTAGGGACTTATATGTAATTCGGCTAGCATGGGTTAGTATTGAATTTCATTAATTTATGTTTTTATTAAATAATGACTAAATTGTAAAAGATGTGAAACATTAGGGGCAACTGTGTAAAAAAGCCTTAAAGTGAATTTTGGACTAAATTGAATAGATATATAATTAAATAAGTTAATTTTGATTATATATAGATCAAGAAAAGCGAAAGTCAAATCTAGATCGAGGGAAAAACAAAGTTCTCGACTAATTGACCAGTTTAGTTGTTTTTGCATCCGAGGTAAGTTTGTATGTAATAAGCATTGTTATATATATGATTTAAGTGTTTTGATATTGCATAAACTGTGAATACAAGACTACGAACATGCTCGACAATGATTCGATAACGATTCGACATTCGAAATCCCGGTTGAACCTTAGGAATAGATTTGGATACTAGTGACATGTCATTAGGGATTATTGTGATTATGTGATCCGGGTGCTGGTCCTGTACGTCCTACCAGTGGCTGAGTATACCGGCATGTGTTGGGAATACTTGACAGATTGTGTGAGCAGCACCATGTAGTTACGTCTCGACTGACAACTTGTGTGAGCAGGCCCGTTGATAGCTCTAGTGTGAGCAGTATATGTGATATGAGATTTAGTTGGCTTTGAGCCATCATATTGGCATTTCGGGTGTGAGATACATTGAGTTGGCATCGGGCCATGATATTGGCACTTAGTGTGTGAGGTTCCCAAGTATCCGATAGTATTCCGAATGGTTCAATGGGTAAATGAAAGACGTGGTTGAGTATGAGATGGATATGTAATGGTACAGGTATGTACATGAACCGTATGAGCTTTAAATCGAAAAATTTGTGGAGTTCATATATAATCTTGTGATAAAAAATGTGAAAGGTTTGTTGGTTAATATAAGCTACATGTTGATATATTCAATTTGTTGAATTGTGTAATTATGTTTAAATTGAGTTTATTTCATACGAGCTTACTAAGCTATAAAGCTTACTTTGTTTAATTTTCCATGTTTTATAGTGACTTTAAAGCTAGCTTGGACTCGAGGATCGTCGCACTATCCAGCCATCAAATTGGTACTTATGAGCTTATGTTTTGGTCATATGGCATGTATAGGGACTTTGGTCATTTTGATATGTATTTTGGTGGTGAATCTTGCCATTTAAGTTGGCTTGTGAATTGTTATGTTTTGGTTTGTATATATATATATAGCCATGTAAGTTGTTTATATGGATGATTTGATAATGTATATATATAGGTGCAAATGACCTTTGATGTGTGGTTTATAACTGCCTTGTGAATGAGTTATTGAGAATTAATATTGAAGGTAGTAATGGATTGATTTTTTTGAAGATATATTAGCATGTTATGTGTAGGCAAAATATTGCATATAGTAAGTAGATTATTTAGTTGACTTTGGTTATAATTTTGGCATGTATTTCAAAATGGTCAATTGGTGTTCATTAGCTTTGTGGTTGATGATAATGAAATAGCATGAATTTGGACTTGTATATAGTTGGCTTGAATGAATATTTATGCTATATATTGGTGTCAATTGATGTGGTGTAGGTACATGTAAGTTTGGGTGGCAAAATGGCTTGGTAAATAGCCTATTTTTGTCCACACGGGCAGAGACATAGGCGTGTGTCTCAACCATGTATGATACACGGTTATGTTACACGGACGTGTTTCTCCTAGTGTTGAAATTAAAATCAAGTCTGTATGTTCCACACGACCTTACACATAGGCATGTGACTTGGCCGTGTGGCATAAGCCAGTATACCCTACAGGTTTGGCACGGCCTAGTACACAGGCGTGTATGGCCATTTTTAGGGCACACAGGGTAGCCACACGGGCGTGTGTGTGTTTGCAGGGTGACCCAATTCAGAGAGTTACACGGGGTTAGACACGGGCTAGGACATGGTCATGTGCTCCTATTTCGAATGTCCACACAGCTTATGACACGGGCATGTCTGTTTGCCGTGTGAGACATACGGCCGGGCCATACGGGCATGTGTCCCCTATTTTGAAAAAAAATTTCTAAGTGTTCTATGAGTTTTCAAAGTTATCGGTTTAGTCCCGAACCACTCCCAGTGTATGTTTTCGGCCTCGTAGCCTCGTATTAAGGACATATTGATTGAGATTGAATGATAATTGTATGAATTGTGAAAATGTATGCATAGTGAATGTTTAATTTTTTTATAAGTCCGGTAATGCTCCGTAACCCTATTTTGGCGTTGAATATGAGTGAGGGGTGTTACATTCGCACAAAGGGCGAAAAAAGGCTCAACAAACGCTATTAGAAGCGCAAATCCGAGAAGCAATTTTGAAGCATCAAGGCGAATTAATTTTTCAGCCTAAGATGGTCGAAATTATGAATATTAATTCATAATATAATTAATTTTAATTTTAATCCAATTTACTTTGGGTTAAATAAATTATTATTAATTAATTATGAAAAGAGGCCCAATTGAGCTGAACCGAGAAAACCGATCCAACCGAGCACTGGGCAGCCCAAAACCGTCCCACATGCTGACCTAATCAACTTGTTTGGCTGATTATTTGGCTTGCAAAATAGCCTCTGAAGACTCCTTGAATTTGCATTCAAACCCCTCCACTATTCATGCCTTTCTAGATTTGCCCCTACATTAAAATAGCAAGTTTGAAACCTTCAAACTTGCCACATGTGTGGTCAACCATGGGGAGACTCTATGGCTGCTGGTTTTTGCTATTTTTAGCAGCCTACTCAACCTATAAAACCCCATTGGCTGCTCATTTAAAACACATATCAAAACCTCTCATCCTTTCACTTTTCTCTCATTTTTCTCTCTTCAATCTCCTTCCATTTTTCTTCATTTTCTTCTCCATTCCCTTGCCGATTTCACCTCTTGAAAAAGAGTCCTTCATCCACCATTTGGATCAGCATTCAAGTGTTCGTGGAAGTCTCGGTTCAATAAGAACAAGCGGAGAAGGAAGAGCAGAGCAAACTAGTCAAGCCTCAGGGAAACATTGGATTTGATTCTTGTTCCTTATCCTTTTAATTTTATTGTTGTTGTAACAACCTAATTTTCAGTGGTGTCGGAAATAGTGATTTGAGATCACTAAATCTAATAAGTAAGATTGAATAAGGTAGTAATTTAATATTTATGAGTCAAGTAAGAATTTGGAAGAATTTTTGAATTGGTGAGTTTGGTGAATTAAAAGAATTTATTAGGTCAAACGGGTCAAAATCGAGGTATCGAGACCTCAAATTTGAAAACCGAACTATAAATATTTTTATAAATATTTATGGAGTTTCATTTAGTTAGTATTAGAGTTTAGTTAGGAAATTTTAACGTTTGGGTAGTCAATTAAATAAAAAGGACTAAATTGTAATAAAAATAAAATTTGCTAGAAGGATTAAATAGATCAAGTGTTAAAAGAAAGAGGATTTAAAGAGCAATTAAGCCTAAAAGTGAATAGGCTGGACGACAAAGGCAAGAAATCAGCAGAAAAATAAGGGAAATAAGGGTAAAATTGGAAATTTTACAATTTTAACATATAAAAATAAGGACAAAATTGAAAGATCTAGACATCTCTTCACATTTTCTCAGCCAAAATGCCATAGAAGGTCTAGAGAAAGCTGGTTTTTCATATTTTTACGTCAAGTGAGTTTAATTCTTGCTTTTTCTTGATAATTTTTATGTTTTTATGACTTTTACAATTAGGTCCACTTATAGAATTCATTAGTTTTTGATTTTATGGGTGAAATTGGAAGTTACTCTGGATGGGTAAGGGAAGTTTGTGATGAATTATTATGAAATTTAAGTTCTAATTTCATATTAAGGTGGTTTTATTTAGTGATTTTGATAGAAAATGGTATTTAGGACCTAATTGTGAAAAAGTTGTGAATTGAAGGTTGGTGTTGAAATTCAGAATATTAAAGGTTTTGAAATAGTTTATAATGATAAAATAAAGTGTTAATTGAGAAAAATTAGTTCAATTTATGGGTGAATTGAGCAGAGACTAAATTGTAAAAATTGAAAATTTTGGGGTAAAAGTACAATTTCGAAAGTTGAACAGCATAAATTGTGAAGTGAAATAGAAATCAAATAAATTCTAATGAGTGGAAATATTTTATATTATAGATCAAGAATCCAAAGAAGAACGAGGAAAAGAAAAAGTTATGAATAGTCCTTAAATTTCAATATCTTCTACAAATTAGTAAGGGTAAGTTCATATGGTTGAATTTAGATGTTTATTTGTGAATGATTGAATGATATAATGTGTTATTATATATGAATTTGTTGTGGGATTGTGAAAATTTTGTTAATGAAATAATAAATGTGGAAATGCAAATTAGGAAAAACACGTAATTGAGAGTACGTTCAGTATCATGACATGTGATGAATTGATTGGATAAGACCATGGTTGTTCCATGGCAAAGTGTGAAATGTAGGTATGGTATCATCCATCTTGAGTTGTGAAATGTAGGTATGGTATTATCAAATCCATATTTGAGTAAGAAATGTAGGTATGGCATTTCCCATACCGAGTTATAAAATGTAGGTATGGTATTTCAATGAGGAAAACCATCTTTGAGTTATGAATCGTGGCCTTTGAACAACGACGTACTCAATTTTGTAAGCCGTTTCCTAATTTGATAATAAGAAATACAAGAGAAGTGAACCAAATGAAAGAGATTGAGTGGTTGTTCTTCACTTGAGCTCAACTATGTGAAGTATTATAACAGTGGTTGTGAATGGCAAGAAACTTTAGAAAATGTTTTGGTATAATTGGAAACATTATGTTTGGTAATCATTACTTTTAAACCTATGAACTTACTAAGCTTCAATAAGCTTACTTGTGTATGTTTGATATTTTTATGTAGATTGAATTAAAGTGAAGTTGGTAGATCGGATCAACACAACAAGGCACACGATCCAGATCAATTCCGATAGCTTTTGTTTTATGTTTAAAGATTTATATGCCATGTATAGAGTTTAAATGAATTGAAGTAAAGATGTTATAAACTAGTTAACAATATTTTGTACTAAAACAGTTTTTAGTTAGTAGCAGTAGTTTGATTTTGAAAATTCACCATAAATTATGAAAATCTAATTAGGGGTTGAATAAAATATGAAATTAAAGCTTATTGAGTCTAGTTTCTTATAAAAGAAATTATGTAAGCAATGGAATTGTAAATCATGAGATACAATAACTTTTGTGAGATAAGGTCAGAGTGATTTTGAGCTCCCCTGTTCTGATTTGTAAAAATCATTAAAACTTGTAAAAAAATATTTAGGAGTCATACTGTATATTTATGGATTCTTTATTGAGTCTATTTTAAGAGAAACAAACTGCATGGTTATTTGAATTCTGTACAGAGAGAAATTTGGTTCGTAGTGCACAGGGGTCAAAGTAGCTGAACCCTGAAACAGGGGAGACTTTAACTAATAAACTGTACTGATTGGCTTAACCAAAAATTCTAGAAAAAAATTAGTAAGTAGATATATGAGACAAGATTTGGGGAAAATTTACAGATTTTGATTTCGAGTTTTGTAACTTGAGATATGATTTTTTAGCGATTGTGATGCAGTTGAACAACTTGTCTGAAAAGTATGTATAAATTGTCTGAATTTGTTTAAGTGCTCAAATAAATTTAGTAATGCCTCGTGCTCAACTCCGGCGACGGTATCGGGTAAGGGGGCGTTACAGTTGTTATTATGAACATGTATAAGAATAATTGTGATGTTGATATGTTTAATTTAATTAATATGGCTTAAATTTAATCCGTGTTAGGTTGATTGCATTTTGTCCACTTAATTTATTAAAATTGTGTTTGTGTTGTTATAGGCGTTCGTAAGATGTTTGATTAAGTAAAACCATGACT
The DNA here is from genome assembly GCA_025698475.1 of Gossypium anomalum. Taxonomy (NCBI): domain Eukaryota; kingdom Viridiplantae; phylum Streptophyta; class Magnoliopsida; order Malvales; family Malvaceae; genus Gossypium; species Gossypium anomalum. The sequence goes on along the minus strand of CM046968.1, from coordinate 70,313,427 downwards.
AAGTTATTCTTGCATTACAATTGTAAGGTAACTAATGAATTAATTATTTAAACGGATTGAAATTGTAATTAATTGACACAATACTTAATCAGTGCATGTTTAATCATCTAAGGTAGCTGATGGTTAAATTAGCAACGGTATCTAACGATACATTGGCCTTGCATAACTTGCAAGATTATTGTGATTAAACTGTTTCAAGGTAGGAATACATTGTTACCTTACGTAATCTTTTTTGTGCTTATAGATTGAATTAGTTGTTTGAATTGGCATAGAGATATTTACAACAGATTATTTTAATTTCATAAGTATGTATGTGCATTAACACATTTGCTTATTAAAATTTGTTTAATTGGTTGAATTGACATAGAGATATTGTTAAGAGATAAATAGATTTTGGTAGGTGAGTATGTTCATAAGTTAGCAAATTACCAAGTTTCCGTGAATTTATTCGTAACAACATGAACATGAGTTTAGTAATTCTAAGTTAAGAAATATAATTAATCTAGCACAATTATGTCATCTTGATTAAATTCATATTTTGAAATCGTGCATTAGAAATTTTATTTTATTTTTATTTATTTTACTTAGTTAAAATCTTAGTTTTTAATCACCTCCTCGAATCAAAATATTTTTCTTCACGAAAGTGTTTTTAATTACATTCATAAATAATTCTTTTCACAGTCCATGTGGATACGATAACTCGACATTTACTTGTCACTTTATTACTTGTTGCGATTGTGTATACTTGCACATTTTCGTCGTTCCATATACACAATTCATCACTAAAGAAACTCATTCATTTCTTAACCTTAAATGAACCATCATCTTCTCTAGAAAGGCCCACTCCACTCTATCATAAGCCTTGCTCATATCTAATTTCAGAGCGAAGGAGCCATGAAACCCATTCTTTCTCTTATTAAATGAATGCAATATCTTATATGCTATAAGAATGTTGTTAGTGATTTGTCTCCCTCGTACAAAAGCCCCTTGAGCTTTATCAATACACCCATTCAAAACTTGCCTATACCTGTTAACCGCCACATTAGAAATTATTTTGTAAAGAACATTACACAGGTTAATCGGTCAGAATTGAGTCATACTTGTTGGGGAATTGACAAACATTGTTCTCATCTCGAAATTTTTTTCCATGAGAACAATGTTCATCTCAAGATGAGAACAATATTTGTAAAGAACATTTTTTTCCATTTCCTACTAGCTATTTAGAACATGAACACAATAATTCGAGACCTCATTCCCTATTATATGCTAGTACCTTTGGTAGAATAAGGTTGGAAAGCCATCCGCACTTGACGCTTTCAGTAGTTCCATGCTTTTAACTGCTTCTACAATTTCATCTTCCTTGAATTCGGCTATCAGATCATCATTCATGCTTCCAAGAATACAAGGCTGAACCCTTATCAATACTTGATTGCAATCTCGTATAGGTGTTGATATGAATAACTCCTTAAAATAATCTGTCGCAATTTTTTCCATACCTTGTTCTTTACTAACCCATTCACCATTTTTATTCCGCAATCCCTTGGTTATGTTTCTTTTCTTCTGAGAAGATGAATAAGACGTATTTCAATCTCCAAAATGTAAGCAATTCACTCTTGCACGTTGCTCCCAAAATAACTCCTCTTATCAGATTTTAGATTTAGCGCAAGCTTTATCTCAATCAACTCAGCCAAATTTTCCTTATCATGGATGCTAATATTCAGCCCATCCAATTTAAAATTCAATAAGGACGTCTTACATTTTTAGTCCAACTAATTTTCTTTCGCCCAATTATTCAGCTTTGATCTCAACTCATCAGATTTAAAAGGCACATCTGACTTATCTGTTTCCCACCATCTCTCTATCTCATTATCAAAACCTTTTTTGACAACCCAATTTGCATTAAATCAAAACTTAGCTTTTCATCTCACCCGCTTCTTCAGTCTACTGTCAATCGTATCTACCAAAATTGGACAATGATTAAAAATAACATGAGTGAGATGTTTCATACTATATTCCAAGAAATTATTCCACCAATCCAAGTTTACCACCCCTCTATCTAACCGCTCTCAAATATTAGTCCCCGAAAGCCTGCCTCTTTACCAATTGAACCACTGCTTTAAGAACCCTAAATCATTAAGATCACACTCGTCTAGAACTTGTCAAAAAGATATCATTCGATTCTTATATCGAGGGCGCCCTTTCTTTTTTCAAACGAGTACAAAATTTCATTAAATTTCCTTACCATTAACCATAGCATACTATTTTTTTTGCTTAAATGTCGTAGAAAATTCCATGACTCCACCCTCCAACATTCATCTGGTGACCCATAAAACCCGATAAGCCTCTATGGTGTCATACCCTTTTCTTGGCAAATCTCTACACCAATATGTGAAGATGAAAAATTACTTAACTGGACCTTACAATCACTTGTCTAACCCAAAGATAAACCATATCTAGATCCCATAGCGTTCACATCAATTCCATTCGAAAAACCACACTTCTTCCTAACTTGTTCCATCCTTCTTGCACTAACATTTGTTTCTATAAGAAACCATATTTGGGGTTGAACATCTCTCACTTTATTTCTTAAATGTCTAACTGCCCGTGGTTGCCCCAGTCTATGGACATTCCAACTTAATATTTTCATTGTGTCTGGTCAATCTGCTTCACAGCAGCCGTTGATACCTTAGAAGAAACTCCAGAATCCTTTGAATCATCATTGTGAGAAATAATTGAATTCGTTTGATGCATCCTGTCTTTTCTTACTATCCTCCATACCTAATAGGCAATCCTCCATGTCCAACCCCAACTTTATATACCCCTCATCATCCATCCATTAGTTTGGCCCTTTTTGCCTTACCACTCAATTCCCTTTTTGTTCTTGATAAAGATGGGGGTTTTGGCTAACACATAAACTCCTTTCCTCAATGTTGCCTTCCATATCCAATCCCATCGATTTAGTTACTGGGTTGTCATCTCTCAACCACATACTAACCTCTACTGGTGCCCTCATTGAGGGCACTCTAACCGATAAATCCCAACTAAATACTCCCCTTGAGATTCTAATGGCAGTCCAACTGGACAGAATCCTTCACTATGCCAAAGTTTCCTACAGATGAAGTAGAAAAGTGTTTTTTTCATATTGAAAAAAAGCGTAAGTCGAGTGGTTCTGGTCAATGGCTATTCTCTTCTTCCTTTTCAAGGGTCTCTAAACATCCAACTTGACTCTAATTCACATATACTTTTTAACTCCCCTAGTTAGCGAAGCAACATAATATTCCACAAATTCTCTAATGAAATCACCTAATTGACGCACCATTTCCTCAGACATAAAACCCATCGGTAAATTGTGAATTTGAACCCAGAACTTTGTAAAGAAAAGCGGAACTTTAGGTTGTTTTATATTTAGATTTAATTAATTAATTGATTTGAGAAATTGTTAAGGTTATTTTACATTTGGGTTAGTTTATAAATGGGTAATTAGGTATTGTGTACTTGAATATTGGGTTGGGTATAAGTTGGGTTGAATTTAATGTTTAATCGATTTATTCGATTTGAATATACAAAACCAATAATCGAACTAAACAAAATCAATTATTTCAGTTTATTTAATTTGAATTCCTTGATTTAATCTGTTTAATTGATATAATGCACTCCTCTAATCTAACTAGTTGAATTCTTATAACACATTATTTTAATAGTTTATGGTTTGTCTTTGTAGTTCAATTCAAAACTTTTAATTGTTGAATGGAAATTATTTATGTAAAAAATAATAATTAGAGTGACTTAATTATTAATAAATTTATACTTTGTTCACCTAGTTTCAAAACAGTTAGACTCTTTGTTAAGACAACAAATGTGGAGAAAAAGTAAATTTACAATTTATCATTAACTATTAGTAATTTTATAATTTTATCATTCAATTTCAAAAGTTACCGGTTGATCACTAAATTAGTAACAAATTTATACTTTAATAGCATGACCTTTACACCATTAGTCTTTAGGCTAGTTCTCCATTAATGTTGCACTTGAAAAATGCTTTTGAAAATGGGGTAAAAAAGTAGTGTAAAAAAATATGGTTTGTTAAGTTTTTGTATTTTCCATTGCTTTCAAAAATTGTGGTTGAAGATTAAAGTGTCTTTTTTTGGATATGATAGTAGAAAGATACAAATTAGTTAAGTTATATGATATTTGAATAATTTAATATAATGGTACGTGAAGTATAAATTTTAAATACCTTTCAAGCAATTAATAAAAATTATTTGTAAAATTAATGATACATAAAATATTTTAAAAACTTAAATATAATAACAAATGATATTTAAATAATTTAATATAAATATAAATTAATCTAATTTTTACATACCTATTAAATATTTAATATAAATAAGAGTACTATACACAAAAGTTAAAATCACCTGAATTTTAGCTTTAAATTTTTGGTGATTTTTTTTTTTTTGAAACCCCAAATGTAATGAATAATAAAGTCTTCCCATTATTGTTGCCGTTGACAAGTAGTTTTAAGAAAATAAATTTTCTTTTAAAAATAGTGTAAAAAACTGTGATCTATTAATTTGAAGCGTTGATCATTCGTGTAAAAAAATTGTAGTGAGAAGTTTAAAACGTTCATTCTAAACAAAAATAACTGAACTGAAATACACTTTTAATTTTAAATCCAATTTTGTTTATGGAACCAAAAATGCTGTGAAGCCTGGTCCAAACAATTTCAACAATAATCGGAGCTGTAAGAGAGTAATCTTTAATGGAAAACCAAAAAGTAAATAAAAAATCAGAAACGACAGCTAAAATTTTGTCCTTCTGCACAAATTGTCAGCAGTCTTTTTTTATTACTTTTTGGCAGTGGACTTTAGCAGTCGCCGTAGGTAATTTTTTTTTCTTTTTAAATGATCAACATTATTTCCAGAAAAAATCGATAAAGACTTGGACTTACAATTCCGATATCAACCTCAATCCTCAGTGCCGCTTCACAGGAATTTTCTAATCAAGAGCCACCGGCTAGCCGACGATGGCGATGGATCTGCAAAGCCCTAATAATGATATTGTACAGCAACGCACTATGGCTTCAATGGAGGAGAAATTGCTGAAGTCCAGGCAGCGAAGGTCTCATCCCGAACCTCACACCATCTGTCCTTTTCCCGATTCCCTTATCAAAGTCCATGACGAGATCCGATGGCCACAGTTAACATCCTTCGGCCCTTGTCGCCATCGCACGCACCGTTTTCTTCGCTTTGAAAAACGCAAGTGGGATCTTCTTGACGAGTTTCTTACTCGGACAAAAAGAAATTCGCAGTTCTACTATGAGAGATTGATGAATTCAATAGATCAAATAAAAAGATGCTACTCTGAGGAGGTTGATAAGCCTGCTGATGATCATGAGCTTGTTGAAATGATGTTGCTCGATGGTTCGTTCATGGTGGAACTCTTCCTTCAATATGAAGAGGGTAAGGATTTCACGCCGCCACCCCCATGGTCCGTCCAAATTTTGATTGCGGATCTGCTGAAACTGGAGAATCAGTTACCCTTTTTCGTTCTTGAGAACTTGTTCGAATTGTCCACGGTTGGCCCCCCGATCCGCTCTTTGTCTTATCTTGCCTTAAGATTTCTGAGTCAAGCTTTCTGCAAATCTCCAGAAATGGTGAAAGCCCAGGTTCGAAAGCCCAAGCATTTACTAGACTTATTCCGCCGGAGTCTCCTTCCGGCAACTAACTTAGATAAAGATTCACATCTAAGCAAGCACGATCGTCCGATGCATCCGATTCAAAGCGTAAAACATCTACGGACTGCAGGAATATCAGTAAGACAAAGGACAGCGAAAAGCCTCCTGGAGATAGATTTCAAAAAATTTCAAATCCCGCCTTTAGCTCTTAAAATCCCGCCCCTCGCCATTGATGATTTCACCAACGCTATCCTGGTGAACTGTGTTGCTGTGGAGCAATGCTTCACGGATGAATCCAAACATTTCACTGCTTATGTATGCTTCATGAGTTGCCTGATGAAGCAACCCGAAGATGTCGGATACCTTCGTTCTGCTGACATTATCAATGGCTTTTCGCGAGATGAGGAGAGTTTCATAAACATGCTGAATGGGATTGGTACAAAAGTTAGTTCCACTTTGCGAGAATGCTATCTGTGTAAGCAATTCCGAGAAATTCACTGCTATTACAATAGTTATTGGGCATCCATTAGCCGCTCTTTCTTCCAATACAATCATATCATGCTGTACTGTTCTTTGCTACAGATTGTCGTCAGTATTGTTGGCTGGCGTGTCTCTGGAAATTAAGCTGCTTTCCTTGCTTTTCCTTTAATGGTTTCCAGTTAATTTCTTCCAGAGATTTATTCATCCATCTCAAATGCATAAAACAATATACCTTTAACGAGTACCAAGCAAAATTTAAACCTAAATGTAGGACCTTCAAGTATCACCCACAATCATAGATATCACCATACCAAATAATTGAACAATGAGACCGAATCATGCATTAATTTTTAAATATAAGAAAACGGCCAACATTTTTTTTTTTTCACAAAGATAATGCTCATACTTTCAGCACCAAACACTGTCGTAAGGTTTCATTCCATTATTTTAGAATAGCATGCGGTATGGGATGCCCAACTCATTGCATGGACAAGCAATCCAAACAAGAAAACCATTGCGCACACTAAAATTGCAGCAGCGTCGCTCAGTTTCAATAGCATAACTTGGTAAATAATTTACTTGGGTGTTGATCCTACCAGTTCCATGTGCTGTATTAGGTTGACTACTCGATTGCTGTAATATAATTTTAAGAAAAATAATTCAGACAAGATGAATTCTCAAATATGCATTTCAGTGGTGATCGTCGGCATTGGTGAAAAGGTGGCTGTCCGGGTGTGAGAGAGATGAAAACATACCTGTAACCCCACTCATTATCGTACCATGAAACAAGCTTCATGAATGAATTGCCCAACCCTATCCCGGCTTTGGCGTCGAATATGCTTGACCTGAAATAAAACAATCACATTAGAACCTTAATTGCCAACAATTAAGAAATAGGAAAAGAAAAAAAAAGGGGCAAATTTTCAATATATAAATAACTGACAGCAAAATCTATATTAAACAGACATCAAAGTCCTTAAAAATACTGCAATATTATATAAACCAACTGAATAGTATCCTACCATTGCTCCTTAATCATGGGAGGAAAGGGGGGAAAAGAAAAATTAAATGATCTGTTCCAGAAAGATGAAAATTCCCTATAAGCAACAAACACACTAGGACCCTTCACAACTGAATTATACGGTAGAGATAATATATCATGTGAATTACATAATATATCACAGCAGAGCAAAAGGCACATGCGGGATGGATTGTACATTAGAGAGAGAAAGATAGAATACCTTGGATCACCAACAAAATCACTAGAGACAACATCCTCATCTGTGTATCCAAGAATGCCTTTAAGTGGCCCCTCTGAAGCACGCCTTCAAATAAAAGTAAGGTAGAATCTAAGTGAATGCGGAAAACACTAGTGAATGCGGAAAACACTTAAGAAGAAGAAGAAATAAACGAGAATGAATGGAGACAAAAGAAGGAACAAGGAAGATACTTAAAGCAAAAAGTTCGAAAACTCACTTTATGGCTGCTTTGACAGTTTCATATGAGGCACTCTTTTGAAGTCGGCAGGTTAAATCCACAACAGAAACGTTGGGTGTGGGGACACGGAATGCCATTCCTGTAAGCTTCCCATTGAGTTCTGGAAGAACTTTTCCAACAGCCTACAAGAAAAACACAAATCATTATTTAATTTTAGTTACAATTATTCTCAAAAACAGTGCTAAAGTTATCCGGCGACCGGCGATTTCCCTCTTATACATTTGCAGCACCAGTTGAACTGGGGATGATATTTTGCCCAGCTCCTCGACCGCCACGCCAATCTTTCATTGAAGGGCCATCAACAGTCTTTTGCGTTGCTGTATATTAAAAATTACCGCATTATCAAAACAACACAATATCATCTGATGTGAGAAAAATTAGGGGAACACTGACTTGATACCTGTAGTTGCATGGACTGTTGTCATTAAACCCTCAATAATACCGAATTCCTCGTGAACCACCTGCAACATGTTGTCACAAAAACTAAGGGAAATTGCCAAATTAAAAGAAAACCAGATGTTTCATGGGGAAAATGTTCAGATGATAAATACTGTCAAATACGGGCAGATGGACCTGCCAACCGGCATGAACCCAAAACATACAAAAGCAAAACTTCACACGGTCAAACAATTCACCATGTTTAAGTCTTTCTAAGTGTTAAAAAACAATGGAAATCAGATTTTGTTTAAATTCCTACTTTACAAATAAGATTAACAAAACCTAAAATCTGAGGATGCAATTTTACCTTGGCAAGTGGAGCAAGACAATTGGTAGTGCAACTAGCATTAGAAACTACGTTCATGCTTGGCTTGTAGGACTTCTCGTTTACTCCTACCACAAACATAGGGGCATCTGTAGAAGGGGCAGAAATTACAACTTTCTTGGCACCACCCTGAAAGACAGATTAGTAAAAGTTCAATTTGGGGCGTTTCTAAAAAATGCATGCACTCACAGGTGGCTTTTGCTATGTGCTTGCTTTTATGTGATAATACAACAAAGCAGGAATATTTCAACAACCTTCATATGAGCAGAGGCCTTAGAAACTGTAGTGAAAATACCAGATGACTCAACTACAAACTCAGCCCCAAATTTGCCCCAAGGGATCTCTGCAGGGTCCCTGGTCGATATCATTAAAATGTTATCCCGAGTTTAGATAATCTGATAGGAAATGGTTTAATCAAATGAAGTAACAGGATTTTATGTTGTTATAGTTTATGACATAAGAATAACACATCTTAGAGAGCTATGACACACAAACAAGCAATATGGGTGTTCAGGGGAGGATGGTCTCGCTCTAGGAGATATCTTCTTGGAATGTAGTTTGCGTAGTGTTAGGATCGACCCGATTAAGTAACAAGTAAAAAAAAATAACGGAATAAATTGAAAAATTAAATATATAAATTTAACATGGAAAAACTCCTCCAAAGAAGATAAAAAACCACGGGTAAAGATAATTTTACTATAATAGCAAAAGAATGAAGAGCACAAAAGATGAAGATAAAAACTAAACCCCAAAAACAAAGAACCCTCAAGACCTAAACACAAAATTCTCTAATTATGAGTTCTAATCTCTAATGAGTGTAAAGAAAATATATTTTGTTTAACTTGACTAGCAAGTAATCTCTTAAAATTTGGGTCACACAACTCTAACACGGAGCCAACGAACTTCTCATTAGAGAAGGTATTGTGCTCGGAGTGTTTATGCTCAATTTTGTCTTGAGGTTTGTCCCCTGACTCTAAGGAGAGTCCAATGGGTTCATAGAGTTTGGGGAGCGCCTCGCCACTAAGCAAGTAAAGTGCTTAAATATAAGTATTTGTTTAGATTAATTAATTCAAATTCATATATAAAATGGTTTTATTTTTATCTTTTTCCTGAAATATTTTGAGAACTTAAATTAATTTTTATGGCTTAATGTTCATTTTAGCCCTTAAACTATACATGTTTTCTTACTTTGATACCTAAACTTTTTTTTTTTTGGCTCATGAAGTCTAAAAATTAAAAAAAAAAGTTTAACTTAAAATTTTAAAATTAAAAAAAATTAAAAAATATAAATTTTAGAAAGTTTTTAATAACTTTAAAAAATTGAAAAAAAATTATATATTTTTAAATATATATAAAAATTTGAAAATATTTAAAATTAAAAGGAAACACCAATCAACGTTCAGTCAACACTAGATAACATCGGTCAACAGTTGGTCAAAATCAAAAAGTATTTTTAAAATATTTAATTTTTACTATTTTTATTTTTGAATTTAAATTTAAAATTTTGAATTTGAATTTAAAATTTAAAATTTTAATAAACCTATTGTCACGTTGCGTATTCAGGTTGGTTGAACACTAGTATGATACTGGTATGAGGAGGTTCGTGTCCATGCTTCATAGTGGGAAAGCACGTTCAATTTTCAAAGAAATCAATAAAGGACCAGAACCATACCTTTTGTTTACAACATGTATTTGCTTGCCATTAATCTCCAAGGTGGACTCATCCATAACTCTGATCTTTCCCTTAAAGCCTCCATGAGTTGAATCGTACTTAAACATATAAGCCTGGATAAAGAACAAAAGATGATGGTGAATAATAACTGTTTAGTGGTGTGAGAAATTATAACAAGTGCCATGAACCTAAACACAACAACCCCAAGCTACATAATACACTTAACAAGTTAACATCAACGAGCATCTACAATTTATTGATTCTGAGTACACGTAAAGGAAGTTTGATTGTAACTCCAGGAGGCCAACAAGAAAAGAGAATTTTCTATGTCAGAATACACAAGCCTAAAATTTTTCTATATTGACCAAACCGAGTGCAAATGGGCATGCTTACCATGTACTTAGCAACAATAAAAGGATCATTGACTGCTACCACCTCAATATCATCCCTTGAGTTCGCTACTCTTAAAACCAACCTTCCAATACGACCAAAACCTGCAAAGATTCATTGTCAAAAATGAGTTGTTACAAGATACATCATGCTATCTAGAGCAACAGGGACTTCCAAATCAAGATTAATCTACTTGGTTTTGGACTTTAAGACTTGAAATAAATATTTTAAATAGAATTTTAATTCTCTCCCGCCCTTACCACAAGCTTAGCAGACCATTCAGTAAGATCTCCAAATGCTTTTGGCTACACCTATATCAAAATACACTTCCTAAACACATGACCTACAGCAACTGAACCATAGGTCAATAGCTAACAGAACCTTATTGATCTTAAAATTGATCGGAACAAAAGTGTAAGCATTAACTGAGTTCCAATTGTGCATATTGATTCTGATACTTTTCAACCATATATATTTTAACTGTATATGTGAAGTTATAAGCTGAAGTTCTGGATACATTATTGTTTGTCAAGAAGGAGGCGCCTATGGCACCTGCCCAAACCCCATCCACGCTTACACACAAACTAAGCCTAGGATGCTAGTTCACTGCTATTTTGCAAGAATACTGAAAGCAACTCAAATAAAGCAAAGTACAAGCTTGATGAAACATACCATTGATTCCAATCTTTGTCTTCCCGCTTTTCCGTGACTCTAAACAAATGAGAAACAAGCCAAAAGCAGAACACCAGTGAATACAACTTCTGAATTAATTTTAGGAAAACTAAATAAGCCTATTTATTACTAGCCAAAAAGGAAAAAAGTAAGCCTATTTATTCTTTTTTACCCTTCCCTAGCATAAAAAACAGTTGATATAAATTAAAAATGTTTTTCAAATTCTTACTTGGAGCCGCGGGAGGAATTTTGGCAGCAGTTGCTTTGACGGGCTGGATACTCCTTGAATTGCATTTCCTGGACAGATGAATAATTTTTAAAACCCTTCAGTATCTGAGGAAAAGACCAAATAATTGCAAACTGAAGCAAATCATGATAAGGCAGTTCGGGATAACTCGATGTAAGGAAACAGACGTAGTCGATAATGCAGCACCAAAAATGGAGTTGAGATTCCCACTGAAACCAATGCTTGAAACCTGAACAAAAGAGCATTATCATTCAGGATTCAGATTGCCACAAAAAATGAGTTGGATTCCCCATTAAATAATACATCATTAGTAAAGAAACAAGTAACTAAAGAAACTGATTTATTCAACATGAGTTTTTCAAATTTCCCATATTCGCCAAAACAACGTAAACGACTTAACAAGTAATGTTTTCTCACCAACTAGCCTAACAAAATGTAACAAAGTCGAAAAGTAAATATCTACACAGCAATCGCGGCTAAACTAAATAAAACATGCATGACAAGGTATTGTAATTCTTAATACTCCGTTTGTTTCCCAAGAAAACGTACTACAAAAGTACTAGGGAAAGAATGCCTTGAAGTTGCACAAATTTCATTCATTCAGCATAAGTTCAGCTCAGCTGCTTATATATTTTCCCTTTAAAGACACAAAAAAAAATATATAAAGGAAAGTTTGTCAGCCATTTTAAAAGTTTTATGGTGCTGATCAGGAGAAAGTGGAGGACCTTGAGGCGATCGGAGGGTGAGAGAGAGAGGTCGGAGGCTTCGATATGAAAGGAGGCTGCGGCAGTGGATCTGATGAGAAAAGAGAAAGCCATTGCGGAAGCGCTCTGTCTTCGGAGAATGGAACTTTTTTTTTTTTTCCTAAATAAAATGAATGAGAGATATTAAAATGCAGAGTGGAGTTTCTTAAGAAGGATGAAAAGCCAACGCTTTCTCCGAGTCTGAGATTTGCCTAACTGTTTTCCCCGAGCAATTTTGGTTTCCTCCGAAACAACTGGAGAGGTTCCAAAATTCATTAATTAGATTTAGTATATTCCTCACCAACAAATATTTCAATTTTGCAAGGTTTCACAATTCTAACACTTGGATAAATCATTAAAATTAGTTGCCATTCATTTAATTTAATACTTTTGTACCGATTCACAATTTAATCACTCTAAAATCTTTCTTTGTATCAATATCTTAATCCGTTCTCATTTCAATTGATCCGGTTAAATCTGAATTAAATTAATTTTTAATTAAATTTATTATTATATATAAATATTTTTATTTTTAAATTAGTGAAAAATATAATAATACAAGTAATTCTATTAATTGTTAATCTTTTAATTAAAATAATTAAATTAAAGATAATTATTTGGTGCACTTTCGGTTTAGAATTTTAACTCTATTAATGAAATTGAAATTTTATCATATATTTTAAGTTATATTTAAAACATTTAAAAAATAAAATTTGTGTTATTGCTTGTGAAATAAAATTTTTTAAAATTGTGTATTAAATAATTACAATAAAAATATTTACATATTTTTTCGCCTTTTGAAAAACTAAAAAAGTATAATAGTTATGTTTATTTGAAATTTTGATAAAAAAATTATTTGAAAAAGTGATATTCGATTAGTTAATTTACTTAACTCTTACGGCTCAGGTAAAAAGGTGAATTGATTATCTTACTATAAAATAAATAATTTTATTTTTTTGGATTATTATTTAATAGATGATGAAATGAAGTTAAAAAAGGGTCATAGATTTAGCTATTGGTCATTTAATGAGAACGTTGATTGCTGTTTTAGTTTCGACTATGCAGCGTTATTCGTTCAGCCTCTAGTTTGATTTATGCTATTTTGCCCTTAGGGTCTTTTTCTTTTTTCTTTTTATAAAGAAAACCTTTGTTTTCATTGACCTTTTTAGTGTTTACGGGTAGAGTGGCCAAAATCCTCTTTCAGTCTCGAAATCTTTCTCCTCTGCCACTACTATATTCTCAGGTAACTCTCTAGATCTCTCTTCTATTTCCCTTTCGATTATATCCCTCATTGATTCCTTGTTTAATGACTTTCATTCATCTCGCAATCCAACTCTTCTTTTATGTGGTGTAGTTTAAAACGAAAATACCTCTTTAAAATCCTTCTTTTTTTATTTGAGTTGAAGGTGGTTTGTTATGGATTCTCAGCTTCTACGACTTAATCCACCTAACAATCTTTCTATTAAACCATTACACTCCCCCCATTTTCCTTCCTTCGCCGCCCCTAGTTTCATCCGTCTTTCCTCACTTTCTTTTCCTTCAGCTACAGTCACAGGTACTTTCTTGCTCGAAATATTTTAATTGTTGTGTGAAAGTGTTTGCTGTTCGCATTCCGTTTCTTTTACTGATTATATATCCTTACTGGATTTTTCCAATGCTCTGTTTTGTTGGTGGCATCCGAGCATTTGCCTTATTAGTTGTATGAATCGTTTGATGAAAACTTCAGTTTATCTCATTTGCCATAAACTTGTTTTGGTAAAACGGTACTACTTATTTGTTCATTGCATCTGAGCATTTGACTCAATATTTTTTACATGAATCCTTTGCTCAAAACCAGGGTTTGAATCTAATTTTTCCATAAAATTGTTCTTGTTTTGTGCTTGATAAAAGATATTACTTGTTCATTAGCGCGTGTACCCAGTTTAGGAAACGTTGAGAAACATGTGTCTTTTTCTATCCATCACTATTGCAGGATCGGCTTGTAAGAGAATAAGGTGTGCAATGAAGTCTTATAAGTTATCAGAACTTAGTCATGTTGAGGTAGAGAGCTTGAAGGCTCGTCCTCGCATAGATTTTTCTTCCATATTCAGTGTGGTGAGCTTGTCTCGTCTTTCCTCTATCTCCTTTTGCTCTTTTCTGATACATATCTTCATTCAGCCCCTGCTGGTTTTAAATTTTCTTATGTGGTATGCTTCTCAGATCCAACCAATAGTTGATGATGTCCGCAGCAAAGGCGATGCTGCAGTTAGAGTGTCGGTGCTGCTTACAGACTTTGCAGTCCTTTTTTTTATTTTTCTGTGATCATTTCTAATAATGTGGTTAAAAACGTGGTTGTTTGAAAATATATTCATTGTGCAGTTATACTGAAAAGTTTGATAAAGTTAAGCTAGAGAAAATAGTTGAGAATGTCTCAGAGCTTCCTTATCCAGAGGTACTTTTTATCTGAAAAATATTCTCCTTGAAATCTCATTAAACTTCTAGTTTGTTTGTTGAACTTATTTTATATCCATTGCCTTTCTTTGCCATGCTGTCATGTCTCAGCTTGACCAAACTATTAAAGAGGCATTTGACGTGGCATATGACAATATATATGCATTTCATCTTGCTCAAAAGTCGGTGGAGAAAAGTGTTGAAAATATGAAAGTAAGTTAATATTTCTGCTTTCTTATTGCATAATCATTATATTGTCAACATAATAAACATCATAGTACTCTGATAGGGTGTTAGATGCAAAAGGGTTGCTAGGAGTATTGGTTCCGTTGGTCTTTATGTACCAGGAGGAACTGCTGTCCTGCCTTCAACTGCTCTAATGCTTTCTGTTGTAAGTTGATGAAATTGACTACATTAGATATATATCCAGTTTCCTTTCTGTTCTATGGTAGGTCTAGATTTATTTGACATTTGGCTTATTCCTCGCCCCAGCCTGCACAGATCGCTGGATGTAAAACTGTTGTTCTTGCAACTCCCCCAGGCCAAGATGGCAACATATGCAAGGTATTTTTTTTATTGCTTTTATTGAAATTAAAAATAACGAAAGAGAACGCTGATCAGTATTTTGCTATAGGAAGTGCTCTATTGTGCCAAGAAGGCCGGAGTAACTCACATACTTAAAGCTGGTGGAGCTCAGGTCTGAGAACAATGAAGATATGCTCACACATCCTATATTCGAATGTTAATATTATTAGATCTTAATACTTTTTACTTAAACTGAATTTTACAGGCCATTTCTGCTATGGCCTGGGGCACAGAATCTTGCCCAAAGGTAATAATTCTTTGTCAACTTTTTCTCAGTTTTTGAGTTTTAATACTGACAGATATTTATGGAAATTTTGAAGATATATGGGTAATGGATTTCTTGTGTTTTCTATCAGTAATTAGAAAGAAATTGTCCTTCCTTTCGAGTCTAACTGATTAATCAAATTCTTTTCTATGTTCTTGCTAAGACATCTGTAACCTGAATTTTATACGTTCTCTTCTTGACTAATTTACATTTTATGTATTGAACTATTGATGTTATGCCATGTGGCTGGAAAATTGCATTAGAAGCCTTCAGTTTTTTGTGTTGAGTGTAATTTAATTAATCCTACAAAAATGCAAGTTTTCAGCAAGACTCATCATGCATGGTTGGTCAAATTCTCTTTCACAACTTTCTGTATGTGCCTGTGTGTGGATAATAGCATGCAGTTGTGAAAATATAGGTAGTATGGCAAAATATTGATTTTAAATGATGCTGAACCATATCTTTCAGAAATTGTAATGATGATCAGAAAACTATTAATAACTAGTAGATTATCAGAAAGCTGCAACAGGTTTATGGGTCTCTTTATTACCATTTGAGCATGTATAGTAGACTAAGAGAAGTCCTATACCCTATGTCAAAATAATTCCACAACAGTTGATAACATAGTTCTAGACTTCGAATATGATTACCTGTTGAAGGCATGAAAACTCTGACAAGATAGCATATATTTTAGGAAGAAAGATGAGATTTTATTTATCATGACTGGGCTCTTTCAGCTTTTTGTTGGTGCTAACAATTTTGCCTTCATTGCAGGTTGAGAAAATTTTTGGACCTGGAAATCAGTATGTAACAGCTGCAAAAATGATACTCCAAGTATGATTTGCTTTCTTTTTGAACTTGTACTTAAGTTCGATCCAATCAAACAAAGTTGTAGACATTTTCCTCTACTTGATTTGATTTTACCTTTTGTACCTGTTTCCCTGCAGAATAGTGAGGCTATGATTTCAATTGACATGCCTGCTGGCCCTTCAGAAGTTTTGGTTATTGCTGACAAACTTGCCAGTCCTGTACATATAGCTGCAGATTTGCTATCCCAGGTTTTCACTTGTTTTTTAGTTCTAATTTGCTACCTTTTTACTTAAAATTGTCTCTTGAGCTGTTGTTGTTTGTCTTTACTATATCGGTGAGTGATCGAATTAGCAATATCAAGTTTTTTTCTGTTTCATGAAATACTCCATCAGGACGGCAAAGATTGTGTAATTTACTTGATCAATTTAGAGAACTATATCTGCTATAGGGTTTTCTTTTGGCCTTTGTAATGAACTAGTCTGGCTTTCTTTCTGTAAATCAAGATACTAGAACCTATCAAGTTCAAGGTCATTTTGTGCATTGCAATTTCAATTGTTGTTATTTCTGTTAATATATAATTTGAGGGCTGTATATTGTAAATCACTATACAATATACATATTTATATATATATAATTTATATATTTATATATTGAAAGAACCCTTTTTTCTTTCCATGTTTAGGAGGTAAGAGTTATTCATATGAACTGTAATCAGGCCTATTTAAACCAGAAGAGGATATTGAGTCGTAGTTGCCAGAGCGATTCAAGGAATTAGATCTTGCTTTGTAGTTATAGTTTGACTATTTCCTGGTCAAGGATCAATCAAGCTTTTCATCGTTCAAAAATGAGAGATGCTGTGCTTGATCATCTACTGTCTTTGCTTCTTAGAATTGAGAGCTTGTTGAGCATGAATGTTTCTCATTTGTGTTGAACTCGTTTTAAGTTTCTCCTTGTATATGGAGGGTCAAGGCCTCATATGAAGAGTCAGAGCAACATAAAGTCTTTGACAGTTTTGGGAGGCTTTTTCTCCTGCACTATATATATATATATATTTAATTATCCATGTTTTTGTCCAATTTTCGATTTTCCCGGGTTTTAGTTTTCATTTTAAAATGGAGAATTATTTGTTAAACCCAAAACTTGCAAAGATAGACTATTCAATCCCTCTTGTGATACCATGTTAGATGCTTCTTTTGTTCCATTGTTGGAGAATAAAGCATAGTGTTGATAATTAGTTTGCTGCTTTTGTGGCCCCAAGGGATATGTCACTGGTTAAACTTGGGATTTTCAGTTTACAACCGTCAAATTTGAACCTTGGGAAGGGAGGGTAGGATTATGGGGAATGGAACATGGTTATCTTCCTTTCTACAGCCCAAGCTTCAGTTTGCCTTGACCTGTACAGAACATAAAGAAGCTGTTTCTATTGGACTTGATGTATGTACTGATAAAAGCTGCTATTTTCAGGCTGAGCATGGACCTGATAGCCAGGTTGTCCTTGTAATAGCTGGTGAGGGTGTGGATCTTAAAGCTATTGAGGAGGAAATTAGTCAACAGTGCAATAGCCTTCCAAGGGGAGATTTTGCTTCAAAAGCACTAAGCCATAGTTTCACTGTATTTGCTCGTGATATGGTTGAGGTTGGGTTCCATTCTCCTGCTGTTCATCTATTCTGATTCCAACTTTCATGCAATGACTTTAGATGTTGAAAATTTATCAAGGTTTAAAGGACAAGCTTTTATTGTACTTGGCTAATGTTTAGAAGTTTGAGTTTTCCCCTGTTCGGATTTATTTCTATTTGATTCTTGCAATCATACAATTCAAGCATATAAAATATCGTGTACTCTGCTTTATGGAATTTCTCATGAACATTTTCTTTTTAGGCAATCTCCTTCTCAAATTTATACGCGCCAGAGCACCTGATCATAAATGTGAAGGATGCGGAGAAGTGGGAGGGTTTTGTTGAGAATGCTGGTATTTTGCATCTTTTGGTTACATTATTTTATTATAGCTTTTACTTGTTCTCATAATGATCCTTGTGATAGCAGTCAGTATCTAGTTTAACAATTCCCCTTTTCAGTAGCTAACTTGCACTGTCACTACGACGTTATCTTGCTCCAACATTTGAATTACATGTCCTCCCTCATTTGCATATTTAAAACTTTCCTACAAGTTTTGTACTTGTTCTTGTGTAATTGGTTTGAGATCCAAGTAGAGAACATGCAGGTTTTGTGTAATTGGTCTTCAAGTAATGTAGCCAACATAGCAAGTTCACCTCTGCCAAAACTATATTTGTTGAGCTTGATTGTGATTTCGGTTAAGCTCTTTGCCATGTTCCTGCAGGTTCCTTGTTCCTAGGGCAGTGGACACCAGAGAGCGTGGGAGACTATGCAAGTGGGACCAATCATGTTCTTCCCACATATGGCTATGCGAGGATGTATGGTGGGGTGTCTCTTGACTCTTTCCTGAAGTACATGACAGTTCAATCTTTGACAGAGGAAGGCCTGAGAAACCTTGGCCCATATGTGGCCACCATGGCTGAAGTTGAGGGGCTTGATGCTCACAAACGTGCCGTGACTCTCAGACTTCAAGATATTGAAGCCAAGCATTCTTCAAGTGTAAGATGATATGCATCAAATCAGATCGGATGCTATTTTACCTTGTCTGACAGAGCAAAAATTTGCCTTTTAAATATTCTACTGTTACATATAATCCCCTTGAACTGCCGTGCATGCAGGCGGTCTAGAGACTTGGGTTTAGTCTATTTTTCCATCTCATTGGATAATACCAAATAAACTCATGAATGGACACCACTGCTTTTGGAGATATCAGCTTTGAAATGGAAAAGTTGTCGAACAAGACGAGAAAAGTAATATAGTTAGGCGTTTCTGATGCTAGCACGAGAAAAGAATAATCTTTTGCTATTTGTTTTATGGCCTGAGATTGCCCGAGAATCACTCAAGAAAAATGCAGTCCATACAAAGAATACAAGGAAAATAACGCAATGCGACAATGGTGGGTTTTGGCTGATTTTCTGCTTTTTCTTGCAAAAGAAAAACATATTTTTCACACACCATAAGAGTTATTTGAGGAGAGCAATTTTTCACACAACTTGCAACATCGGCAATCATAGAAGCATTCTGGGGAGTGTTTCTTACCTTCCTTTAATTTTTGCAAATTGTCACCACATTGGGGACAATGTAGAATTAAGCAAGGGGTATAAATTGCTTATTTTATTGTTATTATCACATCACTGTCATGTTGCATTTGCTTTTGAGCTAGCTGTTCTTTTTTTTCTTTTTTTTCATGTTAAACCATTTCATGCTCACGACGTAGTCTAGAATCATAACTTGCCATGCTTCCAGACGTGTTATATTTCTAAAATGACCAGAAATCTCACTGCCTTTTCATAAGCATTTAGGTGTATGATAATCTTGTCTTGCCCCTTGCATATGGTGTTAGAAGTTGATTAAATTGGGTTAATATTTATGTGCATAATGAACACTCCATGAAAGCGATAATTACTGAAACTTACTTGAACACTGGTGCGAAATAAAATGCTCTACATTATTTCTTCTTGAAATAAAAAAAGAAAAAAAGTTAGAGTAAAATACTTCGCTAATTGCTCGAGGTTATGAGTAATATTTTATGAATTGTGATTAATTGAGTAACTGGGGTGGAGTGTTTGAGTTGTTATCTCATTTCGCGTTAAAAGATCAAGTGACATGTTAAGCCATTATTTTACTTTGTTGACCTTGGCAGTTATGAGTAGAGCTAGTAGTTGTTTAGAGGTGTTGAGTTGAGTAAATAGGGTGGAATGTTATTTCAGTTCGCGTAAAAAGATCTGATGACACTCTAATAAATTATTTGATTTGAAGGAGAAATAGAAAAAAAAAAAAAAGAAAGGAAAATTAGAGAGAAGAGAAAGAGGTTGAATAATAATGTTGTGTCTTAATAGGTTTTGTAAATATTTCTATGACAATTAATTAAAGATTGGCTGTGCTTAATTGAAAATTTTCAAATTTATTGCTTGTATTGCAAGTCGAAAGGGCTGTTTTATATACAGCCCTTTGCTTAACTTGAGTAAGATTGTGGAAAGCTGTTCTTTTTTTAAGAGAATTGATTGATTTAATGGTGAAATATGGGATATGCTTGAGGATAAACATCCACTAAGTAGGACGAATTTGATGTTGTGTCAAATTAATATATTTATATTCTTTATTTTGATAAATTTTTGGGCACGATACTATTATTTTTGGTGTTTATTATCTGATTTCTAAGGGTGTTCATAATTCGGTTAAAATTGAATTAACTGATCGAACCGATCTAATTCGGTTAATTGGTTGGTGGCCGAATTTATTTCAATCGGAGGTCGGTTAATAATTTTTTAGAATTTCAGTTATTGGTTAATTCAATCTGAAACAGGATAATTAACCAAATTAACCGAAATAAATAATACATATTGTTTATATAATATATATTAGCCCACCGGCCACCTCCAGCCCAAGCCCCACTATAAACCCAATCCAAATATGCATTTATAAACACAATCCAAGTCAACTTAATAATTATTTAATTATAAAATTAACTTATATTACATAAATAATTTAATATAAAAACCCTAAAAGACCTAAAAACTAAAAACAAAAAGTGGAAATACAAATATACACTCCCTAATCTGAAATCACCCAGAATCAAAAACTTTTTAGTGCCAACAGCCCGACATCGGCACTGACACACTCACCAGTGTTCGAAGTCCACCAGGTCACCATCTTCAGTCGTCCGCCATCATCTTTCACGCCCTAAGCCCCTAACCCAATGCACCTTCGGCTTTAAGCTTTAGCTCTCTTTTGCCTAATGGTGACAACCCGACACACTCACCGCCACTCAACATCTATCAAGTCACCATCATGTTCGTCCTCCACCATCGTTTTTTTTTTTTTTGATATTTTGTGGACTAGTTGCTAGAACATTATGAAGTAATTTTGTTTTTTTTTTTTTCATTTTGCCGAAACTTTCACTTGACTTAAAAAAAAAAGGTAAATTACACCAACAGTCACTAACTTTGAGGTAACTAACAAAACAGTCACCTATGTTTCATTTCAGTCACTCAACTTTTAAAAAATAACAAAATAGTCACTAACGTTATAAAAAAGTGACAAAACAGTCACTGATTAATAGTTTCCGTTAGTGTTTTAACGGGACCGCTGACGTGACAAGTTAACTAACTAATGTGACCAGCTAACTTGTCACGTTGAATGTCCAACAGTGAAAACCCACCTAATTTTTGTAGAAATTAAAAAAAAAAAACTTTAATACAAAGAAGAAGAAAAAGAAGAAGAAGAAGAGACTATAAAAACAAAAATGAAGGGAGCTAAGATAAAAAGAAGCAAACCAAGTTTAAAGATCCTCATACCTAGACCGTAGCTACCCTCTCTTCCTCCCATGACATTAAATTCCAGAGAAAAGCTAAAACAAGGATGCAATGCACCAAGAAGGTGATAAGTTCGCACCATCCATAACCCTTATCTAATTCAGATTATGTTCATGGCAGAGTTGATTAATAGCTAAGAAAAAACGTACTCAAACCTCATTTGCAATTATTCTAAAGATTAAACTACAATTAATCCCCTACTTCCATTTTACATCAATTAGCAAGCAGGCTAAGAAACAAATAATACCAAGAACAACATCAAAAAGTAAATAATTTTCAGTTAATGCAATTTAAATAAGAAATCAAGTATTATCTCAATGCAACTCCTAAGCACTTACATAACCATTCAGGAACACACACACATTTCCTTAATTCCTTAAAATGCATTCAACTTTTCCCTTAATAACATTTCTTCAAAGTTTTCAACTTGTCCTTTAACCAGTCAAAATTAGGAACACCCAAATCCTAAAACTAAAATACCCAAAGAACCAAAACATGAATTTCCACCATTTTTCAAATGGCAAATCCAAAAAAGAAAATATGAATTAAAAAGCTAATATATCTCCCTTGCAAAAGTGCAAAACTGACGAATCTCACTTTCCATCAGCTGCACTTGCTTGCCCCCTGTCCTTTCCTGCTTAAACTCCAATAAACGACATATTATATTATCCAAAAGGCAGGGTCCATTGTAATAGATCCCATAATTTGAGGAAAAAAAAAAAAAGAAATCTCTCCAGAAAAGTAATAAAAAAATTTCTTTGTTTTTCTGTTCTGGGTTTTTCAACTTCGTTTCATTTTCTGGTGTTCATTAGAAAAAGAAGAGGCGGAGAAGAATGTGGCCTGGCTTGCGTGTGGGGATTAATAAAATTAATACTAAAGAAGAAAAATTAAAAGAAAAGTGGTGGTGAATGCAACTCCGGAACGGCGGAAAAGCCTGATTTCTGTTTGTAAGTCTTAAAGTTCGTCGGAGTCGATGATATAAGCCTTGGTAAATAGCCAATGATGGTTATAAATTTTCAAAAGAACCGGCCAGCTGGACCCGTCATCTACCATGTCATTTTACCGTTTGTAATAAAAAATGATAAAAAAGACTGTTTTATTATTTTTTTAAAATCAAGTAACTAAAACAAAATTTAGATGACTGTTTTATTACTTACCCTTAAATTGAATGACTGTTGTCGATGTAATTTACAAAAAACAATGCCCTCCTATCTTTACTTTACTGTTCCTATTTCTGTGAAACTTCAATTCATTTTTTAATCCTAAAATCCAAATATGAAACTTCTCCATTTCCATTTCCAATTCCCTTTCTTATTGTCTATTTCTCTGAAACTTGCATAGTGTAAGTACTTCTCAACCTTTAATTTGGGTTCTTTATCAAAATAACCATTTAAGTTTAATTATGTACCAAAATGACCCCCTTTTTTAATTAAACACCAAAATGACCTGAAATCTACAGTAAAAATTGGTGGAGCCAAATTAAATGGCGCCACCAACTTGCCACGTCAACAGGGAGCATAAAAAATTAATTTTTTGGTAGAGCCATGTAGAATGACGCTACCTGTATAAATATCAGAGAAATATTGAAATTTTTGAAAACATAGGAGGACTTAAAAAAATTACCCATTTTTTTGGTGGAGCCAAATTAAATGGCTCCACCAGATCTGCCATGTCAGTACCTTTTTTTTTTAACTTTTTAACTTTTTTTTTGTCTTTTTATCTTTATTTATTTATTTATTTATTTTATTATTATTAATTTAAAAATTTTTGAAATATATATTTAAAATATTTTATTAATATATTTTTTTAAAATTTTAAATATATATTTTGAAATTACTTTTTTAAATTTTAACTATTATTTTTTTAATATTTAAATATTTTAAACTTTTAAATTTGTTATTAGTTTTATAATAATTTAAATATTATTTAATTTATTTTATAATATTTTAAATTATAATTTTTAAATTATTTTTAAAGATATTCGGCTTTTTAATAAAAATAACCCAAAAATATTTAAAAATTTGAAAGTTTAAAATATTTAAATATTAAAAAATAATTTAATATTTTATTAATATATATCTTTAAAAATAATTTAAAAATCATAATTTAAAATATTATAAAACAAATTAAATAATATTTAAATTATTATAAAACTAATAACAAATTTGAAAGTTTAAAATATTTAAATATTAAAAAAATAATATTTAAAATTTAAAAAAGTAATTTCAAAATATATATTTAAAATTTTAAAAATATATATTAATAAAATATTTTAAATATATATTACAAAATTTTTAAAATTAATAATAATAAATAAATAAATAATAAAATAAATAAAGAGATAAAGACAAAAAAAAGTAAAAAAGTTAAAAAGTAAAAAAAAAAAAGTACTGACATGCAGATCTGTTGGCGCCATTTAATTTGGCTCCACCAGAAAAATGGGTAATTTTTTTAAGTCCTCCTATGTTTTCAAACATTTCAGTATTTCCCTGGTATTTATACAGGTGGCGCCATTCTACATAGCTCTACTAAAAAATTAATTTTTTATGCTCCATGCTGACGTGGGAAGTTGGTGGCGCCATTTAATTTGACTATACCAATTTTTACTGTAGATTTCAGGTCATTTTGATGTTTAATTAAAAAAAGTAAGTCATTTTGATACATAATTAAAATTAAATGGTTATTTTGATAAAAATGCCTTTAATTTGACTTTTCCCTCTCTTCCTTTTGTTGAGCTAAAGAATTTGAGTTGGTGCATTTTTCTATGCAGTTCATGCATTTTCAGTTTGCAATTTTTAAAAACAACAATGCAAATTTTATATGTTTTATATTTACTTTAGATAAAAACATATAAATTTTAGTTAAGTTAATTAACCGATCGAATTAATCAAAATATTTTAATTCGGTTAATGCATTTGGAAAAATTTTCGGTTCAGTTAACATTTAAAGATTTTTTATATTTCAAGTAGTTCGGTTAATGGTAATTCGATTCAGTTATTTGTTTAAACACCCCTACTAATAATTTCTATGTAGAAATGAAGTCCAAAATGTCGAAAACAAGTGAATATAAAAGTCACATGGAAGATTGAAGCATGAGAAGAGTAATTTGATGTATTAGGCTTTTTAAAATTTAAGATTATTTGTCGATTGAGTCTGTCTTAACTCTATTGACATTGGCATTGTTGCCAGTGTAGGAGGTTATGGGTTCGAGTATGCTGAAGCCCATTATCCTCCTATTTAAGGGTTGATGAGGGGGCTATGGGTATGATAAAGAATTTATAATGAGATTAATGTTAAAAAAAAATTAAGATTATTTTATTTTAATTTTTATTTAAATATTATTTGTAAAGATATTTTATTAAAAGTTGAATTAGAATTAAATTTTATCTCTTTTTTAATTTAATAAATATTTAATTTTATCTTTGAAGAGTTTGTTTAAGAATAAAAGATTAAGTAACTGATTAGGTCTTAGCTCAATTGGTATCAACATTGTTGTCAAGATAAGAGACATGTGTTTGAGTGCGCTGAAGCACATTATCATCTTATTTATGAGTTGGGGAGGAGTTATGGATAGCAAACTAGGTATTAATTAGCTGAAAACAAAAATCATAAAATTTGTCTTTTGATTACCATTGAACAACATAGTTATTTTTTCCTCTTTCTTTGTATTTCCAATTGGGTTTGATTAACCATTCTTTCAATCAAAATTTTTTATTAAACTTTATTTAGTTTTGATTTCTTTGTTTAATTAATTATTATAAGAACGTAGACTACTGTTTGAATTGAGTGGCCCGAATCCTTATTTAAGTAAAATACAATGGTAAAATAAAATGAAATTAAAGTCCATATAGAACTACACTTCTTTTATTTTATTTTAGAATAAGGTTTTTTAAACCTTATTAAACTCCATCTATTTGATATTGATTATAATAAGGTGTTTCAATCTTACTGCACTCTTATTAGAATATGGTTTTACAAGCATATAAATACACATAGTCTACTTCTCTTGTAATTATTCGAATTTGACATAGTGAATTTTTTTCTCATTTGCCTGTGGTTTTTTCCCGAAAAGGTTTCCATGTAAAATCTGTGTGTCCTTTATTTTTTCTTTCTCTTTTCTTTACAATATATTGTCATTACCGACATTCTATTTTTTACAAATTGGTATCCGAGCTTCCGGGTTGTTCATCTCAATCACTGTAATGGCGTTTTTGAAGTATGAAATTTCACTATTGGATTGCAATACCAGATTCACGTTGTGGCAGATAAAGATTATAACACCCCAAACCCGGCCTAGATGTTATGCCCGAATCTAGCGTGTCACATTGAAGTGTTTTTTGAAAACCATGTTTTCATTAAAAACCCTTCTTATTTAAAATGTAATACATTGAAAACTTATTAATATTATTCCCGAAAGTCTTTTTAGGTTGCGGAAGCATTTCCAAAAGTGTTGTGGAAACGTAGTGTTTTGAAAACAGTTATCGTTTTGAAAAACTGCAATCTACTTTTAACAAATAGAAAACGTAATAAACTAAAAATCCCAAATTAAAAACTAGAAACTAAAAGAGGCCTTTTACAACCCAGATCGAAATAATAGTACTTATTAGTAGATAACTTAAAAGAAAGTCAGAAACAATAGCAGTTGTGTGGCTATCTCCGAGTCCCTCGCAGCACCGGTCCTCCTAATTCTGGGGTTACTATATAGTTAATAAACGGGGTAAGTTTACGGAAACTCAATGCGTAATCCCCTTACTAGAGTATGAACAAGATACAAAAGCGAGAAATAGTGCGGGCGAGCCCTTTAACAAGATATGATGCAGTCCGAGCGCCAGAGCATACGTGGGTCAAAGCCCATTGCAATATCATTTGGGTCACAGCCCAAAACAGAATCAATTGGGCGTAGCCCATTCTCAACATCAGTAATAGTTGGGCCTAGCCCATATCAGAAGTAGTTTCATATGTATTATGTGTGATGCATGCTAACCCATCCCATCCAACCCTGCACTTGCCTCCGTCTAGCCCTACACTACCTGCGGGGAATAAATCACCCACGCTATCCCTACACTCTCAATGTTAGCATCGATTACGGCATTAAGTCAATAGAACGACTCAATTCTGTAGACAGAACGGTTAAAGGCCGTAAATATTGTAGCAACGCTGCAAGTTAACAGAATGGCTATAAGCCATAAATATCGCAGAAAGGCTGAAAGCCTTGTACAGAACGGCTACAGGCCGTACACTTCCTCCATCAATAATAACCTAACCCCATGCAGTATGTCATGTCATAAATATTACGTGTATGCAAAGTCATACTTAGTACAATCATATATGTAAATCATAAGCACATCAGCCATACGGAACATAAGGCATAATCGTCATTCTACCATACTGGGGTCTTATAGTCATTTTACCCTACAAGGGCATTACGGTCATTTTACACTACAAGGGTATTTTGGTAATTTCACAAACCGGGGTATTAATGCCCGAACAGAAGGTCCACCATTGCCTCGAGCGACTTAAGTAACCTAACAGACATAACGGTGCAAATGGGCCTAAGGCCTATTACTCGGCGCAAGTGGGCCTACACGCTCGTGTGACCCATTTTGCCCAAATTCAGATACGGCTAAGTGTCCTACATAGCGTAGTCCAATATTTATCACTTACCGCGAATTTAATCTGTGTGGGGCCCACGAGCCCATTAGGCCCACACAGCCCATTTCGGCCCATCGAGGCCCTTAACAACCTAAGCCCACGAGAACGCTCGTGGTGACCTCTACTGTCAGTTGCCCATGATTTATGAGCTCGGTTTACCCCACGAGTGTTCGCATGCTCGTGAGGCCTCAAATGCCGAAGTTTTGGCTTTTCAGCTTTTGCCAATCTACAGTAGAGAAGGGTGTGAATACACACCTGTTTATGAGAACGCGTCGAAGTCCACGATCACCAACCTTGTTTAAGCAGGTATGAAATTACTTTCAAACATTAGGAAAATTCCTTATTTTTTTATAACCACTTCAGCCACAGAGTTCCAGTCCAACTCCACCTCTTACACAGATCAAACAGCAAAATAAATACTCCATTGCACATCCTAAGACTTAAACCTTAGACCTCGTAGTTACACAACACGCCACATTGCCACTCCACCACAGGCTCTTTCTGTGTTACCATTTAGCCTCAATTAATTATGAGGTCTACAAGCCAAAGTTCAGGTTCCTTTAAAAGAAATACCAAAATAAATTGCAAAAGCCAAGACTTAAACCTAGGCTCCCTTACAACCTTAATAACGCTACAACCACTAGACCACATGCTTCCTTGTGTCATTTATTTCCCACAATATTATAAAAGGCTTACTTCCAAGCATCAGTGTTTTATTCACTTAAAACCAAAATTTTTGCTAAAGCCCAAGTTTGAATCCAGGACTTTTCCAACTCCTCTCAGGACCTTTAACCACTTGAGCAGCCATTTAATTGTGTCATATCCTTACACAATTAAATACTTATATACAACCTCCTTACAGACTCAAACCCAAGGCCCAATACTTTTAAGCCCAAATTTGGGGTGTTACAAAGATGTTGACAGTTCTTGCACAGATGGACTTAGAGGATCCCCTGCTAGGGATAGATTAGATGCCTTCGACATTGACGAAGGAAGAAAAAAAGCGTAAAGATTGAAAGGCGTTAAAACAGTTACATTTGTATTTGTTTAACGAAATTTTGCAAGATGTGATGAAGGAGAAGATCACCGTTGTATTATGGAAGAGGCTGGAACAAATATGTATGTCAAAAACTCTAACCAGCAAGTTACATATGAAGCAGCGCCTTTATGCTCATTGTTTGGAGGAAGGTGCGCCTGTACACGAACACTTAACAATGTTTAAAGAAATTCTCTCAAACTTGGAAACCATGGAGGTTTAGTATGATAAGGAAGATCTAGGGTTGATTCTACTTTATTTGTTGCCCCCGTCTTATTCAACCTTTAGAGACACGATTTTATATAGCCACAAGTCTCTCACAATTGATAAGGTTTATGATTCATTGACCTCGTATGATAAGATAAAGCATCTTGTAGTTAAACCTGACTCTTAGAGAGAGGGTCTCATTGTTCGTGGGAGACAAGATCGAAATATTGATGATGATCGCGAAAGGACACATGAATGAAATTCTCGTAGTAAATCTAAAAGTAGATTAAAGTATTCAAACTGAGGTAAAACTTGTAACTTCTGTAAGAATAAAGGGCACATTAAATCTGAGTGCTATAAGTTGCAGAACAAGATCAAAAAGGAGGTTCCGAATAAAAAGGAAAAACAACCAGAAAAATTTGGTGAAGCTGATGTTGTAGAAGACTACAGCATGGTAAACTTCTAGTCACTTCTGTCAATAATTCTAAAATAAGCGAGAAGTGGATCCTTGATTCGGGCTGCACATTCACATGAGTCCCAATCGAGATTGGTTTACAACTTATGAAACAGTGTCTGACGGTGTTGTTTTGATGGGAAATAATGCTTCGTGTAAAATTGTAGGTGTTGGAACGATTAAAGTTAAGATGTTTGACGGAGTTTTCAGAACACTTAGTGACGTGCTACATGTTCCAGAATTGAAGAGGAATTTAATTTCGTTGAGTATTCTTAGTTAAAAAGGGTACAAATACACAACTAAAAGTGGGGTTTTAAAGATTTCCAAAGGTTCCCTTATTGTGATGAAAGGGCAGAGAAAGACTGCCAAGTTATATGTTTTTCAGGGTTCTACTGTTACTGGTGATACAGCTGTCACTTCCTCTTCCTTGTCAGATGATGATATTACTAAACTTTCGCATATGCGCCTAGGGCATATGAGTGAGAATGACATGGCAGAATTGAGAAAAAAAAGGACTTTTTGATGGGTAAAGAATTTACAAACTGAAGTTCTATAAGTACTACGTTTTTACAAACCAAAAGAGAGTTTAATTCACCAGAGGAATCCATAATATGAAGGGAACATTGGAGTACATTCATTCTGATCTGTGGGGGTCATCTAGAGTGCATTCGAAAGGTGGAGCTAATTATATGCTAACTTTTATTGATAATTTTTCCAAAAAAGTTTGGGCATTATTCTTGAAGCAGAAAAGCGATGTGTTTTCCGCCTTTAAGTCTTGGAAAACTATGACTAAAAAACAGACGAGAAAATAAATAAAATAGCTCCGCACAGACAATGGCTTAGAGTTCTGTTTTGATGAGTTTAATGAACCTTACAAGTTAGAAAGGATCGTGAGACACTTGACAGTTCCTCATACTCCACAACAAAATAGCATCGCAAAACGAATGAACAGAACGATCATGGAGAAAGTTTGATGTATGTTGTCGAATGCCAACTTACCAAATTTGTTTTGGGACAAAGCAGCCTCTACTGCATGTTTTTTGATCAATCGATCTCCATCCATTGCCATTGAGAAAAAGACTCCACAAGAGGTATGGTCTGGTAATCCTGCTGATTATTCTGATTTAAAGATCTTTGGATGTCCTACGTATGCTCATGTTGGTAGTGGAAAATTGGAACCGAGATCTATTAAATGTGTTTTTCTTGGTTATAAAGCTGGTGTAAAAGTGTATAAATTATGGTATCCTAAAAATAGAAAAGTTGTGATTAGTAGAGATCTTGTTTTTGATGAAACTGCTATGCTACCTAACTTATCTCTTAAAGACTCTTCCAATAAAGAACATCAAAAGCAGGTGGAGCATCGGATTAATTCAGAATCTACAACAGAGTCAAATTCTCAAGGAAGTACGAAAATTCATAATAGATTTGCTTCTTCACCATTATAATCTAATGCCAAAAACAAAACTAGAAGAGAAATTAAACCTTCAAAGAAATATGCTGAGGCTGATCTAGTTACTTATACTTTAAATGTGGCTAAAGATATAGATGCAAACCAAGAGCCATCAAATTATTCTGAGGCGGTTAGCTATGGAGACTCAAAAAAGTGGATGTTTGTTATACAAGAGGAGATGAAATCACTCTACAAAAATAGAACATGAGATATTGTGAAACTTCTTAAATGTAAAAGGGCTGTTTATTGTAAATGAGTGTTTAAAAAGAATGAAAGGACTCTAGGAATTAAAGAACCCAGAAATAAATCAAGGCTTGTTGCAAAGGGTTACAGTCAAATTCCAGGAGTCACATATGTGTTCTCCCCAGTTGTGAAACATAGTTCAATTCGAGCTTTACTTGGTATTGTGGCCATGCATGATTTAGAGCTGGAGCAGTTAAATGTAAAAACTGTATTTTTGCATGGAGAACTTGAGGAGGATATTTACATACAATAAGCAGAGGGTTTTACTGTCTCAGAAAAAGAGGACTATGTTTGCTTACTGAAAAAGTCTCTTTACGGTTTGAAACAGTCACCAAGACAGTGGTACAAGAGGTTTGATTCCTTTATAACTTCTCATGATTTCAAAAGAAGTAGCTTTGACAGTTGTGTTTACTTTAAGAAAAACAGTGATGGTTCTTTTGTGTATCTACTCTTTTATGTTGATGACATGTTGATAGTAGCGAAAGATAAATGAGAGATAAGAAATGTCAAAGCCCAACTAAGTGAAGAATTTGAGAGGAAAGATTTCGGACCGGCAAAGAAGATACTTGGTATGGAGATTCTTAGAGATAGAAAAGCAAGTAAATTGTACCTAAGTCAGAAGAGGTACATTGAGAAAGTTCTTTGTAGATTCAATATGCAGAGTGCTAAACCTGTTAGTACTCCTTTAGCAGCCAATTTTAGACTTTCATCAGTTTTGTCTCCACAATCAAATGATGAGATTGAGTACATGTCACATGTTCCATATTTTAGTGTAGTGAGATCTCTCATGTATGCTATAGTTTGTTCATGTCCAGATTTAGCATATGCAGTCAGTGCAGTTAGCAGATACATAGCGAATCCCGATAAAGAATACTGGAAAGCAATTCAGTGGATTTTAAGATACTTACGAGGTATACTGATGTTTGCTTACAGTTTGGAAGAGCTAGAGATGGAGTCATTGGGTATGTTGATGTTGATTTTGCTGGAGACTTTGATAGAAGAAGATCTCTTACAGGATATGTCTTTACAATCAGATGTTGTGCAATCAGCTGGAAAGCCACTTTGCAAACTATAGTCATTTTGTCTACCACTAAAGTTGAGTACATGGCGGTTACTGAGGCTTGTAAAGAAGCCATTTGGTTGAAGGGACTCTTTCGTGAACTCAATGAAGACCCTCAAATCAGTACAGTATTTTGTGACAGTCAGAGTGCCATCTTCCTTACAAAAGATCAAATGTTTCATGAGAGAACAAAACACATTGATGTTCGGTATCATTTTGTTTGTGATATTATTGCTTGTGGTGATATTGTTGTGAGCAAAATTAGTACTCATGAAAATCTTGCAGATATGATGACTAAGTCACTTCCTATAACCAAGTTTGAGTATTGCTTAAACTTGGTTGGTGTTCATTAATGTTGAAGTTAAGCCCTTAAGGGGTTTTATGGAAAAGGTGGAGAACTTGTTCGTTGAATGTTCGCGATGAAGAACTTGTTCATTGAGAATTTGTGTCAAGGTGAAGATTGTTAGAATTGAGTAACCTGAATCCTTATTTAAATAAAATACAATGGTAAAATAAAATAAAAGTAAAATCCATATAGAACTGTACTTCTTTTATTTTATTTTAGAATAAGGTTTTTTAAACCTTATTAAGCTCTATCTATTTGATATTGATTAGAATAATGTGTTTTAATCTTACTACACTCCTATTAGAATATGGTTTTATAAGCCTATAAATAGACATAGTCTACTCCTCTTGTAATCATTTGAATTTGACATAGTAAAACTTCTTCTCCTTTCCTCGTGATTTTTTTTCCGAAAGGGTTTCCACGTAAAATCTGTGTATTCTTTATTTTTTTCTCTTTTCTTTACAATATATTGTCATTACCGATATTCTATTTTTTACAACTACATTTTAACAAAAGTTTAACAAACATTTTGTTTTGGTATTCGTTTTTTTCTTGTTTCAGGGATAAATAATATCGTCTTATAGTATTGTTTTTGGCATCATATCGAGGAGGACCCTTATACAATGTTGAAAATAATACATAGTTGGTAAAAATAATGCGATATGTAATTGTTGAATTATTTTTATCAAAGAACAAATTGATGTGGTTCAATTAGGAGTGCAGTTGGATGATGCCATGAGATCTAATGATCTAATTTAAACGATCCCTGTAGTTGAGATCAACAACTAT
This sequence comes from Gossypium anomalum, assembly GCA_025698475.1. Classification (NCBI taxonomy): domain Eukaryota; kingdom Viridiplantae; phylum Streptophyta; class Magnoliopsida; order Malvales; family Malvaceae; genus Gossypium; species Gossypium anomalum. The sequence goes on along the minus strand of CM046968.1, from coordinate 70,280,530 downwards.
GATTAGATTCTTCTAGTTTGCAAGGGCAACAAAGCTCCTGATCAATAAACGAGAAGATATCCATAATCCATGATCAATTTCAAAATCGAAACCAACGTCACACTTGAAGCTAAAACTTCCATTAATTCGATTCATTCTATTTAATTTCGTAATCACAATTTTTAGGTTTTTATTTATTTAATTTTATTATACTTTATTTTACATAAGATTGTAATGATCGTGAACACGAAACAGCTCACGAAATGTTTTAATTATGAGAAATTTGAACTCAATCATATCAATCCTTCTGAAACTGATCTTATACCCTATATTATGAATTTTATATATTGTTTAGGTGTAAAATTTATTTGGTATGGATTGATAGTAATACATTCAACGTATGTATTATAAATGCAGTATGTACAAATTTGAAATTACGGTTTGTGACTTTGGCTGCCAATGTAAATATTTTTCTGCCAATAGTATTACAACAAAAAGAAGCAAGAAGTTAATACTGACCGGATGAAAGTGAGAACTAAACATGGTTTTCGTTAATCAAAAACGTTTTTACAGATTAACAATAATTAGGGAAAAAAACATGCAAAAGAAGAGAGGAGGTTAGTCAAGATTCCAAAATTCTGTTTTGAAGGTAGTAATTCTTTGAGGTTTTTCCCTTATGAATGCATGAATAAAAAGAAGGGGAGGCTCCGATGATCGTGGCTTCACCCCACTGTTGGGTAGCTAAATAAAATTTGATTTTAATTTTACTTGTAAGATTTTTGTCATGCATTTTGGTTCAGTAATCACTACAGCAAAACTGACTTTTAGCGGCGTTTTTTTAGGCCTTTAGCGGCGCTTTTAAGCGCCACTAAAACTATTCGTGGCGTTTTTGCAAGCGCCGCAAAAAACGCCGCTATAGATGGCGCCGCTAAATTTTGCGGCGATTATTTGAAAAAACGCCGCTAAAGGTCAGGACCTTTAGCGGCGCTTTTCCCACAAACGCCGCTAAAGGTCATAAAAATTAAAAAAAATAAAATATTATAAAATACTGTAAAAATCCTAAAAAATATAAAAAAATTAAAATTTATTATCAAAATATTGAGAAGAAGAATAATCTATGATATAAATACATCCCGCCAAACAAAATACCGCACTTATCATACTACACTAGAAATCTAATAAAATACAAATAGAACAAAATAAGGATGAATGAAAGACATTAACGATATATAAAATCATTGTTTCTAATGCATATGCAGAAATCAAGCCATGGTGTGCACCAAAGATCCGGCTCTTGTAATAGCTTTGTGCCTTGATCAAAATAATCTGCGTTTGAAATAATGATCTTTCCAATTAGTTGGTCAACTTTGAAAAACAAACAGTTCAAAAGAAGTCATGTGTCAATTAAACTTGCCACCCTTGATATTGCTATAGGAATTAATGCATGGAGAGTGATGGAGATGGGATTGGGATTCCTCAAGGTGCAGTGATAAATTTTAAGTGTGATCATGGGAAAAGGTGAAATGAGAGATTTTAGACTAAATCCAAAACATTAATTTCTATTAAATGAAAACAAACAAACAAATATAATTGTTAAAGAAACATTAATTTCTCTTAAATCAGGTAAAATCTTAAAGGATTTAGAAATGAATGAAATATAAGGGGGAAAAGAAAGAGGAAAAGCCAAAATTCACACTCATCGGTTAGTAGTGATATGGAAGATAAATAGGATAAAATGCCACATACCAAACGAAGATCATCAAGCTACTTAGAATTTAATGCCGAAAAATGAAACAATGTACCATTTAGAATTATACTTTTGAATAATCTTTTGCATCAAGTGAATTATATGAATTATGATTACCACATCCACAATGTTTGGAATGGAAACAGATTCTAAACATATCAATGTTGGATAGGATTAGATGATACCTTCTCCGAAAGCAAAGTGCGAGATAGACCGGCCGTTTGATTGAAATAGATGTCCACCGGTATGTCATTCACGGTGCATTTCACTATTTTAACTGAAATCAAATTCCAAAATAATGAAATGAGCTCAAGATGATTTTAAGCTATATTTGTCGCTTACGTACATATATTGATATGCAATAAATACCATTTAAGCGCACTTCAATTTACAACATTTAAACACTTCAATTTACTGACATTCAAACACTTCAATTTGCAGCACTTTAACACCTCAATTAACAACATTTATACACCTCAATTACAATGATAAAACATCTCAATGTCCAGCAACTAAACACTTCAATTTGCGAGATTTAAACACTTCAATTTGCAACATTTAAGCACTTCAATTTACAGCATTTAAACATTTCAATTTGACATTCAAACACTTCAATTTGCAGCACTTTAACATTTCAATTAACAACATTTATACACCTCAATTACATATTTTGATAAAATTAAACAAATCTCAACGTTCTTTTGCTAATCGAATAACAAGTTCCAAGTGTTCTTCGTTAATCATGTTCTTCATGCAAAACAAGCGGATGTGAGATATTTTAAGGTGCAGACTTTAAACTTACTTCGCTATGTCGGATGCCACCGTCATTAAGGTTCTATCTGAATCACTTCCTCCATCCCCTGTACCATAATCATGAGAGCCTTCATTCGTTCGCTTTAGTTGATTGGTGGAGGATCTGTAGATCCTAATTACAATAATAGAGATAGCACATTAGAAAGGAAAAGTCTTATGCAATGTTCTACAAGTGATCTATCATTAAACATAACTTATGCGAAGAGGGAAAAACACATGGGAGTACTTGATTATAAAAGTTTCGTCATAGTGATCAACTAAAAGAAGGTGAAATTTACTCTCTCTGTGCACACCCAAAATTGATTAAGAAGAACTCAGTAGAATGCAACTATTCCTATGCTATTCGATTCTTTTTAAGTATGTGTGTCCAACACCCATGTCCAGTGCATATATGGATAGGAGTATGAAAATATGATCTTCCAACAATTCTCCAAATCCATAGAAAACACTAGAAAGAATTCAAAGTAGCCATGTTATACACATATAAGTATCCAATACTCACGTCCACATCCAAGTAACATAGAACTACTCCACTCCAGGCATAATAATATATGGTCTTGAGATGCAAAAACAATACTTAAGCCACTTACTTTTACTCCCTAATCATAAATTCTTTCCGGAAGGAAAAAAAAGTACACAAGACAATAATCACCGTGCACATTTTTCACATTAAAGAAAAGCCTAACAATCTCCAAAAATAGATCACATTTTTCACATTGATCCATCTGCATTAAATTCCAGTGCAAGTCAGTTCATAAACAGCTACAACAAAAATACTGCACATAATTCAAAAATAATGAAAAAGACCTGATTTGATGTTATGGTTTCAATAGTACATTAGCAAGGAAAAGTCTTATGCAATGTTCTACAAATGATTTATTGTTAAACATAACTTATGAAGCAAGAAAAGCACCTTAAGTAACATAGAATTAAAGTTTTCCACAAAAGTTAAGAACACAATATTCTTTCCCAATGATATGCTTAGTCCTCAACTAAAAGAAGGTGAAATTCACTCTCTAGTCTCTATATACACACTCCAACTCTTATATAAGTTATCTTTATCGATAACTGTGTCTAATGTATATTCAGACATGAATACGAGGATATAACTTTGTAAAGACCCTACGAATAAACTGAAAACTTGAAAAAAGTTGAATACACCCATGTCATATACATAACCAAATCGAAGTAATATAGAACTATCCACTCCAGCTTATACATGATCTAGAAATGCAAAAATGTTAATCAAGCTACCGACTATTACTCCCTAATTTCGTTTTGCACCCATTAATAGGGAATAAAAAAAGTAGACAAATTAACAATCACCCGTTAATCTCCCAAGCAAGATCATTAAAAAAGCTATAACAATCTCCAAAAATTGATCACATTTTTCACGTTGATCCATCAACATTAAATTTCAAATGCAAGTCAATTCATAAAACAGCTATAACAATTTTTTTTTTTTTAAAAATCATGAAATAAACTCCGATTTGATGCTAAGGTTTCGATAAAGATCCAAACCAACCAGTAGCACAAATCTTAAAAACACCCAAAACAAACAAACTCCACAAAAACCAAGAACATCCAATGCCCAAGCTTCTTCTTCTCTTTCAATCCGAAATCAAAACCAAGGATCCAACACTGGGCTTCCTCAAGAACAACCCTTTCCTTTGGCTCAACCCTTCGATTGAAACCAAACCCACACTCCAACTTCCGATGGGGGAACTCGATTGCGAGATCGATCTCGTGATGCACACTCAAGTTATTTCCGTTGCTCCGTTACTCTGCCGTTACTTGAACCACCGACAACGTTGTTCTTGCATCGGTCCGGGAGTTGCCATTGTTGTTGCGCTTAAACGAGTGAGAAAGAAAATTATAAATGACCCAAGCTTCGCCATTGAAAACAGATTAAAGGGATAATGATTAAAGGAAATTTGAAATGGGTTAAGATGAAGGAAAAAATGATTTTAGGGGAAAAATTAAGGGTTCAACGGGGAAATTTTAGGGATAAAAGCGCGATGTTTGAAGGAAAATATTTTTTGCTTGGCGTTTTCATATAAAAACGCCACTATTGTTTATTTTTGTTGATTTTTTCATTGAATAAAAAAAATGTTTGAATATATGAATTTCCTTTTTAGACAAAATTTAAAATATTAATTTATTGAATTAATAAAATCACGAAAAATTCAAACATAATAATATTAGAAATTAACTTTCATAAAATCAACTCTAAAATTTGAATTAAACACTAAAAATTTAGTATAAATTAGATGAGATTGATATCTTAATATAATTTAGAAAAATCATAAAGACTCTTAATTTTTCAAACAATCTTTTTCATATAAAACATGTTTTGACTTTTTGTTTTTTTTTTTTTTCAAACATAGTTGAAAGCAAAAATTCTTATATTTATAAATTGTTTATTCATTAAGAAATATTCTGAGTCTCAACTTGTTTAATAAAATAGATTTTGTTGTTTTAAAAATAGATTTATTGTGACTGAAGTTTTCCACCTTTGCTCCATTCCTTTTGGATTGGTGGCTCTGTCTTAATTCTATTTAAATAATAAAATTATACAAATATTAATATGAAAATACCCAAAAAATATGAAAAAGAATTATCTGTAAATCATTTTTTGTAAAACAAGTACATCATATTGGTCAGACCAAATTAAAGTAATTATATAAAAAATATTTAGAAAGAAAAAGTGAGACATGGTAGCTAAATATTACGAGGGCATGAAAATGTTGTTACGAAAGAGCCAAGACAAAAGACCGTTGGTCCCAAAGACCGGAGGTGGTTATGCAGTTTGAAGGTTTTATTACTCGTTTTTGGCGTTGAATGTTAATTGCTAAGACTCGATCCAACAGTTGGGTGACATCCCAATACCATCAAACATGTCGTCTTATTTGTATGCCAACACACCAATGTTGTTCAATTGTAGTTCATGTTTCAAAGGTTTAGACCTTTTTCTTCCCTTTCAAACCCCATTCAATTTTAAGCTACACTCTTTCAAATTGAAATTCTTTAATTGTATGTGATATCGTTTCAAACCCCATTCAGTTTTAATTCCATAATTTATTATGAACATAAGCTTTTACATTAATATCTATGTATATACATATCAACATCCATATGATATTTTTTAGAGTTTAAGGTTTTAGGAGTTATAGTTTAGTGTTTAAAGTTTTTAAGATTTTGTGGTTTAGTATTTTAGGGGTTATAGATTAGTTTTATTATTTTTTTTAGGGTTTAGGGTTTTAGGAATTATATGACTTTTAGCGGCGTTTTCGAAAGCGCCGCTAATGCTCGTTTTTAGCGGCGTTTTCATCAAAGCGCGCTCGCTAATGGTCTGGTCTTTAGCGGCGTTTTGCCAAAAGCGCCGCTAATGCTCTGGTCTTTAGCGGCGTTTTAGCAAAAGCGCCGCTAATGCTCTGGTCTTTAGCGGCGTTTTGCCAAAAGCGCCGCTAATGCTCTGGTCTTTAGCGGCGTTTTAGCAAAAGCGCCGCTAATACTCTGGTCTTTAGCGGCGTTTTAGCAAAAGCGCCGCTAATGCTCTGTTTTTAGCGGCGTTTTAACAAAAAACGCCGCTATTGCTCAGTTTTTAGCAGCGTTTTTGCCAAAACGCCGCTATTGCTCTGTGTTTTACAATTTTTGCGGCGTTTTTTAATAAAACGCCACTAAAAACGCCGCTAAAGCCCTATTTTCCTGTAGTGAATTATGATCATTGGCGTATTGGTTTTATGTTATTTTTGCATAATCAATTGTTTTATTCTCTTTTTATTATGATTCTTTGCTCATGTTTCTTCTCATTTTTTGGGAAATATTCTTGAGTTTTTGGTATTTTTTTATTAGTAAAATTGATGTCTAGAATTTAGGTTCTATCTTAGATTCAATTTGTTTAGGATTTTAAAGATTAATATCTTTAGATTTAATTAAGCTTCGTATTAGATTTTAGACCCTCTTAAGTTCAATTAAATTTTAAGTTTGGATTAGATTTTAGATTTTTTTAAGCTAATTATATTTTAAATTTAGAATCCCAAATATAGATTCTCCTTTATTTCATTCTAGAATTCAAAATTTTAGGTTTTAATAGGTTTAATTAAATTTCAATTTGGAGTTAAGTTTATTTCATTTTTAATTCTAGAATTTAGAAATTTAGGTTTTAGTAGGCTTAATTAATTAGATTTTAGTTTATAGTTGGATTTCATTTCATTTTTAATGTTAACAATTAAAATTTCAGGTTTTAATAGATTTAATTAGATTTTAGTTTACAATTGAATTTATTTCATTTTTTGTTCTAGAATTCAAAATTTTAAGTTTTAATAGATTTAATTTGGTACATGCCATTTATCAAAATGTAAGAAACTATACAAATTTTGTTGAGTCGAGAGCGACAACTGGATGTTGATTTCACTCTTCGATACTTTAAGGTCCACTTTTACCTACAAATGGAATAAACAAACCGTACACTAAGCGATAAAGTTCAATGGTACTTTCATGATTCAAGACAATTCAACATTAACATTATCAAATTATCACAATGAATTCAAGGCATTCATTATCATATATGTTGTATGTATGTACATATGACAAATTGTGTGTAAACTCATTCGATCATGCCAAGGGTTTTCATTATAATATATGTTGTATGTATGTACATATGACAAATTGTACGTAAACTCATTTAACATTTACAATAGAGTTCACTAAATCATACCATTCATTTAGTGCCCATCTACGTGTCATTTAAAACATACAACACCATTTAAGTTTCATATATATGTACCTTTAGCAATAGGTTATCTAATTTCCAAGTTCAATCAATGTTATTTAACCATTCAACTTACTATTTGGTTCACTTTCTGGAGTCTTCCAACTCATTGGTACTCAATTTGGCCCTCGAGGTTTGATTCTAACCGGTTCGCATGATCTTTTATATACTTTCTGTATCGCGAAGTACATAACATATATGCACAAATACCATTCCATATCATCAAATCATTTTAGATATTATTATCAATTCCCAAGTTCATATCATTTCAATTCAAATCATACATTATAATAATTTACCAAAATTCGGTTTATTTCATTTTTCGATTTCAAGATTTGAATTCAATCTTTCACCCAATGAAGCTCTAGTGCCATCCTGTTGGAAAAATGGGTTTGGAAAACGCAACGGAAAATAATTTTTGGGTAAAACCAAAGTTTTAAAATTTTTTCCAAAACAAGATCTTAGTTGTGATATCTAATGTAATAAACACTTAATCAAAATTGTACCTTTTCAATTCTTCTAGGATGAACGCTTCGACCTAGTAGTCTTCTCCGCTATCCTGAAGCTCACGTCTGCTGAGTGTGGGCTCGCTTCGAATCAGAAATTTTTTTACAAAAATTACCAGTGCTGTAATTTTACAAATTCTCTAAACTTTTGGGTCAAGTTGTAAATTAGAAAAATATCTCTAGAAATTTTCTAGAATAATCTTTTCTGAGAATTTTCTTCCTACAACTTTCTCTATTCAAGTGTGTGTAAATAATGACCCAATGCTATCTTTATATAAAGAGAGTTTAGAGAGTTCAACTATGATTAAACTTAATCACTTTAATATTAAATTAATATAATATTTATTAAGATAAATATTAAATTAATAAAATACTATTAAGATAAGTATTAAATTTAATTTAATATTAAACTATTAAAATAATATTATTTTTGGAATAATTAATCTTAAATAAAATTCTCTAGTAGAGTTCCAATAGGAGTGTAACCCTTCCATTGCTCAACCATCGATGATCAACTGCCGCCGGCCATCGGGACGCCGCCGTTGTAGCCAACACCACCACCATGTTAAATGGTGCAGGTGCGACACCCTTATGATACCCCGAGCCAGTTCGATCTGGGTTAGTGACGACTCGGCCGATCCAGTCTAGCCACCGGTTGGATCGTCGGTCTAGTTTCATATATGGAGCCCGATTCAACCAATCTTTGGGTTTTGGTCTCGATTTTGGGCTCCTATGCCCAATTTACGATCTTAGGTCCAATTTTCAAGTTCAATTACCCATTGAGCCAATGGTCTGACTTAAAAATTAACTTCCAAAAATATCATATTAATTTTAATTGATTTGATTAATTTAATTTTACTTGATTAAAATTAATTTTTCCAAAAATCACTTGGATTTTCCAAATTATTTTTTCAAGAAAATTCTTTAATCAAATTCTCTAGTTGAACAACTCTTATGACCACCTAATTTAACTCCACATCAACTAAATCGAATCAATTAAATTATTCCCAAAGTCATAGAATTTTCTTCTGATTCAAATGCAGTCTGATCGAGCTTTTGTTGAGCTAGCGGAGGGACCAATTAGACATATACAATTAGGCTCTAGTGATTGCAATTATGTTCAGAAGCATCGTTCCGATAATTCGCAATTGCTTAATTAGAGAGTCAGTCCACAAGAAATACCATGATTGAAAACTCCTTATTGTATACTTTTTACGAAAACAATTAATCCAACTGCTTTGTTCAATGACCTCGTAATGTGTGTGTTACCATCATATGATATCCTTGATTCTTTTGAGTTAAATCCGTTCACTCAATGCAATTCTATTTTATCTTATTGTCACCATTGTGTCTTCTTAATGATTAATATGATCATTGTCAACAAATGACTGTGATAAATTGCTCGTTTGAGAACAAGCAACCTATGGCCACGTTCCATATTTACCAATTCACATAATGCCAATAAGAGGATATCATTAACTCTTTAATTGAGCTATGAATTCCATTGTTGGTAGTAAAGCCATGCCATACACAAGTTATGTACCCAACATACCGGTTATGGGCTCGATCATCTTTAGAGCAAGCCTCCATTTATATCAAAGCACATGAGTTGCATACGCATGGTTAGTGACTAACTCATGATTTAGGTAAATCACACCATAAATGTCACAAGTGAACTAATACAAAATTAATTCATCTTAGGTCCAGTAATGCATCATTCTACCAATGAATACATCTATATCTCTACTCGTGGAGTCAACTGCTCCGATAGCCAAGACTAGCCATCTCCTCAATTGTAATTATAGATAACATAATGATCCTTTTTGGTATTTGAATCAAATGCCCACTTTGATTCTTTTACAAGATTACAGACTCATTTATATTATCTACTGAAGTAAGTTGTCTTTCTCATAATGTAAACATTCTTTACAATGCCACTTATCTTCAGTTTGAACTTTAGACAATCAATAAACTAATATTTGCTTGTCACAATTTCATTATGCATGCAAAATATAAAAGACAGAAAATAAAAAAGACATAATAGTGAAATGTGAAATTAAGTTTATCTATTTATTCATCGTTCAAATAAATAGAAAACATTTACCTGTTTACAATAATATGGACACATTTTCCAACAATCTCCCACTTGCCCTAGTGAAGTAAATGTGTCATGTTTACACTCCCATATCCTCAACATGTTTGTTAAAACTCACAGTTACAAGAATCTTAGTAAACGGATCCACAAGGTTATTTTCAGAAGCTACTTTCATCACATCTACAATTTCTTCGGCTATTGCCTCTAGTATCAAGTGATACTTCCGATCAATGTGTCTTGTCCTCTTGTGACTTCTCATTTCTTTGGTATTTACCATGTAGCACTGTTATCACAATATAGTTTATAGCTTTTTCCATACCAGGAATAACTTCAAGTTCAGTTAAGAACTTTTGAAGCCATATTGCTTCTTTTGTTGCCTTAAAAGTAGCCATATACCCGGCCTCCATAGTAGAGTCAGCAGTGCAAGTTTGTTTTATATTTCTTCATACTATGGCTCCATGGCCTAGAACGAATACATTTCCCAATGTCGATTTCCTCGAATCTTTACAGGTTTGGAAGTTTTAGTCTATGCATCCAACAGGAGTAAGGTCCTCCCCAAAATACACAAGCATATAATCCCTAGTGCTTTTAAGATACAGTAATATATGCTTTACAGCTTGCCAATGCCTGAGACCTGGATTAGCCTGATATTGACTAACCATTCCTACTGCGAAACAAATATTTGGACGTGTGCAAAGCATCACATACATAAGGCTTCTAATTGCTGAAGTATATGGAACCTTACTCATATACTCTCTTTCTTCTGTTCTCTTAGGATATTCATCTAAAGAAAGATGAAAACCTGATGCAGTCGGTTGAGTGCCTAGCTTCGTATCGATAATTACAAAATGTTCTAGTACCTTATTGATGTATTAAGTTTGAGATAGAGATATCGTTTTATTCTTTCGATCCCTAAGGATTTGAATTCCAAGAATATAACTAGCTTCACCCAAGTCCTTCATGCTAAACTATTGAGCTAATCACAGTTCTACCGATGACAATTGTCTTATAGCATTTTCGATAAGTAGAATGTTATCGACATACAAAATGAAGAAGACTACCTTTTTGTCATTTATACGCTTATAAACACAATATTCATCAGCGTTTTGCTCAAATCTAAAAGTCTTGATCGTTTGATCAAATCTGTTATTCCATGAGCGAGACTGCTTAAGTCCATAAATGAATCTTAACAATTTGCAAACTTTCTGCTCCTTTCCTTTGAAAACATAGCCAGTGGGTTGAGCCATGTAAATGGTCTCATCAAGATATCCGTTCAAGAATGTTGTCTTAACATCCATTTGCCATATATCATAATCAAGGGTAGTGGCAATGGATAAGAGTATGCGGATGGACTTGAGCATGACTACCGAAAAAAGGTCTTATCATAATCAATATCTTCTTTCTGTGTCATTCCTTTCTCTACAAGTCTAGCTTTATGTGTTTTTACTTTCCCTTCTGCATTTCTTTTCTTCTTGTAGATCCACTTACACCTTATTGGTTTAATCTCAATCAGTAAGTCTACAAGTACCCTCACCGTATTGGATTTCATAGAATCCATCTAGGAATCCATGGGTTGTTTCCAAAGCTTGGAATCAATATCTTACTTAGCCTCCTCGTAAGTGAGTGGATTATCATCCTCATGGTTGGCTTCCGTATTATAATACTACCATCATAGATGAAGAAGTTTGGTTTCTTAAAAACTCTCCCACTATGACGAATTCCCCTATGCTGTTGATCGTTTGCAAGTTTTTCTACAACTTTCTTGAGAATTGAACTTGGTGATTGTTCTAACACTCCTGAAAGTTCCTCGAGCACCACTTTACTTCAAGGCTTAAAGTTATCCATGTAACTTTCACCGAGAAAAGTAGCATGAGTAGAAACTTTAATCATATTATTTTTCAGATTGTAAAATAATCCTCCTTTTGCTCTTTTTGGATATCTTACAAACATGCACAATTCTGTCTGTGCATCCAACTTCTTTACATCTTTATCTAGAATGTGTGCTAGATAACCCCATATTCTAAAGTGATTTAGAGCGAGTTTCTTTCCATGACACAGTTCATAAGGTGCCTTACAAGAAGACTTGGTTAGCACATCATTTAGAATATAGCAAGCCGTTTGTATCGCATATCCCCAAAAGGAAGTAGGAAGTTGTGAATAGCTTAACATTGAATGAACCATGTCAAGCAATGTTTTATTCCTCCTCTCAGCTACGCCATTCTACTGTGGAGTGATTGACTCAGTCAATTGGGATAAAATCCCATTCTCTATGAGGTATCCTAAGAACTCATTGAACAAGTATTCCTCACATCGGTCAGACCGAAGATTCTTTATGGATAAACCTAATTACTTTTCCACTTCTGCACTAAACTCTCAAAATTTATCAAACGTTTCACTTTTGTGGTGCATTAGATACACATATCCATATCGAGAATAATCGTCGATAAAATTCACGTAATAATCGTAACTTCTTCGGGCACTGATGCTCATAGGACCACATACATCAGTATGCACAAGTTTTAAAGGTTGGTTGGCCCTTGTACCTTTCACATTAAAAAAACCTCTTAGTCATTATACCTTCCAAGCAAGATTCACATTGTGGAAGACTAACATCATTGTATCCAGGCCATATAACAAACTATAGCTGTGTGAAATCTAAATGACCCAAATCTACAGTACCACATGGGAGTGTGGCCAGCCCGTGTAACACTAATGTATAAATCACCATGCATAAATCATCAATATGCTAGCCACAAGCTAGAACCACAATGCTGAGAAATGTGCTCATATTGTATTAAATAGGTAATTGTTTTCTCTTTATTTAAAAGATGAATAAATGAAGTTAATTTCACATGCCACTATTATGTATTTTTTGCTTCAGCCTTTCATGTTTTACATGCATAGTGAAATTGTGACAAACAAATATTATCTCATTAATTGTTATGATAAGTGGCACTGTAGGAACGTTTACATTGCAAGAAAGACAACTTACTTCAATAGATAATCTATACGAGTCTGTAATCCTATAAAAGAATAAAAGTGAGTATTTTATTTAAATACTTAGAAGGATTATTATGTCGTCTACAATTCCAATTGGGGAGATGACTAGTCTTGCTATCGAATCAGTTGACTTTACAGGTAGAGACATAGATGTATTCATTAGAAGAATGATACATTGGACTAGAGCCAAGATGAATTAATTCTGAATCCATTTATGAAGGAATTCACTTGTGACATTTATGGTGTGATTTACCTAAATCATGAGTTGCTTATTGACCATACACATGTAACTCATGTGCTTTGATATAAGTGGAGGCTTATGCTCTAAAGATGATCAAGCTCATAGTCGGTATGTTGGGTTCATGACTTATGTATGACATGTCTTTACTAGCAACAATGAAATTCATAGCTTGATTAAAGAGTTAACGATATCCTCTTATTGCCATTGTGTGGGTTGATAAATATGGAACATGATCATGGGTTTCTAGTTATTGAATGAGCAATTTATCACAGTCATTTGGTGACAGTGATCATATTAATTATTAAGAAGACACAATGGTGACAATTAGATAAAATATGATTGTATTGAGTGAATGAATTTTACTCAAAGGAATCAAGGATATCATATGAGGGTAACACACACATGGTGAGGCCATTGGACAAAACAGTTGGATGAATTGCTTTAGTAAAAAGTATACAATAAGGAGTTTTCAATCATGGTACTTCTTGTGTACTGATTCTATGATTAAGTAAATTGCGAATTATAGAAACGATGCTTTTGGACATAATTGCAAAGCTGAACAAAAGCTCGATCAGACTGTATTTGAATTAGAAGAAAATTTTATGACTTTGAGAATAATTTAATTGAGTTAATTTATTTGATGTGGAATTAAATTAGGTAATCGTGATAATTGTTCAACTAGAGAATTTGATTAAAGAATTTTCTTAAAAAAATAATTTGAAAAATCTAAGTGATTTTTGGGAAAATTAATTTTGATCAAGTAAAATTTAAATTAATAAAATTAATTAAAATTAATATGATATTTTTGGAAATTAATTTTCAAGTCAAATGATTGGCCCAATGGATAATTGAAATTGAAAATTGGACCTGAGATAAATAAATTGGGCCCAAGAACCCAAAATTAAGATCGAGACCCCAAAATATGTCAATCCTAACTTAGTATGTGAAACTGAGCTGATAGTCCAATCAGACCGGTCGAGTTGTTATTGGCCCAGATCGAACTGGCTCGTTGTGCTGTGAGGTTGTCGCACTTACAATGGCACCATCAAACATGACGTTGTTGGCAACGAAAATGACGACATTTCGGTGGTCAGCAGGTGGTCCTTCAGCGGTTGAGCAGTGGAGGAATCACACTCCTACTAGGATTCTACAGGATAATTTGATTTTAGGTTAACTATTCCAAAAATAATATTATTTTAATAATTTTAATATTAAATTAAATTAAATACTTATCTTCAAAGTATTTTATTAATTTAATATTAAAGTGATTATCTTAATATTAAATTTAATTTCATATTTATCTTATATATAAATATTTTATTAATTTAATAGATTTAATATTGTATCAAGATAATTAAAGAGTCAAGAGTGCTCTCTTAGGTTTCCCGAAGAAATAGTGAATACTGTGGTTGGGAAGAAGACGAGAGGTGACTCTGAAACGATGGATGACAGGAACGAGATTGCTCTCCTTGAAGAAGAGTTAATTCAATTAACAATGAAAAGTTCGTTAGTTACTCCATTAGAAAATCCAACGCTGATTTGTTCAGTTTGGACGAGGAAATTGTACAACCCAGACAACCTGCAAGCGCAATTAAGGAGTATCTGGAAAACAAAAAAAAAGTTTGAGATTCTTATCGCTAGCCAGAATTTATTTACAATTTCTTTTGAAGATGAGAAAGATTTAGAAAGATTTTGGAGGGACGTCCATGGTTTTTCCGAAACCAATTAATCATCTTCGACAGATTGACGCAACCTGTAGAGCGCATTAAGATTCAACTAATTTTCTCTCATTTTCGGTTAAAGGTTGCCCCATGCCCACCTGAATGTGAAAGATTTGATGCATGCTATTGGGTCTACCTTTGGGGGAGTAATTCGAGCTAAGATAAAGGGAGAATTCTGCCGAATCAGAGTTAACTTGAATATCCAAAAATAAGAAGAGGTATCTTTGTTTCTTCGAATGAAAGAGGGAAAACTTGGTTATCTTTCAAGTATGAAAAACTCCCAACTTTTTACTTTGGCTGTGGACAGATGGGACATGGGGTAAAACA
The DNA here is from genome assembly GCA_025698475.1 of Gossypium anomalum. NCBI lineage: Eukaryota > Viridiplantae > Streptophyta > Magnoliopsida > Malvales > Malvaceae > Gossypium > Gossypium anomalum. Next base: position 70,265,327 of record CM046968.1, on the reverse strand, counting down.
ATGTTTGGAAAAACAATCAGGAGAATGTAGTAAAATAGAAGATGAATATCCTTTCTGGCTAGCCCTTAAGGCAAAATCTTCCATAGTTAGGAAAGAAAGCTTAATATTTGGCTCACTAATGAAAAAATCAATGCAGCAGTGTTTTTACACAGGGGAGGACTCAGTGAACAAAGAGGCTGAAATACCACCAGGAGCGACGTACCTGACTCGCCGATCGGAGAATTAAGAGATTTCGAAATAGGATTTTTAGAACCGAAGAATGAAAAAATTGCAGGAGCGCTATAGAGATAAAGATGAAAGAAATTCGCTGCAAATATCCCTTAAAAAAGGGGAAAGAATTTTAAGAGATAATGATGGGGAAATCTCGCCTAAAATTTGCCTATAAATGGGGAGGCACAAACAAACAAAAATTGCCGCAATCTTGAAGTTGTCTCAAAAGTAAATTCTGTGCAAATAGGGCCTATAGAAGTGGGGGATAGATTTAATATAAGCTGGTATAGCAATGAGGATGACCCTAAAATTAGGTACACACCTGTGGGATCTAATAGCCCAGTTGAATTTCCTCAAGTGGGCCAAAGGAAAAAGAGCTGGCGGCGATTAACCAACAGGGAGAAATGTGATTCCATTATGGGCAAATATATAAATGGAAAACAGAAATTTGACCTAGAGACAGAGATAGATTTTGAACTGAATGGCAAAGATATAGCTAAAAAAATAAAATACGATGACGGGAATCTAGGTGGATATATAGCAGGAGCTGAGTCTCAGATTATCAAGGAAGACAATATTGAATTTTTACAAATTATATCGGCGGCTGGCAAATGGTCAGCTAACCAGGAGCAATGAAAATCCTATGCTGAAATGTCCGATGACTAGGGAATTCTCAGGTGACTAGAAGGCTTCAAAACACGTTGAAGATCTATAAACCCCAAATGGTCTTAATGGAGACAAAATTGGACATCATTAGAATGGAGCGATTGCGGAAATGATGTGGCTTTCAAAATGGAATAGATATATCAGCAAGTGGGTCTCGTGGTGGATTAAGCCTTGCATGGAATGATAATAATTTAGTTCAATTTTATAGTTATTCAAACAATCACATTGATTTGGAGATTAATGAATGAAACTTTCTACACAAGTGGCATTTCACTGGGTTCTATGGTAATCCAAATCAATTAAACAAACAAGAGTCATGGAATTTACTTCGCAGATTAAAGAATAATAGTTCTTTACCATGGTGTGTATGTGGAGATTTCAATGAAATTATGTATGCACATGAGAAAATGGGAGAAATAATAAAGGATGAGAGACAAATTGAGGAATTTCAAAAAGCTTTAGAAGCATGTGGTCTGGCTAACCTGGGTTTCAAAGGAAAAAAAGTTTACTTGGGAGAGGGGCAATTTTGTAGATACAAATATAAGAGAACGACTTGACAGGGGAGTTGCAAACCAGGAGTGGCTGAATCTGTTCCCTGAGTATGAAGTTCAACATTTAACTCATTCTTTCTCTGATCACTGCCCAGTTTTCATCCAAACGATGCCAAATGTAAAAAGCTATGGAGGTCATTTTTTTAGATTTGAATCTTGGTCGGTCACTGAGCCATCGTATGAAGGAATCATAAAGGAAGTTTGGCAGAAGCAATCTGGTAACGTTTTGGAAAAATTTGAACATACCCGATTGAGATTACAAAAATGGGCAAAAAAAATCAAAGGAGATCGTGAAAGGAAATTAAAGTTTCTAAAGGAAAGATTGGCTGAACTTGATAAAAAGAACAGAAATGATGATATCCTTACCGAGATCATTGATGTGAAGATTGAATTAAACTGGGAGATAGAGAATGAAGAGATGTATTGGGAGCAGAGTGCAAGATCGAATTGGTTGAGCCAAGGGGATAGAAATACGAATTTTTTCCATAGTCAAGCATCCCAAAGACGTAGAATAAATAGAATACGAGGGATGAAAGATAACAAAGGAATTCTCAAAATAGAAGAAGAAGATATAACAATTATAAAAAACTATTTTATGAAGCTTTTTGAATCTAAAAGAGTTGGCAATACAAATCACTTACTTTCAAGTGTTCATTGCACTATCACCGACAGTATGAATCAATTGCTGGTTGCAGATTACAAAGAGGAGGAAATACTTGCAGCTATACACAGTATAGGGCCAATAGAAGGTTCTGGACCTGATGGATTTCCGGCAATCTTCTTTAAAAAATTTTGGCACATTATAGGGAGGGAGGAAAGTGATTTTTGTTTGGAAGTTCTTAATAAAGGAAAACCCTTTGATCTTTTAAACCATACGAATATCGTGCTAATCCCAAAGAATCCCCACCCAAAAAGCCCATCAGAATTTAGACCAATTAGCTTTTGTTCGGTATTTTATAAAATAATCTTAAAATCTATAGCAAACAGGCTACAGAAAGTACTCGAGTATTGTATTGATCCAGCTCCAAGTGCCTTTGTACCAGGTAGATTAATTACCGATAACGTTCTTCTTGCATATGAAATTCTACAATCCATGAAGAATAAAAAGATGGGGAAAAAAGGTCTTATGGCTCTTAAGATTGATATAAGCAAAGCATATGATCGGGTGGAGTAGAATTTTTTGAAACAAATAATGGCTAAAATGGGATTTGGTGAGTCTTAGATCTAGCTTATTATGAAATGCATCAGCATGGTTTTGTATTCAGTTGTTTTGAACGGAAAGCCAGGGGAGGTTTTTATTCCGGGAAGAGGTCTACGTCAAGGGGATCCTTTGAGTCCTTTTCTGTTTCTTATATGCAGCAAGGGATTGTCTACATTATTAAGACTTGCAAGCGAGGAAGGAATTTTGAGAGGAATAAAAGCGAGAAGAAGAGGCCTTCAAAATTTTTTTTGGGAAGCAACTGAAAAAGGTACAAAAATTTTTGGGAAGATTTTAAAAGAATACGAAGTATGTTCAGGACAATGCGTCAATTATGGAAAGTCGATAGTTTTCTTTAGCCCAAACACAACTGAAATAATCTGTTCAGCTATCTTAAATAGATTAGGGGTCAAACGAACGAATAATTCAAAAAAATATCTGGGTTTGCCAAATATGGTGGGTAGGAAGAAAATGTTAGCATTCCAATATCTTAAAGATCGAATTAAAGCAAAAATTGATTGTTGGAGCTCTCAATTACTATCATAGCGGGGGAAAAGAAGTTTTCATTAAAGCCGTGCTACAAGCAATTCCAGCCTACACAATGAGATGCTTTTTATTACCGAAGTCAATATGCGACGATATGGAACAAATAATAGCCAAGTTTTGGTGGCAAAAGGGGTACGGGAAAAGGGGGATACATTGGTGTCCATGGAATAACTTATGCGAATTAAAGAAATTCGGTGGTCTTGGTTATTGTAATTTGGCAAAGTTTAATTTAGCTCTCCTAGCTAAGCAAGGATGACGATTAATTGAAAATCCCAAATCTCTTTTAGCACAGACGTTAAAAGCTAAATATTACCCGAATACTGATTTTTTAAACTCAGAGCTAGGGAATTTACCTTCATATACTTGGAAAAGTATATGGGCTGCAAAAGGACTTTTGCAGACAAGATTGTGCTGGAGGGTGGGAAATGGATGGAATATTAGTGTTGAAGAGGATGTATGGGCTTCGAATAACGAAAATCTGCATATTCAACAAATAGTAAGAAACCAGAACATATCGAAGGTAGCAGACTTGATTGATAGTAACACTAGATCATGAAAAATTGAATTAATTAAAGATACCTTCTCCGAAGAAGATGCTCATAGAATACTCCAAATCCTGCTTGCCCACTTTCCACAAGACGACTTTCTCGCTTGGAGAGGCGAACCAATAGGCGAATACATAGTTAGGAGTGGGTACAAATTACTTTTACATGGCAACTTCATCAATAATAATGGATACAACCCAAATGAAAATAGGAAATGCTACAAAAAATTGTGGAATAGTGACCTCCCCTCAAAACTAAAAATTACAGCCTGGAGAGCCACTCTAAACTACCTTCCTTCTTTAGTAAATCTACACACTAAAAGGCTTGTTAGAATTAAGTGACCCTAATTCTTATTTAAATAAAATACGATGGAAAATAAAATAAAAGTAAAATCCATATAGAACTAGACTTCTTTTATTTTATTTTAGAATAAGGTTTTAAACCTTATTAAACTCCATCTATTTTATATTTACTAGATAAGGTGTTTCAATCCTACTAGAATATGGCTTTACAAGCCTATAAATAGACATAGTCTATTCCTTTTGTATTGATTCAAATTTTCGACATAGTGAATTTTCTTCTCCTCTGCCCGTGGTTTTTTCCCGAAAGGGTTTCCACGTAAAATTTTGTGTTCTTTATTTTTATTTTATTTTATTTTTTTTCACAATTGGTATCCGAGCTTAAGGGTTGTTCATCTCGATCACGGTAATGGCGTCTTTGAAATATGAAATTCATTGTTGGGTCGCAACACCGCATTTGCGTTGTGGCGATTAAGATGCAAGCGGTTCTTGCGCAGATGGATCTCGGAGGATGCCCTAGTAGGGATAGATAAGATGCCTTCGACATTAATGGATGAAGAGAAGAAGCGTAAGGATCGAAAGGCATTAACACAATTGCATCCGCATTTGTCCAATGAAATTTTGTAGGATGTGATGAAAGAGAAGCTGCATTGCATTATGGAAGAGGCTAGAACCAATATGTATGTCGAAAACTCTAACAAGCAAGTTGCATATGAAGCGGCGTCTTTATGCTCATCGTTTGGAGGAAGGTGCGTGCGTCAGATACACGAACACTTAACAATGATGTTTAAAGAAATTCTCTCAAACTTGGAGGCCATGGAGGTTCAAGTATGATAAGGAAGATCTAGGGTTGATTCTACTTTGTTCGTTGCCTCCGTCTTATTCAACCTTTAGAGACACGATTTTTTATATAGCCGCGAGTCTCTCACAGTTGATGAGGTTTATGATTCTTTAACCTCGTATGATAAGATGAAACATCTTGTGGTTAAACCCGACTCTCGGGAGAGGGTCTCATTGTTCGTGGGAGACAAGATCGGAATCATCGATGATGATCGTGGTAGGACACAGGAAAGAAATCATCGTGGTAAATCTAAAGGTAGATCAAGTCTTCAAATAGAGGTAAAACTTGTAACTTCTGTAAGAAGAAAGGGCACATTAAATCTGAGTGCTATAAGCTACAAAATAAGATTAAAAGGGAGGCTGCGAATCAAAAGGGAAGACAACCAGAAAATTCTGGTGAAGCTGATGTTGTAGAAGACTACAGCGATGGTGAACTTCTAGTCGCTTCTGTCAATGATTCTAAAGTAAGTGAGGAGTGGATACTTGATTCAGGCTACACCTTCCATATGAGTCCCAATCGGGATTGGTTTACAACTTACGAAACAGTGTCTGAAGGTGTTGTTTTGATGGGAAATAATGCTTCGTGTAAGATCGCAGGTGTTGGAACAATTAAAGTTAAGATTTTTGATGGAGTTGTCAGAACACTTAGTGACATACGGTATGTTCCAGAATTGAAAAGAAATTTAATTTCGTTGAGTACTCTTGATTCAAAAGGGTACAGATACACAGCTGAAAGTGGGGTTTTAAAGATTTCTAAAGGGTCTCTTGTTGTGATGAAAGGGCAAAGAAAAACTGCCAAGTTATATGTTTTGCGTGGTTCTCATCATTATGGTGATGCATTTGCCGCTTCCTCTTCCTTGTCAGATGATGATATTACTAAACTTTGGCATATGCGCCTAGGGCATATGAGAGAGAATGGCATAGTAGAATTGAGCAAAAGAGGACTTCTTGATGGGCAAGGAATTTGCAAACTGAATTTCTGTGAGCACTATGTTTTTGGGAAGCAAAAGAGAGTTTGATTCACTAGAGAAATCCATAACACGAAGGAAACGTTGGAGTATATTCATTCTGATCTGTGGGGACCATCCAGAGTGCCTTCGAGAGGTGGAGCTAATTATATGCTAACCTTTATTGATGATTTTTCCGAAAAGTTTGGGCGTTCTTCGAAGCGAGAAAAAGCGATGTGCTTTCGCATTTAAGTCTTGGAAAATTATGATTGAAAAGCAGACGGAAAGCAGATAAAATACCTCCGCATGCACAATGGCTTAGAGTTACGTTACGATGAGTTTAATAGATTGTGCAAGTCGAGAGGGATCGTGAGACACTTGACGATTCGTCATACTCCACAAAGAAAGCGGGGTTGCGTAAGCGAATGAACAGAACGATCATGGAGAAGGTTCGATGTATGTTGTCAAATGCCAACTTACCGAAGTCATTTTGGGCAGAAGCAACCTCTACTGCATGTTTTTTGATCAACCGATCTCCATCCGTTGCCATTGAGAAAAAGACTCTACAAGAGGTATGGTCTGGTAATCCTGCTAATTATTATTACGATTTAAAGATCTTTGGGTGTCTGCGTGTGCTCATGTTAATAATGAAAAATTGGAACCGAGATCCATTAAATGTGTTTTTCTTGGTTATAAAGCTAGTGTAAAAGGGTATAAGTTATGGTGTCTGAAAATAGGAAAGTTGTGATTAGCAGAGATGTTGTTTTTGATGAAACCTGCTATGCTTCCTAACTTATCTCTTAAAGACTCTTCCAATAAAGAAAATCAAAAGCGGTGGAGCATCAGTTAATACTGAGTCGACTCCTCAAGTCATTACAAAAATTGAGAATAGAGTTGCTTCTTTGCCTTAATACTCTATCGCCAAAAACAGAACTAAAAGAGAAATTAAACCTCCAAAGAAGTATCTTTGAGGGTGATCTAGTTGCTTATGCTTTAAATGTGGTGAAGATATAGATGCGAATCAAGAGCCATCAAATTATTCCGAGGCGATTAGTTGTGAAGACTCGAGAAAAATGGATGTTTGCTATGCAAGAGGAGATGGAATCACTCCACAAAAAACAAAACATGGGATCTTGTGAAACTTCCTAAAGGTAAGAAGACTGCATTCGTTGTAAATGGGTGTTTAAAAAGAAAGAAGGGACTCCAAGAGTTGAAGAACCTAAATATAAAGCAAGGCTTTTTGCAAAGGGTTCTGATCAAGTTTCAGGAGTGGACTTCACGAGATGTGTTCTCCCGGTTGTGAAGCATAGTTCGATTCGAGTTTTGCTTGGTATTGTGGCCATGCATGATTTAGAGCTTGAGCGATTAGATATAAAAGCTGCATTTTTGCATGGAGAACTTGAGGAAGATATTTACATGCAACAACCAGAGGGTTTTACTGATCTCGAGAGAAAAAGAGGATTATGTTTGCTTCTTTGAAAAAGTCCCTTTACGGTTTGAAACTTGATCACCAAGGCGATGGTACAAGAGGTTTGATTCCTTTATGACTTCTCACGATTTCAAAAGAAGTAGTTTTGATAGTTGTGTTTACTTTAAGAAAAACAATGATGGTTCTTTTGTGTATCTACTTCTTTACGTTGATGACATGTTGATAGCAGCAAAAGACAAAGGAGAGATAAGAAAGGTCAAAGCCCAACTAAGTGAAGAATTTGAGATGAAAGATTTGGGACCAGCAAAGAAGATACTTGGTATGGAGATTCTTAGAGATAGAAAAACAAGTAAATTGTACCTAAGTCAGAAGGGGTACATTGAGAAACTTCTTTGCAGGTTCAATATGCGGAGTGCTAAGCCTGTTAGTACTCCTTTAGTAGCCCATTTTAGACTTTCATCGGCTTTGTCTCTACAATCAGATGATGAGATTGAGTACATGTCACATGTTCCATACTCTAGTGCAGTGGGATCTCTCATGTATGCTATGGTTTGTTCACGTCCAGATTTATCATATGCAGTCAATGCAGTTAGCAGATATATGGCGAATCCCGGTAAAGAACACTGGAAAGCAGTTCAGTGGATTTTAAGATACTTACGAGGTACTACTGATGTTTGCTTACAGTTTGGAAGAACTGAAGATGGAGTTATTGGGTATGTTGATGCTGATTTTCTTTGGAGACCTTGATAGAAGAAGATCTCTCACAAAGTTATGTCTTTACAATCGGAGGTTGTGCAATAAGTTGGAAAGCCACTTTGCAAACTCTGATCGCTTTGTCTACCACTGAAGCCGAGTACATGGCGACATCGAGGCTTGTAAAGAAGCTATTTGGTTGAAGGGACTCTTTAGTGAACTAAATGAAGACCTTCAAATCAAGCATGATATTTTGTGATGATGAGTGCCATCTTTCTTACAAAAGATCAAATGTTTCATGAGAGAACAAAACACATTGATGTTGGTATCATTTTGTTCGTGATATTATTGCTCGTGGTGATATTGTTCGAGCAAAATTAGTACTCATGAAAATCCTGTGAGATATGATGACCAAGTCACTTCCTATAACCAAGTTTGAGCATTGCTTAGACTTGGTTGGTGTTCATTGTTGAAGTTAAACCCTTAAGGGGTTTTATGGAAGAGGTGGAGAACTTGTTCGCGATAAAGAACTTGTTCATTGAGAATTTGTGTCAAGGTGGAGATTGTTAGAATTAAGTGACCCTAATTCTTATTTAAATAAAATACGATGAAAAATAAAATAAAAGTAAAATCCATATAGAACTAGACTTCTTTTATTTTATTTTAGAATAAGGTTTTTTAAACCTTATTAAACTCCATCTATTTTATATTTACTAGGATAAGGTGTTTCAATCCTACTAGAATATGGCTTTACAAGCCTATAAATAGACATAGTCTATTCCTTTTGTATTGATTCAAATTTTCGACATAGTGAATTTTCTTCTCCTCTGCCCGTGGTTTTTTCCCGAAAGGGTTTCCACGTAAAATTTTGTGTTCTTTATTTTTTATTTTATTTTATTTTTATTTTATTTTTTTCACAAGGCTAATTAATGACGTCATCCGCCTAAGGTGCCAGTAAGGAGAGGAGAACAGAGATCACGTCTTTCGCAGATGTGCTGCTTCAAAGGAAACATGGAATAGCTTAAATTTTGTCTGGCCTGTAAGAATATCAAATATGGAATTTATAGAATGGTTTACCTGGATTGTGTTAAATAGCAGTACTGACATCTGTCGATCTTTTCTCTGCTCCATTTGGGCTATCTGGTCGGCTAGAAACAAATGGATTCACGAAGGCAAAAAAATTTCTGGAGCAGAGACAGCATGATTCATTTTAAAGTACTTACAAGATCTAAACAACATTAAACGGGAAAAGCTTGCCCTTAGTCCAATAATTGCAGAATGGAGGCCTCCAGAACAAGGTATCTGCAAAATCAATTTCAACGTAGTAGTTGACCTCAAAATGCAAAGATCGTGTTCGAGACTCATAGTCAGAGACTGGAAAGGGGAAATCTTAGCCACAAAAACCATAACTCATGAGAATATACCTTTGGGGTTTGCAGCCGAGGCCGTTGCATGTCTACAGGCGGTTATATTGGGAAGGGATCTGGGACTGAAGTTTGTTGACATTGAAGGGGACTCTTTGACAGTGATTAAAAAAGCCCAAAACAAGAGCAAAGATAAGTCGGTAATAGGTGCATACATTCAAGACATTCAAGAACTGTGTAAGTTTTTCTATGAGAGTAAGTTTCATTATGTAAGACGAGAAGCAAACGAACAAGCACATGATCTGGCATGAAAAGGTTTAAAAGTAGTAGAGAATACTTACCTTCTTCACAGCCCAGTTGATAAGGGAGTCATAGGAGCAGAGATTGATCGGGGATAGGGGTGAAGAATATCAACAGTTTTATGATTTAGTGAAGTTCTTTCAAAAAAAAATTATATCAAGATAAGTATTATATTAATTTGATATTAAAATGATTAAATTTAATCATAATTGAACTTTCTAAGCTCTCTTTATATAAAAAGAGTCTTAGATTATTATTTTTCACACTTTAATTCAAAAGAAAGTTGTAGAGAGAAAATTTTCTAAAGAAATTATTTTAAAAAATTTATAGAGATACTTTTCTTATTTACAACTTGACCCTAAATTTTTTAAATATTGCAAAATTACCCCACTAATAATTTTGTGAATTTTTTTTGATTCGAAGTGAGCTCACACTCGGAAGATGTGAGTTTGAAGATATTGAAGAAGACTACTCGGTCGAAGCGTTCATCCTATACAAATCGAAAAGGTATAATTTTGATTAAGTGTTTATTACTTTAGATATCAAAACTAAGTTCTTGTTTTTGGGAAAAAAATTAAAACTCTGGTCTTTTCCTTAAATTTATTTTCCGTTGTGTTTTCCAAACCCATTTTTCCAACAATTGGTATCAATGAGCCATGTTGTGCTCTATCTATAAGTATAAACAAGTAATCAAAATATATTCTTCTTCTTTTTGAATGATTTGATTCCATAGATAGTGACATCTTTAGATCTTATGCATGTTTTGAGTTATATATGGAATGGATATGATATTATATATTTGTTATATAATTGTTATTTTTGCGAAGGTTGTGGTTCATAAGAAAGAGGCCATGGACTATCATCTCCGCATAAGACTTTTTTTAAAAAAAAATCCTAGAATTCTTGTGAGCCAAATATGAACATAGGACCTGAATTTAATTTTTCCAAAAGGAATCCATGACAAGAAAAAGATAGAGCAATGACGATTGAAGACCCAAGGAATGCCTTGTGGTGAAAAACTGTGTTCTTTTTATTTTTCATTTATTTTCTAGAAATAGAACTGTGGAAACATTGGTAACAATTTTGTTTTAATTACCCATCTCCTTATATAGCAGTTTTATATTTGTTTATAATTTTATATTATGTTATATTATAAGTTTGATACATATGTATGAGATGATCCATAGTTGATCGATTAAAAATAAGAAGTGTGGTAATGAGAAAATACATATGTTATATTGTTCCATTCACTTCTTTAAGTTATTTGATTGCTGTGAGAAGTGTGGTAATGAGAAGATGCATGTCCAAGATTGGCTTTGACAAGGAAATGATTGGTTTTTTAAGTTGTCAAATATGACTCACTTCCTTTTCCTAGGACATCGGTGCATGGTTCACATTCACTTTTTCGGTTTTTCCCTTAAAAGAAAACTTGTGGAGAATCAAAATTGTTTTTTTTTTTTTATGATTGATTGATTCTTGTAAATAAATTAATGTGAATATTATAAATTTTTCATAGCATGACATACATATATCAAAATCGTGTCATATAGATTAAGTAAGAATGCCATTAGGACTATTGTATGATCATTCTTAAAATTTGAGATAAAACCTTGCATGTTTTTTAAAATATTGAGTGGGAGAAGGTCATTGAACAAGACTTACAGCCTCCATTGATGGTCTCTAAGTGATAGCATGATAAAGTTTTAAGTAGGTTCCTACCCTGGCTGCACCCTATGGTAAACTTTATCATGTGGGTTCACTAGATGAGATTTCCTTTTAAGGACAACTAGTCATGCATGACTCTTAATAAGATTGTCCCAAGATGAATCACAAATGAAAGCATGTTCATGATGGGTGTTGAGTCAATGGTTACACACTCAAGATTGTCCCTTATTAAATAGTTTCCCAAGAAATTATATTTAAGCTAGAGATGATGGTCAAACGTTAAATGGTCGTTGGTTTGTATGGAGTCTTGAGAATTAAGATTCATAAACTGATTAGATGTAATCCATGTTCTTACTAGTTAATCATGATACCTTAAGGCAACATGATTGATGGGTGTGAGAATGATCATAGCAAAGGAAAAATGTTTTTCAAGGTTTTAATACAAGACATATGCATCATACTGGATTCTTGATTTGTTGCTGAAATGAAAATATTTGCTTTATATAAAGATAGTAATTAATAAATCTTTATTATTTTTTCAGTTCAAATATGTCTCTTACTTCTCTTATTAGTATTCTTACTGAGAATAAAATGAATGGGGATATTTTTCGAGAATGGAAATAGAACTTGCTGATAGTTCTCAACTGTGGGAAACATAAATTTATCCTTGACAAACCTTGCCCACCTGAACGTCAGCCCAAAGCGAGAAATCGTTGGAGAGATTCTGACTCAATTGCTCGATGTTATATGTTAGCGAGCATGAGTAGTGTGCTGCAAAAGAAACACGAGAATTTGTGTACTGCTAAAGAAAACATGACAAATTTGGAGGATTTGCTCGAAGGCCAAGCCACATTAGCTTGACAATACGCTATTACAAAATTGATGAACTCTCAGTAGAAACCCGACACTCCATTCAAAGAACATATGCTTAAGCTTATGAAATTTTTTACAAAAGTGAAGGATAATGGAGCTGAAGTAGATGTGAACACTCAGATTGAAATAATGTTCAAATCCTTAACCAAGGAGTTCATTGGCTCTAGGGCTACTTACAACTTAGGGAACAAGGCCCTTACATGAACTCAGCTCATGAAGGAATTACAATCCTATAAGTTGATGTTGAATGGTGGTAAGTCAGTTCAGGAGAAACCTGAGGCAAACTTAGTTGTGGGTCCCTCATCCTCTAAGGAGAAGTAGAAAACTAAGGGAAAGAAGAAATTGACTAAGTCTTCGGTTCCACCTCGTGTGGATAAGAAGTCAAAAGATTCTAAAAATATCAAATGTTTCTTCTGAAACAGAAAAAGGGCACTTCAGATCAAACTGCAAGGAGTAAAAGGATTACCTAGTTGAAAAGGGAAAAGATATGGGAAATGTGCCCATATTGTAGTAAACAGGTAATTGTTTTCTCTGTATTTGAATGATGAATAAATAAATTTAATTTTACATTTCCCTATTATGTCTTTTGTGTTTCAGCATTTCATGTTTTGCATGCATAGCGAAATTGTGACAAGCAAATATTAGCTCATTAATTGTCTAAGTTCAAACTGGTGATAAGTGGTACTGTAAGAACATTTACATTGCGAGAAAGACAACTTACTTCAATAGATAATTAAAACGAGTATGTAATCTCGTAAAAGAATTAAAGTGAGCATTTGATTCAAATACTTAAAAAGATTATTATGTTGTTTACAATTCCAATTAGGGAGATGACTAGTCTTGACTGTCGGATCAGTTGACGCCACGGGTAGAGACATAGATTTATTCATTGAAAGAATGATACACTGGACTAGACCCAAGATGAATTAATTTTGAATTCATTTGTAAATTAATTCACTTGTGACGTTCATGGTGTGATTTATCTAAATCTTGAGTTAATTATTAACCATGCGTATGTAACTCATGTGCTTTGATATAAGTGGAGGATTATGCTCTAAAGATGATCGAGCTCATAATTAGTATGTTGGGTACATGACTTATATATGACATGCCTTTACTAGCAACAATGGAATTCATAGCTCGATTAAAGAGTTAACGATATCTTTTCATTGGCATTGAATGGATTGATAAATATGAAAGTGACCACAGGTTGCTTGTTTTCGAACGAGTAATTTATCACAACCATTTTTTGATAGTGATCATATTAATTATTAAGAAGACACAATGGTGACAATGAGATAAAATAGGATTGTATTGAATGAACGGATTTAACTCAAAGGAATCAATGATATCATATGAGGGTAACACACACATGGCGAGGTCATTGGACAAAACAGTTGGATGAATTACTTTCGTAAAGAGTATCCAATAAGGAGTTTTCAATCATTGTACTTCTTGTGGGCTAACTCCATGATTAAGTAAATTGCGAATTATTAGAACGATGCTTCTGGACATAATTGCAATTATTTGAGCCTAATTGAATATGTCTGATTGGTGCCTCCGCTAGCTCAACAAAAGCTCGATTGAACTGCATTTGAATTAGAATAAAATTCTACGACTTTGGAAATAATTTAATTGAGTCAATTTATTTGATGTGGAATTAAATTAGGCGATCGTGATAATTGTTCAACTAGAGAATTTAATTAAAAAATTTTCTTGAAAATTAATTTGAAAATCTAAATGATTTTTGGGTTTGATAAAGTAAAATTAAATTAACCAAATTAATTAAAATTAATATGATATTTTTGGAAGTTATTTTCAAGTCAGACTATTGGCCCAATGGATAATTGAACTTAAAAATTGGACCTAAGATAAAAAATTGGGCCCGAGAACCCAAAATCGAGATCGAGACCCCAAAATTTGTCGAACCGAACTTGGTATGTGAAATCGAGCTAATAGTCCAATCGGATCAGTCGGGTTGTCACTGGCCCGGACCATATTGGCAACAGTTGAATCAACTCAGGGTGTTGTGAAGGTGTCGTACCTACGATGGCACCACTGGACACGTTGGTGCCAATGACAACATTTCGGTAGTCGACGAGTGGTACTTTGGTTATTGAGCATTGGAGGAATCACACTCCTATTGGGAGTCTATCGAATAATTTGATTTTAGATTAACTATTCCAAAAATAATAATATTTTAATAATTCATTTAATTTAGTTTTTATCTTGATAGTATCTTATTAATTTAATATTAAAGTGATTATCTTAATATTTAATTTAATTTAATATTTATCTACATTCTTTTAGTTTAATAGATTTAATATTAAATTTAATCTAATACTTAATTTAATATTAAATCACTTAAGTTTAATTATAGTTGAATTCTCTAAGCTCTCCCTATATTAAAAGAGTCTTGGGTCATTATTTTTGAACACTTGAACTTAAAAGAAAGCTGTACAGAGGAAATTTTCTGAAGAAATTATATCAAAAAGTTTCTAGATATATTTTTCTTATTTACAACTTGACCCCAAAGTTTAAAAAATACAAAATTGCCTTATTGGTAATTTTGTGGAATTTTTTATTCGAAACAAGCCCACACTCGATAGATGTGAGCTTGAGGATAGTGGAGAAAACTACTCGGTCGAAGCGTTCAAATTAGACGAATCGAAAAGGTACAATTTTGATTAAGTGTTTATAACTTTAGATATCACAACCAAGTTCTTATTTTTGGAAAAAAAAATTAAAACTCTGGCTTTTCCCTTAAACTTATTTTCTATTGCGTTTTCCAAACCTATTTTTCCAACGTGCAATACCACCATTCAAGAGAACACAACCACTTAGCAAGACCTATAAAATTTTATATAAGGTTCAAGAACAAGTATTAGAAAAATATTCAAAACCATTATCATTCAAAATGACTTTTACACATAACAAGCCTATATACATGCCACAAAACTGAATCTTGAATGATTAAAATTCTACCAAGACAAAAGCCAGATAATGTGACCTCCTAGTCGATTCGATCTCCTTCTTCTGCAAAAGATAAATACAAGATATGGAAACATAATCAAGTAAGCATTACAATTTTTAGTAAATTCATATGTATCGAAATGTAATTTACCTCAAATTACAAATTTAAAGACATCAGAAAAACCGACTTAATACATTTTCTTGTTATACTAGTTCACAACAATAAGATGAGTTTATCAGACATTTAAATCATATATCAATCCAACATTTACTTGCTGTGTCGATTAAGTATTGTGCAACGAAGTCTTCAACAATATACCATTAATATCATTCTATTTATACAACGTGCATATCCATTCAGAACACATGTTTTCATTAATCTGATATATCATTTCATAGCAATGAGGTAAATCCCAAATATAATTGAGTATATATAACATTATATCAAGTAACATATATCATTCAAGACATTACCAACCACATACGTTATATCAGTTCAATACCATCCATATAACTTAATCATCATATTTCATTTGATTGCAATCCCATAATAATTTAACAACCATTTCCCTTTTTCTATTAATCCAATAACCCGATGAACATTAGTAAATAAATTCAAATACCTGGGTAACTACACTACACCAGAGAGCACCATAGTGCTGAATAGAGTCACCAAATTACATACAGAGACACCGAAGTGCAAACGAATACATTTCAAACTATATAATATCATCATGCACCAAAATATTCAATTATATAACCATTTCATATCCATTTCGTACGAACATATTTATATTTATCACATATTTCATTTTCTTTTTATTTAGTTTATTTGATGTCAACATCAACAATATATACATATATGTATTCACACTTAACAATTGAAGCTACAAAACAAAAAAATACAGTCATATCATAAATTAAAAAAGTAAATCCCATATGAACTTACCTGGAAAACGACAACCACAAAGTGTCAAGGACTAATATGCAATTTCTCTTATTTCTAGATTAACTTCTAATTGATTTAATTCCAATCTATAATAATTCATTACAATTTATCAATTCCAATAGCCTTATAACATCTTAGCATATGCATATAACAACTTAATTTCATTTTACACAATTTCCCTAGAGTTTTGCATTTTATTCAATTTAGTCTCTAAAATTGAAATAGCTATATCTTTCAAATTCAAGCTTTGTTTTACAATCCGATTTCAATTCCATCTCTGTACAGCCCTCTCAATTTAATAACTGCAAAAATTTACTACCAATTTTGAAATATTTTTGTTTTAGTCCCTATACTCAAAATTAACAAATTTTACTTTACAATTAATCCTTTTTCATATCTAAGCATCAAATCTAACCAAATAATACAATTTCATCAAATATCCATCAATGGTAACATTTAAAAATTTTAACAATTTCAAAAACTAACACTCGGATTAGTTAAATCGAGTTGCAACGATTTTAAAAACATAAAATTTATGAAAAAAAGACTAAAATAACATACCCTTGCAAAGCTTGGAAGCTTGATCGAGTGGTTGAAGGTTAACCATGGCTTCCTTATTTCTTTTGACACCCGCGATTGAAGAAGAAAGAAAATAAAATGGGTGTCCACTTTTGTTTGTTCTTAATTATAAAATATAACTAAATTTTTAATTATAACATATAACTAAATTTTTAATTATAATTTTAACATATTTTATCTTTAGAAATAACTCTAAATTTTCAAATCACTTAATTTTGGCTAAATTGCCACTTAAATCCCTATAGATTCATTAATTAGACATTTTATAAGCTAAAATTCAATAGTGAAAAACTTTTATAATTTTTACAGTTTAGTCCTTGTACCTTAATTAACCATCCAATCACTAAAATTTTTGGATCAAAATTTAATTCACCTATATAACGATTCTGTAAATATTTAATAAAAATATTTATGGGAGCTGTTTACAAAAATGAGGTCCCGATATCTCATTTTTCATAACCATTGACTTTAAAGTCAAACACTTGTTCTTTAACTAACTGTCCAATTAGCAAATTTATTAGATCCAAATTCAATACAACACTATACTTGACTAGTAAATATTAAATAATAATATTTACGGACTCATTCGTCAAAATTGGGGTCCATAAACCATTATTTCTGACACCATCGAAAAACATATTGCTACAAAGTTAGTCTTGTCTCTTTCTACTCTTAGATGGACATCACAAATATATATTCCTTAATGCAAGTCTATCCTTACCTGCAAGGTCCTCGCTAAGCCATTGTTAGTTCCTCTATATATTGTCCAAGGAGGAGCTATTGTTGATGGTCTCGTTCGCATTGATTTTTTTTAAATTCTTGCTGCCTTTGGAACTGTTCTTGTAGGTTACAAAGTTGCTATTGGAGCTTTAGCTGTGACAGCCCTAATTTTTGACCCTAGTCGGAAAGTGGTTTTGGGACCACAAAACCGAGTCATAAAAATAATTAACCGTTATATTCTATGCTTATTGTATGAATACATGCATGTGTGAAAATTTCATGCTTTAATTTTGTCATTTGTATGTAAATTTATTAAATAGGACTTATGTGAGACAATTATGAAATGTGCTAGGTAAATTTGAAAGTGGTCTATTAATGCATGTTATAAAAAGGTTGGACTTGCATGTCAAATATCCCTTTTGTTATTAGTGGCCGGCCATGATGATGTTTTATATAAAAAAAAATTATCAATTATCACTTAAAATGGCTTTATATTTTATATTATTAATGAATAAAAAAATAAAGGAAAAATGGGTGATGAAAACAAAGCTTTATCTTTGTTTTCTTGGTGATTAGAAAGAAAGAATTGGGGAGGACTTTTCGGTCATCTTGAAGCATAAGGAAGGTTAGTGAATTGTGTTAGATTTTTTTTTGAAATTTTAGCTTGTCTTAGGTTAATCATCTTGATTCTTACTTAGCCCATGCCAAAACTTTAAATTTTGATGGATGAATTTGGACATTCAGTTATGGTTAATAAAGAAATAAGTTGATTATAGCCTTTAAGTTTTGAAGAAGAAATTGTTGATGAAGGAAGTTAATCTTGTTAAAAGTATGAATTGTTATTGATCATATGTGTAATAGCCGAACATATAGTTGCTTAATGTCTTGAACAAATGCCATTTGGGGTGTTTTGAAATGAATTAAATTAGATGTTTGATTATCTAAGTGTTCGGCATGGTACATGATCTTTTTAGAGTATGATTTTGAATAATATGAATATTGGAATATGAGTAATGTTATGCATAGGTAAAATTTTTATGTTCGGCTTTAGTAGAATATATGTATAATCAATTCATTTTGTTAATTATATATATATACGGTGGTTAAAAATAAGGTTTTTGATGACTTATGTTTAATGGCATTCGGCCAAAGTCTATAGGTGCTTGCTAATACAGTTTAAGTGTATATGTGCTAATTACCTTGTATTTGAAATTTTGAAGAATAAATAGTAATTAATTAAAATGATGAAAACTAAATCTTGAGTTTGATTAAGTTGAACATTCGGCTTTGTCCCTAGAAAATGTATAAATTGATGATAATTGTTTTTGGGAATTAGCTTTGCCATGGTTATGTTAACAAGATGAGAAATGAATTAAGATGGTCCTAGTATGCCGATTGGGAACTAGGAAATTGGGTTAAAGATAGAAGATGGTGAGTAAATATTTCATAGACATTTTTGATACTCCAGTTCACATGAATTTAAGCGTACAAAGAAATCACATATTCGGCCCTTGATGACTATTATGTCTTGAATAATGAGTTTGATTAAAAGATTAGTAAACTTGATCTAATCAATGATTTAGTTGTGACTTGTAAAATAGTTATATTTGGCCGAATGTGTGTGTAAATGAAAATTTGGTGTGTGTGTCATATTGAAATAAAAGTGTAATTATTGAATGAGAGTTATGAATAAGGTTTAATATAATTAAACTTGTTTAACATAGCTCAAGAGCATAGAGGGGCAACATCGGATAAGGGAAAAGCTAAAGTCACGGAATAGCCAACCCGAAATTGCTCAGAAAGATACAAGGTAAGTATTTGAGTAATGGAACTTAGCTTATGATTTGATAAAATTATGATATATAAGCATAATACATAAATTGTAACCTAATGTTTCTACTTGAATTAAGTAGTGAGATAAATAATTTGTGCATATGACTTGTATCCGAATGGTTATAGAAATCATGTTGGATAGCAAAACGTAATCGTGTTCTTTGTATGTGGCTATTGAGTCGAAAGTGGAAATTTTGATAAGCATGTTATACATGTGTTCCAGTAAGGTAAATGAAATGCTAATGTAATTGATATATATATATATATGTGCAAGATAAATAAGGATTTTAACAGGGCTAAGACCCATGAGCCTTGTGTGAGATTTATATCAGGGCTAAGTCAGAAAGGCATTCGTCTTTGGTGTTATATCCGGGCTAAGTCCCGAAGGCATTTGTTTGGTGTTATATATGGGCTAAGTCCCGAAGGCATTCGTCTTTGAAATGTGTCAGGGCTAAAGTCCATGAGCTTTGTGCTTTGGTAATATAATTTGAGTTTTATACCTAGCAGGCCAAGTGCCGATGAATTTGATAAAAGTATACAATTACAAGATCCTACACTAAGTTGACAAATTGAAAGTGCATTACATATTAACTTGGCCAGGTATGTATCATGTACTCGTATGCGATTTGGATTTGAATTAAATTATAAATATATAAAGTGATGCATCTGTGAATAAGTGTTATAACTATAAATGTGATCGTGATATATTCGGTAAATGTGTGAACTTATGTGAAGTGATTCTATGTTTATATTCAAATATAAACACTTGGTCCTTGTGGAAAGATTTGTGGAAGTATATGATTTTATTTTTAGGTGATTAAGATCATGGAAAAATTAAATGTGAATATGATATTGTATTTTATTCGTTTCAATTGAACTAAAGCTGATAGTGAAGCATTTTAATGCCTATTTTATATGAGTTCAATCTTGAATGACATGATATACATGTTTAGATAATTTGAATGCAAAGAATGTGTGAAAGAGCAAATTTGTAATAAATCTGCTTGGGACAGCAATAGTAGCGTGAATTTGGAAAATCACCATAAATTGTGAAAATTGAATTAGAAGCTGAATAAATTATGTAATTAAAGCTTAATGAGTCTAGTTTCTTATAAAAGAAACTGTGTAAGCAAGAGAATTGTAGATAATGAGATATTTGAAGTGCCGTGAGATAGAGTCAAAATGATTTTGAAATCCCGTGTTCTGTATTTAGAAAATCATTGTAAATTGTAAAATGATGATTATAAGATAAAATTTATATTCTTAGACTCCTTGATGAGTCTAGTTTCAAATGAAATAAACAATAACATACTTCGGATTCTGTATAATAAGAAAATTGATTCGTAGTGAAGAGTGGTCAGAATAGTCAAACAGTGAAACAGGGAAAACTTAAATAAAAATATGGTATTGATTGGTCAAACCAAAAATTATAAAAATTTGATAGATGGAAGATATATGAGTCTATTTTCAGGGAAAATTAACGGAACTTGATTTGGAGTTTCTTAGCTCCAGTTATAAATAATTTAGTGACAGTTGCTTAGGAAGACAGCTTGTAGTGAATTTGTGATTTTGTTGCAAACATGGTTAAAACTAGTTAATGAGATGCTTCTCGAGTTCTTATGATCTTACTTGTGATTTCAATATTTGGTTTTAATTGAGTTCAGATTCAAATGAGGTGAATTTGCTAAATATGCATTATGTTCATGGATACTTGGCCAAAATGGCAATTACCTAGGAATGATTTCTTGAAAATTTGAAATAATCGATCTATAAGTAAATTAATTGTTTGCATTGCTTAAAATTTACTAAGCATTGAAGCTTACTCCGTGATTCTCTTTTCCATTTCTCATAGGTTTATCCTTTAGCTCGAGTTGGAAGAGCATGAGATATCATCACACTATCGAGTCATTATGTGAGTTGAGAAGATTGCATATCATCATGGTTTAAGGCATGTATAGGATAGACTATAGGTAGAATGATATTTCGACTTTGTATACATTATAGCCATGCGAAGATGGCTTGCTCATTTTGTTTAGAGAAGCCTTATAATTGAACTAATGTGTTGAAATGTTTTAGTTATAACTTGATAGTAGTTAATTTGTTATTAGATATTTGGTTATGTTTTGATAGTGAGTCATTTTGGAAATTTATAAGAGCTCTTATGGAAAATCAATGAGACAGGTTTGCATTGTTGATAAATTATGTCTGGTAAGTATCTTTGACCTTATAGAAGTTTTGTTCAGTCAAGTAATACCTCATAACCTTATTCCGGCAACGGATACAGGTTAGGAGTGTTACATTAGCACTCTTTGGTAGCCAAGGGCCAGTGGGAAAGAACCAAGATACACATTGTAATACCCTGATAATTGATTGTATTGGGGATTGTATTGTTGTTCTGGTGTGAAAGGGCTATATGAGTCTTAGTATAGTTGGGTAAAATTTTTCCCAAGTTGGGTTCAATAATTTCGAAAGGTTTGGTTATTTTAGAAGTTTCAGAAGTATTGGGGATTAAAATAATTCTAGTTTTTAGGATAGTTTTTGGGATACACCATCAACTTTAACTCTAAAGGCTGGGAGTGTGTTCATGCTCATTGCACTAATTATTGACACAAAATAGGAGAGAGTGTGGTTGAGGATGATTCACTCGACAAACGGAGATCTATAAGTGGTAGAAAAGAAGAAAGAGAAAGTATCAATCTAGAGAGAGAGAGAGAGTATAGTGAGTGTTTTGGCTAGTTTTTTTGCCCTAGAGGCTTGTTGGGAAATGTGCCTGTATTGTACTAAATATGTAACTATTTTCTATGTATTTGAACGATGAATAAAGTTAATTTTATATTTCACTATTATATCTTTTGTGTTTCTGTCTTTCATGTTTTCCATACATAGTGAAATTGTGACAAATAAATATTAGCTCATTGATTGTCTAAGTTCGAACAGATGATAAGCGACACTGTAAGAACGCTTATATTGCGAGAAAGACAACTTACTTCAGTAGATAATCTAAAAAAGTTTGTTATCCCGTAGAAAAATTAAAGTAAGCAAGTTATTCAAATACTTAGAAGGATTATTATGTCGTCTACAATTACGAAGATGGCTAGTCTTGGCTATCGGAGCAACTGACTCCACAGGTAGAGACATAGATGTACTTATTAAAAGAATGATATATTGGATTGGATCCAAGTTGAATTAATTCTAAATCCATTTGTGAATTAAGTCATTTGTGACGTTCATAGTGTAACTTACCTAAATCCTAAGTTAGTTATTGACCATGCGTATGTAACTTATGTGCTTTGATATAAATGGAGGCTTATGCTCTAAAGATGATCGAGTTGATAGCCGATATGTTGGGTGCATGACTTGGGTATCGCATGGCTTTACTGGCAACAATAGAATTTATAGTTCAATTAAAGAGTTAACGATATCCTTTTAATTGACTTCATGTGGATTGAGAAATATGAAACGTGGCCACGGGTTGTTTATTCTCGAACGAGCAATTTATCACAGTCATTAGTTGACAATGATCATATTAATTATTAAGAAGATACAATGGTGATAATGAGATAAAATAGGATTGTATTAAGTGAACGAATTTAGCTCAAAAGAATCAAGGATATCATATGAGGGTAACACACACATGATGAGGTCATTAGACATAACAGTTGAATGAATTGCTTTTGTAAAGAGTACACAATAAGGAGTTTTCAATCATGGTACTTCTTGTGGACTAACTCTATGATTAAGTAAATTGTGAATTATCAGAATGATACTTCTGGGCATAATTGCAATTACTCGAGCCTAATTGTATATGTTCAATTGGTCCCTCCACTAGCTCAACAAAAGCTCGATCAGACTTGCATTTGAATTAGAAGAAAATTATACGACTTTGGAAATACTTCAGTTGAGCCAATTTATTCGATGTGAAATTAAGTTAGGTGATTGTGTGAATCAATTAGAGAATTTGATTAAAGAATTTTCTTGAAAAATTAATTTGGAAAGTCTCAGTGATTTTTGGGACAATTAATTTTGATCAAGTAAAATTAACTTAATTAAAATAAATATGATATTTTTGAAAATTAATTTTCAAGTTAGACAATTGGCCTAATGGGTAATTGATCTTGAAAATTGGACCGGAGATAAAAAATTGAACCTAAGAACCAAAACTTGAGACTAAAATCCAAAAATTGGTGAACCATGCCCTGTGTATGAAATTGGACCAACGGTCCAACTGGTGGCTGAACCGGACCGATCATGCCATCACTAGCCCGAATTGAATTAATCAGGCCCAATTGGGCCAAATAGTGATGGTTCGAGGTGCCAAGGAGAAGTGGCACTGACAATGGCACTGCCGGGCATGGCAGCTGAGACAGCGGTGATCCAATGGCTGACGAATGGTCATCAGTGATGGTTCTTTAATAGTAGAGTAATGAAAAAAATTATACTCCTAGTGGGGCTCTACCAGGTAACTTAATTTCAAATTAACTTTTCCAAAAATAATATTTTTTAATAAATTTAATATTAAATTAAATTTAATATTTATCTAGATATTAAATTAAATTAAATATTTATTTGATAATATTTTATCAATTTAATATTAATATGATTAATTCTAATTCTAGTTGAACTCTCTCTAAACTCTTCTTAAAGAGAGCATGGATCATCATTCTCGTACACTTGAGTTCAAGAAAAGTTGAAAAGAGAAAATTCTCTAAAGAAATTATTTCAAAAAATTTCTAAAGATATTCTTATTATTTACAACTTGACTCAAGAGTTTAGAGAAATTAAGAACTTACCACACTAGTAATTTTTGTGAATTTTTTTATTTGAAGTAAGCCCACACTCGGGAAATGTGAGCTTGAAGATAGTAGAGAAGACTACTTGGTTGAAATGTTCATCTTAGACAAATCATAAAGGTACGATTCTGATTAAATGTTTATTAATTTAGATAACACAACCAAAATTTTTGTTTTTGGAAAAAAAATTAAAACTTTGTTTTCCCCTTACATCTATTTTTCGCTGTGTTTTTCGAATCCAATTTTCCAACAAAGACTTATAAGAGGTGTTGTCTGCCATTTCCCAATGTTACACGTGTCTTTTGGTTAATGGTTTTGTATTATCTAGGTTTAGGTGACCTAATGCTTTTCCTCTCCCTTAAGTGTAGGCTGCCCTTTAGCATAATAAGTAAGCATACAACAAAAATGTTAAACAAGTCCCCTTTGTTAAGAGTGTGGTCTCTCGACATGTGCTCACTGTCGAAACCATTTTTAAGGTTTTGAAAAAATAGGGATCGACTTTTAAACTAGGTATGGAGTTTCCGCCAATCCTTTTTGTTTAGGTGTGATCGGGTCACCCTATGGTCGATCATTTTAATAAAACATTTTGGTTTATTAAAACAACGTTTTTGGTCTACGAAAAACTAGAATACGGATTCGGGAGTCGATTACGCGCGAAGAAGGACTAGCACCCTCGCAATGCCCAAAATTGGTACCGTATTGATCAATTAACGTCCTAATGTTGAAAACTTGAAAAGATTTTAAAATACAATCTTTCAAAAACGTTTGGATAACTTGAATTGGATGTCGAGATTCTCTAGTTCAGAAGGAATAAATATCATGTCCAGCACGATTGGATACAATATTTCAAACCCTCAATACAAGATCCTTTCGTAATTTCCAAAACTCATGCATTTGAAATTTCAAAAGGATATTTAGTTATTTGGCCAAAAGGTAAATCGCAACCCAGCACGATTGGGCATGATTTATCGAATTTCCAAATACGAAATATTGCCTCATTTTAATTTAAAAAAACATGGATGAAATGTCAAAAGGATATCCTATATCTTAGTCGAATGAAAAATCAAAACCCAGTACGATTGGGCACGATCCCTCAAACTTCAGAATACGAAATATTGCCTCATTTTAGTTTAAGAAAACATGGATGAAATTTCAAAAAGGATATTCCGTATTTTAGTCGAATGAAAAATTGAAACCCAGCATGATTGGGCATGACCTCTCAAACTCCTCAAATACGAAATATTGCCTCATTTAATTTTAAAAAAGCATGGACGAAATTTCCAAAAGATGTTTCGTATTTTAGTTGAACGAAAAATCGAAACCCAGCACGATTGGGCACAATCTCTCAAACTCCCCAAATACAAAATATTGCTTCATTTAATTTTAAAAAGCATGGACGAAATTTCAAAAAGGATAATATATGAAAATATTAAACTAAATAATGTATAAAAATTTGAAATGAGCATTATATAAAAAGTTAAGATAGATAATAAAAAAATGTAAAATAAATAAATAAATAAATAGAATGTTAATAACAAGAGTAAAAAACATATATAAGAAAAAGAATAATGAAAATAATATTAGTATATAAATAGAAATAAAAACATAATAAATAGAAATATAATAATAGTAGAAATATAAATAGATAAATAATAATAGTATTAGAATAACAAAATAAATATAAATAGAAACATAATAATAATAGCGATAATATATTAAATTAGCTAATTTGATAATAAAATAGCGAAAATAAAAAAAAGGATTAAATCGAACCTTAAAGCAAAATTCTGGGGCAAATCAAAAATAAACAAAAGGAAATGAACCAATTTGAACGTGTGAATAACAAGGAGGGACCAAAAGGGAAATAATCCCCACCCTCCAAAACACAACTTCAAGGAAGACCAAAATGTAGTCAAAATAAATTTTAGGGCCAAAATTAAGAATAATAAAAATTTAATTGCAAAACAATAAAAAAATGGAAGGGCTAAAAGCAATTGGAAGAATTTAGAAAAAACAAAAAAATTGAAATGAAATGGACAAAATTCTCGCATAATTGAAAGAGAAAAGAAAATAATTCAATTCCAATGAAAATAGGGAAAGAGAGAATAATCCAATTCCAAATTGAAGTAGGAATACCAAAAGTAGTCGATTCAAAGAACAAAATACTCCTATTTATATACATGGGGTTTACTAAAAATAGCCTAACTAATTTAATAATAAAATAAAACAAAATAAAATAATATCAAAATAATATCTTCCTATTTTTAGCCTTTTACCAAGTCAACGAAATTTGATAACTCTTTGGCTTTCTCCATCTTTTTGATTTTGCCATAATTTAATGATTGTCTTTCAATTTGACCCTTTTTAGCTTGTTTTTGACCGATTGCATCCTTTGGCTTCGGTTATTATTTTTTCGGGCCCAGGCCAAAATTGGCCTATTACACTCACCTTATTGTGGACTGGTAAAGTAGGAGTTCCAAGGTCTTGGTCGACAGGATCTAGTCTTTGCTGTTGGTCTTCGCTCGAATGGGGTTTGGTGAGGTCCGGTGAGGTCGCAGGGTCGAGAGGTGAGCTCGTTGGATACCGTTGGTGGGCTTAAAAGGTATAGATATAACAATATTAAGAATATAATATTTTCTATTTATATCACATACTCATTCAATAATTTTATTAGAAATTATTTATAATAATTATTTTTAAATTATTTATAATAGATCTATCACGGTTGAGGCGATTATCTTTGACCAAAAATTACTTCTTAAAAATTATAAAAAGTTTATTTCTTATTAATATTTATATATCTTTATTATTAATTTTAAAAAATATTTTTTAGATTAATAAACCAGTTAATAATTAATAAATAAAAGGGAATATGCTTTTTTCTTTTTTTTTTTTTTGGGTGATAGAATATGCTTTTTCAAATACATGCCAATACCAACAGAAGGTAACGAAATAAACGGATAACTTGACGCCCGAACAGTTGTATCTATTAACGACAAGGAGACTAATGGAAGAAAAGAGGCGGGTATTCATTCATTCGTATTGGTAGGCAGAAGAGAGAGACACAGAGCGTTCCAATTTGCAAATGCCAAATGTCGTGCTTTTCTAATGAATCCACTTGGCCAATATATATATTTTTTTGAAAATTACAGAAGCCAATGCCGGTATCAATGGCATTTCACTCATCTTTCCTTCTTTTCTAAAATCTCTAGTTACCCATTTCTCCATTATATTCCTTTCTTCCTTCTCATTTTCTTCTCTTCTGTTTATGGTATTATTACTATTTCATATTTCCTTGTGTTAAGCTGGTATTTCTTTTCTCTCTCGCTCTTTCTTATTTTTCCTTGCATGTATGTCTATCTATATATGTATCTGATTTATGGGGGTTTTTTTTTTTTTTTCATCTTTTTGTGTTTCGGCATTTTAACGTCAATATTTGAATTTGATCATGTATGCTGTTTTTCCCATATTATTTGTTTAATTGGAATTTGTTGATACCAATAAATCTTTAGATTTTTTTTGTTTAGAATCTTGGGAATCTTCATTTTTGGGGGTGAGTGGTTAAAATTCCATCCTTTTGTTTTAGGGAAGAAGGGAAGTGGAAAGAGAACAATGATTTCTCCTGGTTTTGTCTGGATAAAGAATATTTCATTGAGTGTTTCTTTGATCCTTTTGTCTTGTTCAAAATTCATACAAAATGTTCTTTTTTCAGTGCTTTGGTAATTCCAATCGCTAATTGCCTCGTACACTTTGCTTTTGCTTTCGTTTCTCCTAATGGTAGACTGCTCCTTAGTGTTTTTACTTTGATGCATCCATCTTTGTGTTCTCCTGTGTTAGGAATACAATTTACATATGGATCATTAGCCATAAATGTATGAAAAAGTTATCCATTATTGCCCCTTGAACGGCAAATTTCATAGTTCCATTTCCTTGCATACCGTGTGATGTTTCTATCAATATTGGAGTAACCGAATCCAATGCTGTTGAGCAGTCCTGCCACGATGGTCAGCTTCAAATATTGGGATGACTGTGTTGATCCTGAGGATTTGGAAGCAATGTGGCAACAACCTGCAGTGAGAAAAGAGTGGATTGATGTTGGGGAGACTCAAGGACAAAAAGTTCACCTATCAAGGGATCCTGAAGGACAGCCTTATTTGACACAAACAGAGATGCGGGTACGCAACTTGAATACCATATTATCAATACTTCACTGCTATTAAAATTTGGGAAGTTTAATCTCAATAAGTAGTTTTCCACAAAGTTCGAATGGCTAAGAAGTTAAATTTTCTTTTATAACATTTAATCTTCCTTAAGTACTTTTGTTTTGGTTATTTTTAGATATTAGTCTGATTTTGTCTTATTCGTTATTCCAACACATTAGGATGATACAGTAATATACTTTGCTTACTCCTGTACTACAATAATAATAATAATAATAAACTCAAGACCGTTAGATTTTGCCACAAGGTTTTTACTTCTAATTTATCTTATGGTGCTGTTTCAGGCTGTTGCTGAAATTGTTACTAGCAGACATTTTGATACACATATAGATCCGGTATGTCACCTATCACCTGGATTTGTCTCCTGTACCACTGATTTCCAGTCTTGATCATACAGAAATTTATTATATGATTTTTATCTTACATTAGTGTAAAATTACTCTGGTCAGGCAGTATAATTACTGAAAGAAACTCTTCTTAAATAATATGCATATAACAATGAAGTGTTACTATTATAATCCTAATTTCTGAAGACAAGGCTATTTTCAGGATACGCCATTTTCTGATGACATGAATATACAAATATCTTGAAATCTATACAATACAAATTATTAATGTATCAAAAGTTTTATAAATATAATATACCTTAAACACGATTATGACACTGCAAGTTTTTAAATCTATCCTGTTTATAGGAAAGCTTCCATCTCTCTCTTCCTTTCCTCTCTATTTGTCTGAATGAATCTTACTTTTGTCCCAGATATTGGCTTTTGACCATTTTTGTTTTGAGGCATATAAAGAGTTGAATTTTTAACCACTGGAGTTTGACTGAGGGTCAATACATTACAATAAAAATACAAAGTATTTACTCAAAGAGATATCGTGAACCCCACCTTACAATAAAAATACAAAGTATTTACTCAAAGAGATATCGTGAACCCCACCTTCATATATCTCATTCTCAAAAATGGATTCTACAACAGCTAAATTGTGTCAAGTTGGGGGGAATGCTATAAACATTAAAAATCCAATACCAGATGGTAATATCACAAAAGTTTCTGTTAAAAGGAACTGTCAATTTGAGGTGAAGTGAATGGATGGAGGCAAAAAATATTGACACCGTACAGTCCAATGATGACTATTTCTTTCTAAAATATGTCTTGTATTAACAAGCAGTGAATTGGCTACTTCCTTGTAGTCCATTGTTTTGTAGCATGGCTATGTTATGTGCCAATAGACTATGTACATCCTAAATAATCTGTAGAAAAATTGAAGTTATAGTTATTACTTATTTCTAATTTTTAAAGTTTGGCATTCTTTCACTGTTCTGCAGGAGATGATTTGTACTATTGCAGAACTTGAAAGTAATAGGCAGCCTCTTGCCGAGCAACATGATAAGAAATCCAAGGTCACTACAGTAGGAATCATGCAGATTTCACCAGCAACTGCAGAGTCGATGGCCAAGTACAATTTTATGTTTTCTAGTGCAGCTGCATGTAACTAAGCTAAACCTGCTTTGGATTTATGAACTTGTAGTTTGAAAATTCTTGTAGGGAGTATCAGATTTCATTATACAAAATTGAAGGGGATCCAGATATTCTGTACAGGCCTTTTGTAAATGTATATTTCGGAGCAACCTACCTTAAATGGTTATCAAACTTTGAAAACAAGTGAGTTTGCAGTGAAGACCTTGGATCCATCTTGAATATATTACGTACTAGATGAGGTCAGTAAATAATTTAGTATCATTTCTCTCGAATGTTCTGAATTTGCAGAGTAAGAACTGAAGAGTTTATGGTCAGGGCTTATAAGGGTGGTACAAAGAAAGCAACTCATAAATCAACCCTGCCATATTGGAAGCGTTATATTTCTGTGAAAGAGACTTTTACACCCAGGTTTTTATTACCCCTCAAGAAAGTTCTGCATTTGAATAACAAATTTTACTCAAGTACTTCTTGAAACTTTCCAGGGGAAGATGTAGTCTTTTATCATTATTTTCCTGGTTCTCTAGGGCTTTTGGTTTTTGCCTATTCATCTTCTCTATTTGTCGGACTGAAATTAATATTCTTCGTGGATGAACTTCCAACTCCAAATGGTTTTAACCCTGTACGCAGTTAAAATTTTTAGGTACCTTAAAGTGAAGAGAAAGTGCCAACAGCACGCACTACCTTCCAGTACTATCATTAGATTTTCTCTATGTGCACACTGTGCTAGTCCAGCTTCATGTCCATTTTCCAAGTCTTCTTCTTCTTCTTCTTTTTTTTTTTTTTTTTTGTTTTTGTGTGTCATTAAACTGAAATCATTATCTGTGTGCTTGAAGTTTCAGTTTCCACTTCTTTGCTTTCACTTTAGCTTATCTTGTTTATCTTCTGAAGAGCAAATATTTGTCCAAATTGAAGCTATGCTGCCTTGTGAAGTAGATATAAACCAGTGAAAAATGAAAAGTTAACAGCTATGCTAATAGAACTAATCTATCATTATAGGGATTGACTTCCATTTGTCGTTCAGGTGCAGAAAACATTCTAATGGTCCGACTACTCAAGCACCAACTTCAACTGCACTGGATTCATCGAACTCAGGTTGTTCCCCTCTTATTTACTTGAGGTTAATTGATGCAATTTTTAGTCAGTATATCATCAATCTATCTCATAAATGAATTTTTACTTCCATCAAGTAGAAGGAAAAATTCTAGTGCTAATGCATATAAAAAATCATTCTACTACGGTTAAGAGAAATAAAGTGGGAAAACTGAGGCAACCTCTACGGTTTCTTT
The DNA here is from genome assembly GCA_025698475.1 of Gossypium anomalum. Classification (NCBI taxonomy): domain Eukaryota; kingdom Viridiplantae; phylum Streptophyta; class Magnoliopsida; order Malvales; family Malvaceae; genus Gossypium; species Gossypium anomalum. Next base: position 70,234,364 of record CM046968.1, on the reverse strand, counting down.
CACAAGTTAACTGTTAGATTTTGTACCCTTTGTGTTGCATGAAGTAAAAGTTTAATCTGAACAATTCAAGAAGTGAAACAGTAACAATCCTGTAAAATTTAAAATTATCAAGAATAACATGTAAGGATAATCTTCTAAATTCAATATTTGATTTGCTGAAAATGGAGCACATAGATCTGGAGGGCATTATCTCTATCCTCTCAGAACATCGTTTTCTGCTTATTTGTTTTGCATCTCAATACTGCTACTTTAAATGCCTGTTTTTGTTTATCGGAGAGCTGCAGATGATGCCTGCCTGTATTGGGACTCCAGAGTTTCCCCCGAAGACATGAGAGAGATGTGGAATAATCCTGAAATCTGCAACGAGTGGAATAAATCTAATCAGAAAAGGGGAAAAGTGCTATTTACCCTTGATAGTGAGAAGAACCCATGTCTGTCTCGTTTGGAACTGAAGGTCTGATCCTTATACTTATTCTTTTCAAGGGTTAAAATTCAAGTTATGATTTTCTTGGGCCAAATGTTGTAGGATCCTTAGGTACTATACTCTTAAGTACAACAGGATAAGGTTTGGCAAGGTTACTAGAAATAGAGACCTTATCAGCAGAACAATTTTGGTTGGAAGAAAAAAATTAATGGAAGAAAAAAAGAGTAAGGATAACGCTCAAGGTTGTTTAAGCAAGCAGACCTAGACACACTCAAAGAACTTAACCAAATGCACAAAGGCAAAATAGCTTATAATTATTCATTAACACATGCATGTAAATAAGTATTGCCAGAAGTGACTTAACCAAATGCACAAAGGCAAAATAGCTTATAATTATTCATTAACACATGCATGTAAATAAGTATTGCCAGAAGTGTTCTTTTATTTTGCTTTACATCTTTACTTTTTCTTGAATCATTGGCATGGATGTCCTGTTGCAGGCAGTTGCAGAAATAATTGTTAACAATTACTTCAGTACAATGGGAATAAAACCAGTAAGTATGGAGTTGGATAAACTGATTTCTTTTTTAACCAAAGCTCATCTGTTCTACCAGCCTGATTAAACTAGACACAAAGTCAAAAGTGGTTCACACTTCACACACAATTTAACACTATGATTCAAATTTTCAGAAAGATACGGATAATTTCTTATGTAAGTGCATAGTGCTACATTATGGGTGATTGGGTATGTCACCACCAGTGAAAAGTTGGATTTCAACAATTTCATTTTGCCTTTTATAATAGAAAGGTTTGCTTAGCTAAATGATCTATGAAATCTAAAGAGCTACGCTGATGGTGGCCCTAGGCTAAAAACCTGATCAATAAATATGCTTCCCAATAAATGTCCCACATTGCTAATCTAATCCTCCTTCTAAAAAGGAGCATCAAATGTGCTTTTGGATAAAAACTATCCAGGCCCCCTGGAGATTTTTTCTCTTTTTGCCTTTTTTGGCCATTTTGACATCTTGAGGAGTTTATCCCTAGAGGGCTTTTAGTATCAAGGAAAATGATCACTTTCCATGGAATATAATTGGTGGGAAAGTGATTTCTATATTTAACTTTCCTGAGAATGTAAGGTTTTTGTAAGTATTTCTGACCTGAACTGAATCTAGTGGATTAACGTTTAAAGTTTGCTCCGGCCACTTCTTCTTTTCTTTCTTTTGAGAAAATGCTCTCTTTAATTTTCAATTCCTTCAATTATTACGGACCCACCAGTCCTTTAAATTTCCTTCGCTTGCTTTTTAGTATCGGATAGCTGTTCATTCTTGGATCTTGATGGTCCTGAGTAAACTTTTTATTTTAATGTGCTTCACAAGCTGAATTTTCCTAAGATGTTTGGATATGTACATGTATTCATTCACATTTGCACACTTGTGCAAATGTGAATGAATACAAGTAGGAAAAATGACGTCCGAGACAACCAAAGTTTACATGAACTGGATGCAGTAAATACTTGACCTATGTATTTTTGTATTTTGGTTTTGTCTTTGTCCAACTTTTGTTTTGACACTAACATTCTGTACAGACGGCACTTTGTGCTCTGGCTGAGATGGTTAGCATGCGCAACGTAGACGGGACTGAAGAACGAACAGGACTAATGGGAATTGACTACTCTACAGCTTTTCGGCTTTACACGTGAGTGAAAATCTAAATGAAACAACATTTCTTTACCATCAAGAATAGCAATCCAATAAAAAGTTTAATTACACAAATAGTCTGTGGCTTCTGAATCAAATGACAGTTGTTTCATGCAACCTAGATGCAATATCAGATTTGTCATAAGAAAGGAAAATAAATTTATCATCTAAAAATGTGGTTTAGACACAATAATTGCTTTAAGATTAAAATAGCGTTGCTTTAGCATACTATCAGTTTATAGCAGTGATAAAATATGTCTGAAACTTGTAATTTTGGTGTGAAGAGAGGTGGGATTCAGGGATTATCCGATAGATTACGAAGAAGATCTCACCAAACCATTTGTGTCCATGTATTTTGGGGCGGCATATTTCGCTTGGTTATCAATGTATGAAGGGAGGTAGGTTAACTCTCCTATAGTGACATTTTATTGTGGCTGGTCATATTTATTCCGTAGCCTTACAAAGTTGTGGCATTTTCCGGGGATGGAACAAACAGCGAAAGGGATCTGCAATTTGTCATTCAGGCTTATATTTCCGGACCGGAAAATGTAAATCCTGAAGGGATATGTCCGGAGTGGGCTAAATTCGAGCAAACATTGGCTGGTTTTGAGTTCCGAGAGAGGTATACATGTAGAATTTCTTAAATGCTTTAACAAATGTATGTATGTATGAGTGAGTGACTTTGGCTTTGGCATTGGCATTGGCATTGATGCATGCTTCTTCAGGAACGGAGGGAGGTGCAACGTCATGTGACTTGATTGATATGATTATCTTCTCATCACCAATTTGGAGATGATTGGCCAATCCTTTGGAGTTGCATGGGATTGGGGTGCACTTTGATTTGGATTTGAAGAATGATACAAACGCCAAATACGCCTCTAAATGCTGTTATAGTAAAGATGGATTATTGACATTTGTGGGCAGCCATTTTTTTTATTCTTTATTTTATTTTAACTTTAAACTCATTTTTTGAGAATTAAATAATACTTATATACATATTTAAAAATGTAAACGTAGTGTTTTTACCTTAATAAACCCATATTCCTTAATATATATATTGATAACCCATATTATCAATCAATGCCAACTTATTAAAATTAAGTGCATGTATTTAGCCTAATAAAATTTTAACTAATTGTAAAATAAAAAATAATAATTTTTTATATCTTTTTAAATACGTTAACGTTGCTTTCATCAATATCCATCCTTTGGTAAAAGATTTAAACAATTTCATTGACCAAACAAATTAAACTATTTTATATTTTATATTTTATATTTTACCTTTTTATTTTTAAATTTTATTAAATTAAAATAGTCTACATTTGATTATAAATATTCATATTAAACTTTTACAATAGATTCGTGATAATCTTATAAATATATGTTTATGATTAGTGTTTTGTACAAATAATTTATATGAAAATTTGTGAATTTAAATTTCATGCTGAAGTCAAGGTGTTAAAGAAGAGGGGTTTATTTAGATTATTTTTAAAAAAAAAAAAACTTATATAAAGTGTTATAGTTTATAGACTGATAGAAAAGTCATCGGCTATACTGCCCGAAACAAAGCATGGGAACTATAAAATAAAATAAAATAAAAAGAAAGAAAAAAAGGTCTCAATAACAGTGAGACACTGAACAGGCAAGAAAGCCTTCAAGCAACATGCAAACAGAAATGAAAAACTCTTTAAGGCTAAGCAAAACAGGGGAGACAAAAGATCTCAGAATTTCCCCCAAACAGACCTTTCAGAATCGAGCTTAAGGAGGATCGATCAATCTTTTGTCCTCATCAGCAACTAAGGTAGCCGACACCGGGGCTTCCTCCACCCAGAATCCATCCTCCCGCCGCGATATACCCTCTTGAGCCCCTGTATGCATAGCCCAATTTCCCGATCTGGCAAGGTAAGTGAACCGACACACCAAAAACCACTTCGAAAGTTCCGTGGCTTCGCAGATAAAGGCACTGATCTCCGATAGGTCCTCCGACGTAGCGTTTAGCTTACAGATGACTGCCCGAGCATCGCTCTCTATGATGATAGACCGGAATCCCATTTCAGAAGTGAAAGTAGCCCATGAGCAACAATTCGGGCCTCCGCTATAAACATTGTAGGAACGTAAGAGGTAAGTCGACTACAAGCGCCCATTATTTGACCATACTCGTCCCGGATAATAACACCCGAATATGCTTTTTGCAGGGAGAATGAAAAACTAGCATCAATGCTCACCTTGACAAAAGACAGCGGAGGAGGGAGCCAGCGGACAATCTGGGGCGATGATGGTTGGGCCAGGCCTCTAACGACTTCAGCGATCTCAGAATAGTATCCTCGAATAAAGATAATCAATTCGCTTACCCTTTGAACAACCCCCTCATGCACTAAGTTGTTCCGCGAAAACCATAAAGCCCATAGCACCACTACGATCTCAGTTCTTTTACACACAGGGTAATGGGCAAACATCCAAGCAAGCCAGTCAGGAAAACTCAACTGATCATCGTTCAGCGAGCGATCATAGCAAAGGGCAATCTAGACAGTCCTTGCACAAGCACAATGTCGTAGAACACGGGACACATCCTCAGTCACTGTATGACATCTAGGTCACTGAGCATCATTTGCAATTCTTTTGTTGGAGAGACACACTCTCGTAGGCACAAATTGCTTTAGGAATTTCTACATTGCTATCTTGATTTACGGAGGGCAAGTAAGGCCCCATAATTGTAAATGTAATCGCACCTCCATAGTGGAAACAATAGAGGGGGTCAAGCGATAGTCAACAACCACTCCTAACACTATAAACACCACAGTGCTCACCCCCCACACAATGCGATCATCCTGGTTAAAATTCGACAGTGGGATACTTTTGATAAGATCTGCCTCATCAGGGGAGAACACAAAATCTATTAACGCAAAATTCCAACCCATCGAATCATACATCAAAAGATCCGAAACAATGGCAATGTAATCAACCCGAGGAGTCTGGATCTTTCGAGGAATGGGTCCAGGTAGCTAGTAATTGTCCCAAATGGAAATTAAATTACCTGAGCCCACCTTACATCTAAGGCCCGAAACAAGCAACCCCTTAGCACTCCAAACGCTGTGCCAGATCAGAGACGGGTTATGGCCCAAATGCACATTAAGAAAATCTGTGGTGGTATAGTACTTAGGATTAGTTTGACAATACTTTTAAAAAATGTTGTGGAAAAATACTTTTGAGAAGTATTTTTAAAAAGTTTGGTTTAAAATTTGAGTGTTTAGTATTGCTGTCAAAAAGTGTTTTTGAGAAATAAAATGTCTATTTTAGACATGATATTATAAAATAATAAATATGTATTTAAATAATATTCAAATTAGTTAATATTATGATATTTTAGCACGAATATAAAAAATAATTTATTATAACTTATTGTTAATATCTTAATATATAATATTAATTTTAAATATTTGTAAGTAACTAATATTAATTATTTATTAAATTTAATTAGACATGGCATTCTAACCTTTTTGGGAGAAGACAAAAGTAAGGTTAAAAATATAAATATTAGCCAAAAGCATTTTTGGCTGAGAAAAAAAATTCAACTTTTTCATTTGTCAAAAACACTTATTTTAAGTTGAAAATTTTTCTCAAATGATATCTGTTTAGTAATAATTTTAAGGGAAAAGTGCTTTTTATTGTAAAAGCTCATCTGATAAGTTAAGCAGAACGGGCCCTGAGCCTTTAAAAGCAATCCCATTAGAGAAGACGGGGTTCGTTTGGAGTTTCCATCCCTATTTTGCAAGTAAAACAATATTGAATTTCGCTAAGGCTCGAAAGCCAAGGCCACCATTCTTCAACTCACATAATGAAGCCCAAGGACACCAGTGTATACCCTTTTGTTCGTAGATTTTTTCCACAGAATCGAGCCATCAAGCTTTCCAATTCCTTACAAAATGACTTGGGTTGTAAAAAAATACATCATCGCATATGTTGGTAACGCTTGCAAGATAGACTTTATAAACACCTTTTTGCCCTCATCGAGAGTGTCTGAGCAATCCAAGAAAGAATGCGACAATGAAACCTATCTTGTAACCTCGCAAAGGCTTATCTCTTATGCCTACCTATCATAGCAGGGAGACCCAAATACTTTTTTATATTATTAGAAATGTGAACCCTCAAAATGCAGCCTACGTCTGAACGATTCCCGTTAGTCACATTTATGCTAAAGACAACACTTGACTTTTCAAAGTTAACAAGCTGGCTCGAGCAACTTACATATTGCTGTAGAAGGTCTTTCAAAGTAGTCGCCCCCACAGCTGTAGCATCTCCAAAAATAAGGCTATCATCAGTAAAAACGAGATGAGTAATCAAAGGTGCTCCTCGAACAACATGCACCCCCGAATCTGACCATTAACCAACATCGTCTTTAAAAGAGAAGAGGGACCCTCATCACAAATGAGAAACAAGTAGTGGCTCAGTGGATCCCCCTGACAAAGACCTCTTGTCGGAGTAAAGTTCTCCCCTATCTGACCATTCACCACAACAAAAATAAGTGATTGAAGAGAAACCACATAATGCCATTCACCCACACTGAAGAAAAGCCCATCGTTAGTAACACGGTTTCAATAAATTCCAATCCATACGGTCATAAGCCTTGTTTATATCGAACTTGAGAGCAAAGGATCCCTATCAACCCACCCTCATATTCTTAAGAGAATGGAGGATTTCATATGCAGTTACCACATTATCCGAAATAAGACGGCTAGGAACAAACACGCTTTGGGCCTCATCGATGCAAAAGTGGAGCACCTTTTGAAATCTGTTCACTAACATTTTTTTTATGTAATTTTGAATAGAATACATAGACTGATAGGGCGAAAATGAGTTATGTTATTGGGATCGTTAACTTTGGGGATTAAAACAATGTGTATGATTAATGGAATAAAAAGGCGCATCACCTTTTAAAATGTCAATACAGAAGCATGAGACATTATTGCCAACGATATGCCAAAAACGTTGATAAAACACAACGCCCAAACCATCCTCCCTAGCTGCCTTACGAGGACTCATTGAATTAAGAGCAACAACTACCTCATAGTTTGTAAAAGCACGTTCCAGCCTCTCATTCATCGCATCTAAAATACACCTTTCAACCCTTGAAAGAATAGCAGTAGCATCTGCACTTTCTTGCAAAGTGAATAGCCTTTAAAATAGTCTCGCGCAATGCATCCAACACCCTCATCAGATTCAACCAACCTACCATCACCAGCCTCCAATCCCTGGATACGATTCCTCCAGCGCTTCTGAGTTACACAACGGTGAAAAAATGCCAAATTACGGTCCCCATGTTTCAACCAGTTGGCTCTAGCTTGCTACTCCCAATAAAGCTCTTCTTTGTCATAAGCAAGATTCAACACAAGCTTCACATCAACTAGGTCATCCAAAACCTCCTTAGTTGGATCCATCCCATTTAGCAAATCAAGTTGTCTCTATAAATCTAATTCAGTCATCTTTTTACCACGCTTGAGTTTCCGAGCCCACACAAGCAAACCCTCATTCACAGTTTTAAGTCTATCCAGAACAGACCCCAACAAACCATCCCACAACCTCCTAACTTCAGCTTCACACGATGGCTCTAGTAGCCAAGTCGCCTTAAATTTAAAAGACCACGAACTAGAGGAAGAACCCATATGTGTTCTTATATCAAGTAGAATGAAACAATGATCTGAAAAAGGCCTCGACAGATAGGACAACTTATAACATGGGAACAGTTGGCTCCATGCCTCATTTGCCACACCTTTGTTGAGCCATTCCTGAATATTGTTGGGAACCTTTTTGCCCCTTCCCCAAGTAAATTAAACCCCAATATACCCCAGGTCCTCCAACGAACAATCAACCAAATCATCCAGAAAAGAAGACATCTGACGCTCACTTCACAGCAGCCCACCCTATTTCTCAAAAGAAAAAGTAATTTCATTAAAATCCCCAAAAATGAGCCAAGGAACATTCGGACAGTCGTCCAATTGCCGTAAAAGATTTCAGGAATCCGCCCTTCGTGGCTCTTCCGGTGCCCCAAAAAAACCTGTACACCTCCAACATTTACTATTAAAGTCTTCATTTATCAAAACGTCGATATGGCTTCCTGAATAAAACCGTAAATAAACATTGTAGTTTGGCTTCCAATCGAACGAGAGCCCCTTACTACCAATAGAACAAACATCCACTCCATTTGGATATCCACACATCCTATGTACTTTCTCCATACGATTAATCTATAATTTAGTTCAGCCAGAAAAATTACAGAGGGGTTAAGATCTCTTAGCACATGTTGGAGCCCGTAGAGTGATGTCCCACTCCAACTCGAAGTCTTGCTTTTCCTGAAGTATCCAAATAGGGTAGAAACCCTCCTCATGGCCAAGCTTCTTACAGAGAGAAAAGAAAAAGAGTGTGTCAACTTCTCATATTCAAATCTCACATAAATCTACTTGCCATTAACTAGCACAATCTTCTTCTTCCTCTTCAACGGCTTATGAATATCAAACCGGACTCGAACTCTCATGACACCTTTATACCCCAACAGGATTGCTTTCGCATCATATTCATGGAATTTCCCGATAAAAGTACCCAACTGTTTTTCCACCATCTCAAACATAAACCCGTGAGGTAAATCATGGACTAACACCCAGAAATCCATAGTAACCAATAACACTACCATAGGGTCCTCCCCATCCTTAAGCCGATGCATAATGATAAAATGAGAGTTAAAATTCAACGGGCCCCCAGCCGCAATCTGGTTCGCATCAACCGAAAAAGATAGTGACCCTCATTCAGACTTGAAATCGAGATACCTCCAATCAGATGCCAAAAATTTGCTAGAGTTGATCGCATAGACTGAAAATTAATCATACTTGACATTAAGAAAGAACCCACAAAGTAGTTCCCATAAAACACCCCACCCTCTAAACCTTCCGAACCCAACGGCAGTGTAGCCTCTTCCTCCTCACTAATAGAGAGATCAGCGAGAGTCTCTTCCACAATCGCCATTCAGGACCAATACAAAACAAACATGACCAAAACTGGAAAAACAAAAGAAACAAAAAAGAAAGGAAGAGAAAGAAGACGTGCCAAAAAGCAGAGAAATATATTTTTGTAATAAATTATTTCTTCTTTATCCATATATAATTTTCCTTGGTAAGGGCATCCGCGTTTGTTAAAATATTATTATGGAATATTATTTTTTAGGAATATCTAACTATATTGTATATTTTTTAGGTATATATTTAGGAATATATTATATATCTTTGGCTTAATTATAAATTTGACCATTAATATTTGTATATTTTATCAAAATTACCCTAATTATATTTTTTAGCTTTTTTTTGGCTATCAACCTTTGATTTTTTTTCCCAAATTGCTCTTTCAAACATATTTAATAAATAAAATTAAGGTTTTAATCTTTCATACATTTGTTTACTGAGAGGTTTTTCTACTAAATTAATTTTTTTACATAATTATGTTTATTTTATTTAGAGTTTTTTTTAATTTCATGTATTATTTATTTATTTTATTATTTTTTACATGTAATTATCTTATGGGGTTATTTAAGTAATAAATTACATTTCATTAAAAATATTCCACATATGAAATTTCAAATCATCTCTATTAACTTTTTTAACGGTACTTTTATTAAATATGTTAGAAAAAGTAATTTGAAAAAAAAAAAACAAAATTTGATGGCCAAAAAATGCTAAAAAATACAATTAGAGCCATTTTGACAAAACATGCGAGCATTAGTAGCCAAAATTATCATTAAGCCTATATCTTTCCTATTCCTACGTGACTACTACAATGTAAATATTATGTATACTCTTGAAGTCTATAAATAAGATTGAAAGGAATTACCCTATTCTTGTCATCATTATTGTTGATTAAGTCTTAACTCAATTGGCATCGACATTGTTCCCAGTGCAGAAGGACGTGGATTCGAGAGCGTTGAAGCACATTATCCTCCTATTTAAAGATTGAGGAGAGACTATAGGTAATTCTAAGTATTATATAAAAATATATGATAAAAATTTATAATGAGATTAATATTAAAAGAAATAGGGAAATGAATTAACCAACCCACGACACTAAAAATATCCCATTGCTAAGTTGTTTTAAAATTGAAGAAATCCTAATTCTTCCTTCTCTTTGCATGGGATAACTTTAATATTATGTTATAAATTATATATATTTATGGGTAAATTTAAAAGTAGTCATCAAACTATTCCTTTTGTTTTATTTTGGTCATTGAATTATTAATTTTTCTAATTTAGTTATTAAACTTTTCGAAATAAAAAATTTTTGTATGCTGATTTGAGCTTTTTTATTATCTAATAATAGATTTAGCCCTCCAATGTTTACACATTATATCAATTTGATCCTAAATATAAAACATTCAACAAATTTAGCCCTTAATGTTTACAAAATTTTTCATTTTAGTTTGAATTCTAAAAAAATTAATTAAATTTAGCCTTCAAAATTTACAAAAATTTTCAATTTAGTTCTAATTCTAAAAAATTCAATAAATTAATTCTTGGTCCTTTACAAAAATTAATAATTAAGCTTATTAACCGAGAAATCTTAACCTTAGGTTTCAAATTTTTATAATTTTATCCTACTCCAATATAAATTTTCTAACATCGTTTTTGAAATAGACTACTTTTATACACATTGTTTACCAACCCAACACATGAAAAAAGGAAAAAGAAAAATGAATGAAAAAAAAAGCCATATAATTGTTACTGTTAAGTGAGAAGTAGATATAACAGTAGATGGAAGAGAAAGAGTTTGGGAGGAAATCAACTTGTTTATTCAATAAGCAAAAAGCCTTTTTAAATAGGTTGTACAACTAACAAAGAAAAATAGAAATATGCAAAACTAACTCCTAAAATCTTGGAAAGCATATCATTAAATCAAATACTAACTATTGCAAATATCTAACTAACCCTCCCTTAAGCTAATATTAATTTCTAATATAAGTTTAAACTAAGAACTTTCTGCCTTGCTAACTCCAAGCATTTATCGCAGCTTCTGAAATGCTACAATTTTAAGAGCCTTCGTAAATATGTCTGGGATTTGATCCTCACTCCTGCAGTAAACCATATCAATCTCTTCATTGTTCACATGATCTCTCAAGAAGTGATATCGTACATCAATATGTTTACTTCTCCCATGCAAAATAGGATCCTTGGACAGCTTTATGGTTGTACTATTGTCACAGTATATAAGAGTAGGCCCTTTTTGTTTGAAATGAACTTCCTCAAGAAGCTTTCTCAGCCAAATGACTTGACAGACACATGTTGATGCAGCTGCAAGTTCTGCTTCACTTGTTAGCAGAGTAACAATTGGTTGTTTTTGTGATGACCATGAAATAGCTCCTTCCCCCATCTTAAAGACATAATCAGATGTACTTTTCCTATCATCTTGGTCTCATGCGTAGCCACTATTTATAAACCCAATCAAATTTGATTTTTCTCCTCTCTTGTACAGAATTCTATAGTTAGTTGTATCTTGAAAATATCTAAGGATTCTTTTTGTTGCTTGGAGATGCATTTCCTTTCGACGTTCCATGAATCTACAAATAAAACTTACAATATACGTTATATCCGGCCTTGTCGCAGTAAGATACATCAAGCTTCCCACAATTTGCTTGTACAAAGTACATTAACATCTCTTCCATTGTCATCTTTACGAATTTTAAACTTGTCTCTGCTAGTGTATAAACTGGATTGCAGTCCACCATTTGAAACCTCCTTAGAATACCTTGTACATACCTCCTTTGAGAAAAAAAAATACCTGCATCTAATTAGACAACCTCTATACTCAGGAAATAATGCATTCTTCCAAGGCTAGACATATCAAATTCAGCTATCATGGATTTTTTAAACTTTTCAAACATAGTCTGATCATTCCTAGTAAAAATGACAAATCATCAACATACAGGCAGACCATTAACATTTTCCTATCATTTTCCACTTTTACAAAAAAGTATGCTCATAAGGACATTTCTAAAAATCATCTTTAAGAAAATAAGCCTCAATACGACTATACCAAGCTCAAGGGGCTTGTTTAAATTCGTACAAAGCTATTTTTTAACTTATACACTTTATGCTCTTCCCCAATCTTAATATATCCAGGAGGTTGTTTAACAAATACCAGTCATTCAAATCTCTATACAAGAATGTCGACTTGACATCTAGTTGAAAGATCGACCAAGAATTTTGAGCAGCCAAAGCGATCACCAACCTAATCGTGTCATGCCTAGCAACTAGAGTGAATACCTCCTTGTAATCGATGCCAAGCTCCTAGCTTTGCATTTGTCAACTTCACCATTCTCATTCAATTTCGTCTTATAGACCCACTTCACATCAATAGTTTTATGTCCCTTTGGAAGCTCAGTTAACTTCCAAGCTTTGTTTCTTTTAATGGAAGCAATTTCATCATCTATTGCTCACCTCCATTTAGACTGTTTAACTACATCTTCAAAAGTTACAAGATCATAATCTGTAAAAAGAGCAAAATATGTAAGTGGGTCTTTGGATTGGTTAATCCCTGTCACTTCATAGTCCCTCATCCATGCATGTCTTCTTTTTATATGTAGTGATGTTGGGTCTGTTGCAGCTTCAGGTGACCTTTGAATTATTGCTTGCTCATAAAGTGGCTGTAAATTATCCTCAACTTGTAACTCTAAATCTTTTCCATCAAAATGTAACGCCCCTAACTCGAATCCGTCACTGGAATAGAGTTACGGAGCATTACCGGAGTTACCGATTTATTTATCAGATATTTCATTTCATCTAACGTTCATATTTGGAACCAATTAAAATCAAACATATTTTCCCTTAACGTACTTATTTTTCTCGATATGTTTTACTTGAATTTATTACTCGTCTCAATTTAATTAATTTCCTTGTATCAACGTATCAAAAATAATCACCTATTTACATGTCATGATAAATATCATTCTCTTGCCATTTCTTCATAAACATAAATCAGGTAATTCATTATATCGATATTTCATGCATTTAAAAATACAATTCAAGTTACAATAACTTACCTCGTTGCTTGTACATGTTTATAATTTCATTAATCCGATATCTTTTTTTCCACGTTCAAGTCTCGTATTCGAGTTATCCGGATCTTTATAAAGAAATTTGATCATCGTTTTCATTTATTTCATGTTGTAATACATTCAATTAATACTCTAAACAAAATTACCATTTTACCCCTAAACTTTTAATTAATGACGATTTCATCCTTAGGTTAAAATAAAATAAATTTATTGCAATTTAATCCTTATTCCCAGCCGTTATTCTCAAATTAATTGATAACAACCCATGAATTCTATAAAATATCAGAATTTTCCATAATTTCAACACTTTTCAATTTGATCCTTAAAACATGTTTTTCCCTGATCTTGAGCTTAATTAATAATTTCATTCAATTTTGTAATTTTAAATAATAAAATAATCTATTTCATGCAAATTGGTCATTTCTAACATTTTTATAAAATTGCCCATAAAATTTTTACTTTTATTCAATTTAGTACATGAGCCTAAAACATGCAAATTAACCATGCTAGCTGAATATTCATACATATTTTCCTCCTCCTCCTCTCCATTCCACATCCTTAATTTATATAACATGCAACAAGTAACATTATCAATAATTTCACTATTTACTTATATGTATATTCAAAACTGTCCATTTGCGTCATAGTCACTAAATTATTTATATCTTAAGCTACAGAACTCGAAATTAAGATCCGCTAATTTTTCCTGAAACTAGACTTGCATATCTTATTACCATAAAATTTTAAGAATTTTTGGTTTAGCCAATAAGTACAGTTTATTCTTTAAAGTTACCCCTATTCTGCTGTCTGATAGTTCCAACCCTTCTTCACTAAGAATTAATTATCTCATCGTAGGAGGTTCGGATGATATTTCCGCTTATTTATATTGAAAATATACTCATTAAGGATTCTAAACATATAAATTTAAGCCTCTAATTATTTTTATCTAATTTTTTATGATTTTCCAAATTCAGAATAGGGGAGCCCGAAATCATTCTGACCTTGTCTCACAAAAGTTATTGTATCTCATGATTTACAATTCCGTTGCTTACATAATTTCTTTTATAAAAAACTAGACTCAATAAGCTTTAATTTAATATTTTATTCATCCTATAATTATATTTCTGAAATTTTTGGTGATTTTTCAAAGTTAGACTACTGCGGCTGCCCAAAACAGTTTTAGTGAAAAAATATTGATTTCCATTTAGCCCCAAATTTTATAGTTCATACAATCCAATCCTTGCTCAATTAACTCCTCAATTGAGATAATTTTTCTCATTTAATACTTTATTCCATCATTTTAAACTACTTCATAACCCTTGAAAACCAGAACTTTAACACTAGACCTTAATTCCAAACTCTTTCACAATTAGGTCCTAAAACAATTTTCATCAATTTTACTTGATAAAATCACCATATATCAAAATTAAAGCTTAAATTCTATGTTTATTCATCATATTCTTCCAGTACTCATCCATAAAAACTTCAAAAATTATCCATGAAATCAAAAACTAATGAAATAGTAAGTTGGACCCAATTGTAAAAGTCCAAAAAACATAAAAATTTCAAGGAGAAAGCAAGAATTAGACTTACATGAAGCTAGAGTATGAAAACCAGCTTGAGCCCTCCTCCATGGCTGTTTTTCAGCTGATGAATATGAAGAGAAATGAAGAGAATTCTAGATATTCCAATTTAGTCCCATTTTTATTTAGTTAATTTTGGTAATTTTCCAATTTTGCCCTTATTTCACCCATTTTCTGATTTTTCTAAGCTGTTGCCGCCCAAATATCTCCTTTGGGCTTATTTGCACTTTAGGTCCTTCCTTATTTGTCAATTGAGCTATTTAATCATTTTAGTAACTTTTACACATTTTTCAATTTAGTCCTTTTTATTTAATTAGCTATCAGTACTTTAAAATTTCTTGATGAAACTTTAATACTAACTTATTAACACTCTATAAATATTTATAAAAATATTTATGGCTCAATTTAAAATTTTTGAGGTCTCGATACCTCATTTTCGATTCTAATTATTTTAATATATATATATATATATATATATATATATATATATATATATATTTGTACACTATTCACTATTTCAAAATTTTTCCTAACTTCACATTTAACTTATACTCACTAAATTAATAATATTTCCTACTCATTTGCCAGATTTAGTGATCTCGAATCACTATTCCGACACCACTGAAATTAGGCTGTTACACAAAATCTCTTGTAATATTCTATTGAACTTCTATTGTATCCTAATCCTAGAAATTTTCTACATAAAAAATTATGTCTCAACTGATGATAATGTTCTTAGTGCTAGGAGTATGCAATTTGAAAGCTTTAGTACAAACACTAACACCAAGAAAGATGCATTTTTCTCCTTTATCTTCCAACTTCTTTATTTTTTGGTCAGGAACATGGGCATAAGCAATACACCCAAAAAGTTTGAAATGACTGGCATTAGGTCTTCTTCCACTTCATGCCTATTCCGGTTTCATATTCTGAACGATAAAAGTTGGACTCTTATTCAGAATATGAATGCTCCAGTTGATAGCCTCTAGCCAAAACGTCTTTGGGACTCTACCTGTTGCAATAAACTTCTCACCATGTTAAAGATCGTTCGATTCTTTCTTTCGGATATGCCATTCTGCTACAGTGTGTAGGTTGCTATTAATTGTCTTTTAATGCCTTGATCTTCGCAAAAATTTGTGAATCCATGTGAATTATATTTTCCTCCATGATCAGTTCGCAATACTTGTATCGGATGTTCTACTTGTTTCTCAACTATTGCTTTATAGGTTTTGAAAGTTGTTAAAACTTCAGACTTTTCCTGCAAGAAGTAAACCCAGGTTTTTCTACTCTAGTCATCAATGAAGGTGATAAGATATCGTTTACCTCTATTAGAAATAGGATTAATTGACCCACAAATATCAGAGTGCACTATATCCAATGGTTTTCTTGCTCTCTCAAATTTATTGTTTGAAAATGGTTCTCGATATTGCTTACCGAGAACACATTCCTCATATACATATGCAGGACTAAAGAGATGTAGGAGACCAGCTACCATTTTCTTTTGTTGAAGCATTTGTAAACCTATAAAACTGAGATAACCATAACGAAAATGCCACAGCTGCACTTGATCAGTTGAACTTGTTGCATAACATGACTGAGTAGAATGATTGAGGTAGAGAGGAAACATTCAATTTGCTGTCATCGTAACTTGAGCGATTAATCCTAATTTGTCATCTAGAACTCGACACACCCCATTTTTTTATTATGATCTAGTAACCGTTCTCTTATAGCTGGCCAATGCTTAACAAATTGTTCTTTAAATATGGGACAAAAAGGACATTAGACATGGTTTGGGCAACTTTAATTTTAGTTAGTATAGTTACCTACCCTTTTCCCATCACAGAGATCATATAATTGTTTCCAAACTTCATATTATCCCTAAAAGATTCATCAAGAATGGAAAGTACTGTCTTATCTCCACTCATGTAATTGCTGCACCCGATGTCTAAATACCGCAAGTTCTTGTTGGTTGACTCTTGTTCATGACATACCATCAGCAATGATATCTCTTCAACTTTTTTCTGGAAAATTGTATTCTACCCCATATGCACTTGACAAATTTGTTCGACACTCAGACTTGTAGTGACCATACTCGTGACACCGATAGCATTCAACATTTGACTTGTTTGTTGACTTTACCTGATAACCACCCCGTCCTCTTCCTCTTTCATGAGATTGGTTTCCTTAATATTGATTCTGTTGATGAACATAGTTTCCTCGACCTTTGCTACGACCTCTACCTCAGCCTCTGCTGTTATTGCCATTTGATCCATGTCCTCTATCTCCTTTGCTCAAATGATCTGATGAGACTTTCAATGCTAATTCTGCATTGTCTTGCTATAGTAATTTCCTTTCATGAACTAGTAATGAACCTTGAATTCATCAATGGATAAAATATCAACATGTTTTGACTCCTCAATTTGAACAAACCACATAATTAAACAATGGTGTCAATAAGCGGAAAATTTTTTCGACTACAACCACATCCTTTATTCTCTCCCTAAATGTTCTCATCTTGCTGATGATGGCCATCATTCTTGAGAAGAAGTTAGAAATGGACTCCCCAAATTTCTCCGATGAATTTCAAACTGTAAGTGAAGTACTTGAAGCTGTTGCCTCCTTGTTCTAGCTTATCTTTGGAATTTCTTTTCCATCAAATCCCAAATTTCCTTTGATGTATCTTTGCAAAGGATGGTTTCCAAGACTGAACGGTCAATCGCTTGGAAAAGATAATGTTTCGCCTTAAGATCCTTCAATTTGAAAGCATCAATTTCTGTTTTCTGTGTATTCGTTGCTACTATGCCCTCAGCCAGCTCTAGTATTCCCATAGAAATAACTTGCCAGTACTCCTTGGATTTGAGAAAAAAATTATCAACATACTCCAATGATCATAGTGACCATCGAAGCGAGGAATCGTTGGTTGTACAAAATTATCAAAAACCATTTTTAAACTGTCGTTCACTTTTTTTTCACACAACTCTGATACCACTGTTATTGTTAAGTGAGCAACAAATATAACAACAGATGAAAGAGAGAGAGTTTGGGAGGAAATCAACTTGTTTATTCAATAAGCAAAAAACCTTTTTAAATAGACTGTATAGCTAACAAAGAAAAACATAAATATGCGAAACTAACTCTTAAAATCTTAGAAAGCATATAAACTTAAATTAAATACTAACTACTGCCTGTAGACCAGGTCATAATAAACTACTGCAAATATCTAACAATAACAATAGTATTTAAAACATTACAATTGATGAAACAAAGTTGATGATGAATCTATGGCAAAGGCTGCAACAACCAACTAGTCAGCTTATAATAAAAAAAACATCAACAAACAAGAAAGTTCAATACCCAAAAAAGATTTAAAAAAAAAAAAAAAAGAAAGAAACTGAGCTCAATTTGTCATCTCTAGCTTCAAAATAAATTTTTTTTTATGGGAAATCATTATTATTATATATCCGGATCAAGTTTCCCTATAATAATCTTCCAACCAACAACAATTCTGAAATCTGGGCCTCAAACATTTTTGAGGGTAGGAATTATATTTTATATTTTATATTTTTAAGAAAATTTTAAAAATTATAAAAAGGGTCTAAAAAGAAAAAAAATTCATTTTAAAAGAATTAGGGAATTAAGCGCCTGCCAATCTTTGACTCACCCCTAATCAATAACTTAATCTACCTCTTTTAAAAAAAGTTTATATAAAAAATAGGTGTTAAAACTATGTAGTTTTTATTTTTTGGTGAATGTAATTTTTCTCATTTTCAATATCTAAAAATTCTTTTCTTAAAGTACATGAAATTTTTAATTAAATAAAAATATTTAAAATTTATTTATTTAACAAAATAAATAAATAAAATTAAAAATAACAGTTGCATCTCTCTCTTTGACTCTCCCTCCCCTTCCTCCTCCTCCTTAGTCACGCGTGAAATCATAAACCCATGGCCTTGAAACGTAGAAAAGGGAGTTTTCTTTCTGCCATTTCTTTCCTTGAGTTTTTAATATTGAAAATGGAGGTTTGTTTTAATTGGAGAAATTTGAAATTTAGATAAAAAATTTGTAAAAATTTCTTTGCAGAAAAGATGAAGATGTCAATTTTATTTACATTCCTGTCAATTTAATTTTCTCTTTTAAGATATTTTCTTATGAGACATTATAAAAGATGAGAAAATTATTTTTGTATGTAAATTGAAAACTTTAAAAAAGTATTAAGAAAAAATTAACCATACCTACTCCTTCCTCCTACTTAATTTTCTCTATTACTCCTACATATTTTTTTCCTAATTTTATTTTTAATATGCATGTTTTATCATCTCTATAGTGTATTGTTTACCTATTATATTTATTCATTATTATTTTCTCTTTTCTTTTCAGTATATTAATTAAAAATTTAATTTTATTATAGTCTCTGTGAATATTTACAAGTAATAGGAATTTTTTTTTAAAAGTTTAGGTTTAGCTCACTGATTTAATCATAACTTTTTCTTTATTTTTTTTTGCATAATTTACCTTTATATTATTTATAGTTTGTTTTAGAGCAATACTAGAAATCAATTTCTTTATATATATATATATATATATATATATATATATATATATATATATATATATATATATATTCATATGAGTGAGCATTTAGTTAAAACAAAACATGATTTCAAATGTTTTTAAAATTTATTCTAAAACTAGACTATGTATACATGTAATTTTATATATGCATTATTATATATAGAAAATATATGCAAGACAAAATTGAAATAATTTTGCTTTTAATTAAAATTATAAATTTAAAAATAATTTAAAAACTATCAATTAAGTTTTATTATTAAATATTTATTTCAAATATTTGTTAAAAATAAATTTTATTGTAAAACTTAAACACATGAATATTACCTTTTATTTAATAAAGGTAAATTTGTAAATTATCATTACATTTATAGGAAAGTATTTAGAGAGCCAAACGTGATAATTAACCTTCCTAAGATTTTAATTAATACCTTTTAATGTATACCAAACGTTATAAAGTAATATTCTTGATAATCACATTCCCAACAATCTATTTCGAGGAATTATATTCCATTGAAATCATAATATAATAAAACATCAAAGGCTACTTTAAGAATTACTTTTTTACAAACCAAAGAAAGTTATTTCGGGGAAAGTTATTTTTCTATTAATATATAAAAAGATAAAATTAATTAATATATTTTTTTGAAGTTGATTAATTTCTTTATCTTAAAAAATAGTTTTGTCTTGAATGGGTCTTAAAGCATTGTATGATTATTTTGGATGAAAATTTTAGGTGAAATTATACCATAATTTCTATACTAATTTTTTTGAATTCTACTTTTTTATTTTTGGGCCTCACCGTTTGTTGGATTCTGATCATTAAACAAAAGTTAGTCTTCCCTGTTTTCACATTTTCCTTACCAAAATCATAAAACCAACATCCAAATTTCAGCTCTATTCAACCTCCAAAAAATGGCTTGATTTACAATTATTTGAAATTTCCTTCGCTAAGGACAGATATATTGTTCTATCACAGCCTTAATAATACCATTCTTTAGTTTCATTATATGTTTTGTAACAGCTAATACAATATTCTATTTCCAATATATTTCACTAGTTTTATGTTTTGTTGGTGGATGTCTTACGTATTCTTCCTTTTGTTAGATTTTATTAAAATAAATCTACAATATAACTTAATAAACTAGGATCTATCATATCAAATCATCAAGAATAAATTAAGAACAAAACTAGATGCGGAAGCGTACCTGAATCCATGGATTCCTTGAAATTTTTTAGATCTTGGGGATTTGATCTTCCAACTTAGCACGCAAGAAATTCAGAGAATATTTGCTCTCTCTTTCCTAATGATGGGATATTAGAAAAGATATCATGTGTGTAATTTGGGGACCATAACCCTAATATTTATAACCTTAGCATATTAGTTCTAATCAAATTCTAATTAGCCCATCATTAATTAGAATTTGATTAGAAGAGTATCTACACATATTTGACCCATACTTTATTTATTTAATAATTAAAAGCCCAATAAAATTCTAACCAAATTAGATCACTTTTAACTTGGGCTAACCTATCATGATAGTAAATAATAACATGTAATTATCCTTATTATATATGTGATGTCCAAATTTTTCAACACCTTTCACTCACTGCAATGCAATAAATTCTAAGTTAACTATTAAAATAGTTACTTTTGTCTGCCTTATGTTTTATTTTAGTTACTTATGTTTGAAATATTACGTTTTAGTCCCTAGGCCATTAATTGTTGCTAACGGTGTAACGGTAAGTTGACGTGTCACATTAAATTATTATTTCAAATGAAAATTTTAGGTTAAATTATACACTTGGTCCTCATATTTTTTCATTTTGAGCAATTTAATTTCTTTTTATTTTATGTTCTTTCAACTTTCTTTCTTTTTTTCTTTATTTTTCATCATCTTCTACTTCTTTCTCTACTTTCCTCCCTTCTCTATTACTTTTAACATAGTTTTTCTATGTTTTCCATCCATCAAAACTAGTCCTTATACTTTATGAAGGTTCCTTTCCCTTAGAACCATATTGTTGTCTTCAACAATATTCACACCACTTGCATACATTTTATGAAGGTTAAATATAAGTTCATGATTGCATCATAAAATAATCGAACACATTTCATCTTTAGTAGAACAATAAAATTGATCTTCTTTGTCATCATTCAGACAAGTGTTGGGTTTGTTCAAAATTGCATTATCACCTTGGACTTCATCACTAACTTTATCATTCAAAAAGCAAAGTTGGCTCTCAGGTTCCTCTGTTGTTACTTGACTTAGATGGCTAACATAGTTTTACTGATCATTTTCATTCACATTTTGGAATTTGCCACAGCCAATAAATCTCATTTTTGCAGTTATAAAGCTAGATTCTGAGTTCCTCTCGAGCTACCAAAAAGGGACAAGTTATACTTTGGGAGAGAAAGAATCCTCCCTAAGGATTTAGAAACCTTTTTGCATGAAAGATCCACATTTTCATCCCTATTTATTATCATCTCGGATAGATGTTTCTTCACCTTGATATAGAGGTTATAATGTCGGGAAAAGTCAATAGTCTCAAATTTTGTGCCTAATTTGGAGCCTTTTAGCTTACTTGGCTTTTCTCCTTTTTTGACATCGAAAGATGACATCATGATTCTTTCAACAAAGAAGTGATCTTTAGTTGGAGAACTCATCCTAGTATGTCCCTAACTCCTCTATTGTTCCCTGGACTTTGCTGCTTGCTCAATAATCTTCCAGATATACCATCGGCAGGGTTTCTTTGTTGCTCCTTATTGGAAAATATTGAGTGGAGAAGATAGATCCGGAGACGATATTAAATTAAACAGTAGACTCCGAGGCACGGGTGACGCTTTCTAAAGAGAACTGTTTGCCCCCACACAAAGTTGCTAGAGGAATAAGACAAATGTCCTCCAAGGATATAACAAAGCTTTTGAATTTCCTTTTATTAGCAAAATCGAGGAATTTCCTAACTCTTACTCTAATTTCTGAAAACAAGATTGATTGTAATTGTATTTTTTTTTAGCACCATAGACCCTTTATTTATATACACTCAATGAACATTATTTTGAAGAGTCACAACCCTTTACATTTGATTTCCCTTGGATATACTTCTTAGAAAAACATGTCTCATGGAATTAAATGTATCCTTTGAATAAATCACCACTTTCTAATAAGTGCTCATGCATAATTATGAATTTTCAATCTATAATTTCCAACACTCCCTTCCCATGGCATGTTTCCACTTTCTTTTGATTTCAAAAAGAAAATAGTGGGAATCACCTTCATAAAGTATAAGGATTGGTTTTAAGAAATGTAAAATATAGAAAAACTACCTTAAAAGAAATAGAGAAGAGAGGAAAACAAAGGGAGAAGCAAAAGAGAATGAAAAATAAAAGGAAAGTTAAAATATTAGAAAAGAAAAAAAATTACTCAAAACGAAAAAATATGGGGACCAATTGTATAATTTAACCTAAAATTTTTGTTTGAAATGATGATTTAACGTGCCAAATCAATTTACCGTTAACGACAATTAATGATTCAGTGACTAAAATGCTACAACATGATATCGTAAGTGACTAAAACATAACGTTTCGCATATAAATGACTAAAATGTAACCTAAAGTAAACAAAAGTGACTATTTTAGTAGTTTACCCATAAATTATTGAACACTGATCTCATATTTCTGGTTTTTCTTCTTGTCTGAATAATAATACCACCAAATTGATTGCATGAGGAAACCACCATTTAAGAGTGGTTGAAGAATCTGAACGGTGAAGAGATAGTGAAGACACCAGTGATGGTGATGATTACTGGTCGGAGTTTGAAAGATCAAAATTTGGATGTTGATTTCATGATTTTTGAACGGTTTTCAAGTAAGACTAACCAAAAAAGTAAAAAAGGGGAAATGAGCTTTCGTACCGTGTCGGTGAGGCCAAAATAAAGAAATAAAGGAAAAAGGAAAAAAAAAAAAAAATATATATATATATATATATATATATATAATGATTAGTGGACAGTTTGATTTAAAATTTATCTGAAATAATAATATAACATGTCACGTTATCTTGACCCGTTACACCATTAATAATAATATTTAATAATTTAATGATCAAAATATAACAAAACGACAATATTAGTGATCATATAGTATCATTTTAAAATTCGATCAACAAACATATTTTAAACCAACTAAATATTTGTCAAAAAGATACATATTTTCATTGAGTTTTCTTTCAGCTGTTACTTTTGAGTTATTACTTCTCAATTTCTGAATAAAATTTTAAGAAAAAAAGCTTCCTTTTTTTATTAGTAGGAATAAAAATGTTGAAAGCATACCCAGATTTTAATTAATTTATTTTTTAGTTGATACCTATGCAAAGGGCTCAATCGTGACTCGCCGAGTTAATGCGTTCAAGAATTAAAAAAACAGAAATCAAACTGATCAAGGTTGCCTTTGCCACTTTCCTAGTCAAATAGGAAGGAAGCAACATGAGAATGATTATTGTCAAACACTTAGTCCACATGGTAATTATTCCAACATCACTTGCATATTCACAGAAAAACCACGAAAACATAGCATATTTGCAAGCTCTCCCCTTGCTTGCTTGCTTAAGTCCAACAAGTGAAACATACACAATATTCCACCATCATCATCATCATCATCATCATCATCATCTAGTAACCTCCCTGTATGTAAGCATTCAAGCGGTCCAGCTCTGCACGGTGCTCGCTCACCACAGCACGAACCACATCTCCAATGGAAACCATGCCTACCATTTCCTTCTCATTGATCACTGGAATGTGTCTGATTCGGTTATCTGCAGAAATTACATAGGTTACTACTAGCTTGACAATTAACAGCCCAGTGAACACCAAAAACGGATGTCGTAGAAGATCATATTACCTGTCATCAATTGCATTGCTTGCAGAACTTTGGTCTCAGGTGTGACCGTGATGAGCTTGTTCTACAACCATCATTTAATAAAATCTTAGAATTGGTATAAATGTACATCTAAACAATCGACCATATATGATAGAAGTAAACCTATAAATTTACTCGAATAAAAGCAAAAACAATACCTCTTCAGTCATGATGTCCCCAACTTTAGTTGACTTGGATGATCTTCCATGTACTATTATCTTCCTAAGATAATCTGAAAGTACAAAATCAAATAGCAAAAATTAACTTATCAAAATCCTTCAAGATCTCTTCCTCTTGATAGCTGAGAAAGGCAAAATGAAGCAAACTATAATCTTAGCCAAGCCAAAAGACTGTTATGGGGGTTATAAATTTGGTATGTGCAATACTCAAGAAAAAGGGGCAGTATGTGATTCTTTGACATGACAAAGAGCTGAAGGAAGAATCCAGACCAAATAATGGTAATAAATGCATTCAATGGCAAAGGTGAAGGAGTAAGAAACAGATAGAAAAAGGGTGACATTAAGATGGAACAAGGCAACTATCAGCATGCTTTAGCCTATAGAGGGTTTAGTTTTGTCTAATCTCTCCAACTAATAGTATTATAGGACAAATAATACAAAAAGTCCTAGTATAGTTAGCTATGTTACTTGGCTCAGGTGTTAGTGTCAGATACGAGTATGTTTCCAATGCAAGCATCTTCAATTTTTCATGATTCCAGATCTTTCAAGGATCATATCCCCGTACCCATATACGAATATGGGTCAGACATGTATATCAACAGACACAAGTAGCTCAAGGAAAATATATAAGTCTGAACAACATAAATGAGTAGATTGCGAATGTTGTGAATCCCAGTAGATTATACAAAGAATACTAAATCCTTCATTCATTGAAAATTTCTAGTCTCCGTGCATGCTAACTACCTCTCTCTGTGATGATACCCGCAATTGATTTCTGCTCTCCAGGTTTAACAACCACCAGAGCACCAACATTGTGTTGAGTCATCTGAAACAGATAGGAGGTAAATAAGCAGGCAAATCAAGTATTCTTGAAAAAGTTGAGAATATATGGAAATGGAAAAGATGCCTACCGATTTCACAGCATCGTACACAGAGTCATCCGTAGTGCACCAAAGCCAGGATCCATCCGCACCTTTGCCTTTGGCTTTCAAAACGTCTGAAATAGTGGTGCTCTCGAAGCCATGTTCTTCCATACTAGCAGATGTAAGTGATCTGGAAAACATAACGGGTCGCATAACCGGATTGGCAACCCGAATGCGATGCAAGATCGCATTTTTCACAGTATTTCCGTGCACCGAAAAAGCTCGAACTGCCCGTTGCATTCTACCTATTACAATTGATCAGTTAAAAACCAAGCAGAGACTGTGGATGTTACATAACAAAATAATCAAATTGTTTCTTTAAACAATAAAGATTCTTGAATATCAGTCCAAAGAGTAAAGAAGATTTAATCAAGTTACTTGAGCTTTGCCTCTAAGTTGTAAATGAAAAACAAGGATATCTCAGCTGAAACAAAGGAAGATCCACCATGGAAAAGGAACTCAACAGTACCAAAAAAATAAAATAATAAAGCAGTCAAATTGAAATTGAAAGCCAAAACATAAAAAGAAAAGATAGATTAGAAGAGACCTGAAAGAAGGAGGGGATTGAAAAAAGAAAAGAGAGGGAGGCGAAAGATAAATGAACCCTAGAAAAGCGGTTTAGCCAACAGAGTGAGTGAAAAGATAAAACCAACTACGAGATTCCGCAAAGCCACTCTCCAAACTGTTTAATACACATATTTTCAGACACCTAGGATTTCGCTACAGACAATTCACCAAATGGAACTTAACTATAATTGAATTTAATAAATAAATAAATTTATTTTTATTCTTTCAGTTTCGCTGACAAAATAGATTAAAATAACGGTAGTGTGCTTGTACACAGTCGACCTTATCCAAAAACACCCAATTCCAATTTGGGTTGATTTCCAGATCTGAAATTGGAAATTGCGTCTGCCCTTTAAGCTTTTCAAATTTCTCCTTATATTTATGGTGTTTTTATATAAATTAAGGGCTCCAAAATTTTTAATTTTCAGTTGGATCTGCTTCATTTTTTTTTAAAAAAAGAAGAAAGAAAGGTTAATGAAAGGAAATGATATATGTATATACTTATTTTTAGGTTAATGAAAGGAAATGATATATGTATATACTTATTTTTTATAATTAAAATTAATAAAGAAAATTTTACCAAGCTTCATTTGGATGTTGGTTGATACATCATTCCAAAAAAAAAAAAAAATTCAATTCAAAATTAATATTTTCAATCGATAGAATTTTTCTATAAAAACTGTAGACTATATTTTTTATAATTTATACTTTATATTTATAAAAATATCTAATTATATTTAGTAAAATTTTAATTAATATATTAAATAATTTTATAATTTAAATTCAATACTTGTTATGCTTATTTTTTTAATTTATCAAATAACACCTTAGTTAAACTGTTAAAAAAAGAGAGAGTAAATGATGGGTTATAAGTATTATTTTTCTAAACATATCTTTTTTATATAATAATTTATGTAAAAGATTGGTAGGATAAAAAGTATATTTCATATTTTAAAGTAAATATTATTTTCCTTTCCCATCTTTTTTTCTCACATTGAAGTTTTAAGAAAAAAAAAAAAAAAACAAAGTAATTCAAAGGAAAGTAAAGGATATTCAACTTTTTTTTTTTTTACTTTGCTTTGCTTAAATAAAAAAAAACATTATCCAAACATAGGATTAGAGGTATTCAATGAGAATAGAATCGGAATGTAATGGTATGACATAGTCTTACTTGTTAAATATATTAGATCAATATTAGTATTATAATATTTGATTGAATAAAATAATATCATGGAATAGACAAAAAAATAAATATATAATGGAATTATTACACATTAACTAAAAAGTCTAATAATAAAATTTAAATAAATTTTGATAAAATTAAAATACATAAATATTTTATTAGTTTTTCTTATAAACACTATTAAATATAATTAATAAATTAAACTTCAAATATTTTCATAAGTATATTAAAAGCATCATTCTTTAAATATAAAAATATTTTTTTTCCATTTCTTATTTATTCTATTATTAAATATGTATTATCAATTATATTTAAACATTGCTTATATATATATATATATAATTGGTTCTTTCTCATGCAATGCACGGTTAAATTGTAAATTTGCTGGCCAAGTAATTGAGAACAAACCCCAATCCTCTTTTGCAGAACCGCAAGAGGCAATAGCATATGACACACTCTTCTAACCACTTCGACACCTGAGACCGATTGAAGAATTCACAATACGCTTATTATGAAGATTAGCATATGTAGGAGCATAGCTTAGAATAAAACGCCAATTTTTTATCTTTAATTTTGGGGGAACTTTTAGCCTCCAGAGTTTGTTGTAAATTTCCTTTTGTTCCCTGTTTTGATTAGTTTCCATACGATTTGAAACCAAAATCTTGTAACAACTTCGAACCGAATAGTCGTCGGCGTTCTCTGCTTGCCACATGAGGAAATCTTCCTGGGTATTGTTGGACAGAGGCATGCACAGAATGGCCTTTGCTTATGATAGCTTAAAAATTCCTTTTACCAGTTCCTCATTCCATTTTGTGTGTGTGGTCGATAAGATCTGCTACATATTCAATTATGTTGTTAACCGCAGTTTCATTTATTTTGTATCCCGCAAATCTTGGAAGCCATTTATTGTTCCAAATGGATATGCTTCTCCCCGAGCCAACATTCCATCTCGTGCCCTCTTCCAAGAGTTCCCTTGTCGCCTTGGTACTTTGCCATACATAGGAAGGGTAAGCCCTTAGTCTTGCATGTCAAAAATTTGAGTTTGGGTAGCATTTTGCTTTGAGTATGCATGCAACTAATGAATATGGATTATGAACAAGACGCGAACCCTGTTTCGCAAGCAATGCTATGTTAAATTTCGCTAAATTGTTGAATCCCAACCCTCCATCCTCCTTCAAATAGCACATATCAGCCCATTTACACAAATGCAAACCTTTCCTATTATGGGACTTTTGCCATCAAAATTTACTCATAATGTTTTCCAATTCCTCGCAAAGAGTTTTTGGCAACAAAAATAAGACATAGAATAGGTCGGAATAGATTGCAAAACAACTTTTATAAAAATATATTTACCTCCTTATAACAACATTCAAACTCCCAAACTGTTAATTTTACTTTGCATTCAATCTTTGTGTTGGAAAAAAACTGGCTCAAAAACAATTTTCTTACATAGCGGGAAATTACAATTTTGAAAACTGAGCTGGTTTATGATATTTATAGCAATACACCATTTACTAAAATCACACATGTGTTTTCAACTAGATAGATCCTTTTCGTTCTCGGCTTTCAACCAAACAACCTTCTCTGCTATTTTCGTACCATGAATCACTTCGAGTGTGGGCTCGAACAAATTTGAATCAAACACGGAACCAGAAATTATTTACTTTACTTTCAATGGGAAAACAAATCTCTTTTTAATAGAAACCGATAGAATTGTTATTTCAAAATATAGATTGTATACTTAGAAAATAAATTATCACTATTTTCAGGCAAAATAACAATATCTCAAAGTTGTATATTTAGTACTACTGGTTCCATCTATTTATAGGGAGAAGAGATGAAATTCTTATTGAGCTATAGAAGTCTATTTCAATGAA
This sequence comes from Gossypium anomalum, assembly GCA_025698475.1. Classification (NCBI taxonomy): domain Eukaryota; kingdom Viridiplantae; phylum Streptophyta; class Magnoliopsida; order Malvales; family Malvaceae; genus Gossypium; species Gossypium anomalum. The sequence goes on along the minus strand of CM046968.1, from coordinate 70,205,364 downwards.
AAATGAACTCCTAGTCTAACTAGGATTAGGTGGGGCGACAACCCTAGCTAAATAAACTAGGGTTTGTCGCCTAATGTATTAATTATGGGAGGCTTTTCAGTCTCTCTTGTATTGGGTCTAATTACAAATACTTCCTAAACTTTTAACCCAATACTTTATAATTCAATCCAATCCGATACGTATTTTTCTATTTCCTAAAATAAATATCTTAAATTAAATTAAATTAATTAGCTAATTCTCAATTAAATAATTTTCTCAACCCAATTCTAATTCTGTTAAAACCATGACAATTTTACCGTAAAAAATCTCTAAGAAAATATATTTAATATTTCTACATTCAACGAATTCACTATGATCAATTAATTTATTTCCATTTTCAAAATTCAATTATTTAATCAATCAATTAAATAATAATTCAAAAAACCATAAATTAATTATTTAAGTTATTTTCATTTAGAGAAACCCACATTCATTTCCAAATGTTTCCCATTTCTCTAACTTTATCATTTCTGTTCATTTGATTCAACATGCAATTCATTTCTGGTTTCAACGTGCTAGCAGAGGCACAGATTGGACATATGCAATTGGGGCTCAAATCATTTACAATTAAGTTTTAACTTTTCGTTTATTAATTATAAACTTATTTAGTCACAAAGCCATTCCACTATAGCAATGTGTTAGCTCGAATAATCAATCCGAAATCACCAAAAGAAGGGGTGAATTAGCTTTTAAAAAATTGTGGAAGATTGAAAAAAGTATAGAACAAATGAACACAACGATTTAGAGTGGTTCGACCCCAATTGCCCACTCCACTACCTTAACTTTTCACTACTAAGAATTTTTCCAAATTCGCTAATTTAACTAACCTTTGAGGATAATGTTTAACCTTATAACTCCCTTAAGGTTTCTACCCAAACCTTAAGATAAAACCCTCTCAAAAAGTGTTACAACTAAGCAAACTAAGAAGTAATCCTTAAAAGATTGGATTGTTTATCAATTTAGCACAAATGAAATAATAAAACACTTGAGCTAAATAAACAAACAATGGAAGCTCACAAGTGTGTACAAGAAAATCATGAAAACTTTAAGCACAAAGGTTGATTGATTGAAATTTTTGCTTGGATAATCTCTCTTATTATTGTAGACCCTTTGGAGGTTGATATTTATACTCTTTAATTGATTTCCAACCTTTGTGGTTGTTGGAATATTGAATAGAGTCGTTTGGGATAAAAATATCAATGCATTAATGTCACTTGCAACAACAGGTGTCAATACTTTTTCTACAAGTATCGACACTATAAGCATTCAATGCCTAATTTAGTGATAATTGGAGCCATCAATATTGATATAAGGGGAATTTTATTGATAGCAAATATAAGGTATCGATTTCAAATCGATACTTAATAAATCCTTTGGAAGTCAGAATGCCAAGTTTGAAAAATTGTTTAACTAACTTGGCCTTAAAATATTTTCTAAGTATGAGTCCAACAAATTTTCTTTTTAGGTATCATTTGAAATGAAATTTTTGCCAAGTTTTGTTTAAAATGATTTTTATTCAAAACATAATATTTGTTATATCAAAATAATTTTCCAAGTAAAGTTTGGTTCAACAATCTCTCTCTTTTTTGATATAACAAAACATTTTGGTAAATTCAGTTTTGAATAAGTTTGCTCCCCTTTCTAAAAATAATTTTCAATTTAAGGCTTAGAAAAATTTGTCATTCATTATCAAAATTTGGCATTCATTTATAAATTGGTCATTCATTTTCAGTTAAAGACATTTCAGAAACTTATTCATTAAATTTGTAATTTGGCATAAGCACCAATAATCAATCATTCACCAAAATTTACTTTTCTCTTTCCCCCCCTTTTTTTATATAAAAAAAGCAACAAGTAAAGCTTAAGAGAGAGATATTGTTAGTTCAATAAAAGGAAACAATTGAGAACAATTGGAACTAACATGTGAAACAAAAACTTCAAAGTATTTAAACATACTAGATAAACATTAAGTGTAGTCATTCATAGTAATAGGAAACAAAGTCAAACTAAACTAATGATGCAAATGAAAGATGTATGAGAATGAAAATGCTAGTCTAATCTTCTTGAGGAGAAGGCGACAATGGAGGATAAATTAAGCCATTTGATCCTCCAATTAAGACATCTTAGAGCCCAAACTATGAAATGCATCGTTAACCTCAACTCGAAAACCTCAAAATTCATCGCCCAAAGAATTAATGGCACCAAATATAGTGGTGGCCTCGACGAAAAAATGAGCAATTTATGAAGAACCAACCAAAGGAGTAGGTGGAGGAAGAACATACTCGGGAGGAGGAGGAACCTCATCGTGACCTCCCTCAACATATTCATTGTGACCTTCCTCAACATCTTTATCTTTATGAGTTGCTAGTTGGACATTCTTGACTCATTCGCCAGTGTGTGAATCCTTCTTATATCTAGCATGATGAAGGGCAGCAAAGTAAAGAGGAGTAGGCGAGGCAAAAGAAGGGTTACCTCAGGTTGGGATTTTTAAACATTTAAAAATGTAAGAAAGATACATTCCAAATGGTAAAGCAAGGGTGTTGGTAAGCTCCTTACCAATGTCCTTAGTAATGTCATTAAACATGATAAGTGCGAGGTTGAGATGCCTATTGTTTTGAAAATAACCAAGCCACCAATAATCGATGGATTAAATAATAACATGGTTAGAAATCAAACATAATATCCATGTAAGAATTAAATGTGAAAACGATCATGAATATTGTGCTCGGATGCGTTCGAGCTCGGAATGGTCAAGGTCGAATTATAAGGGCTTTTCTCATTTGACATGCCACCAAGCGGAAGTTTTAAAAAATCTCTAAAATTTTCTACGGTGAGACGTATAAGAGTATTCATTAAATAAGGATTGATAGCAACAACAGTCTCACTCATTTCATCATAATTAAGCAAGGCACTCAAATAGGATGCTCGAACAAGATTGGCATAGGTTTGAGAGCGGATTTTACAAAAATCAACCCAATGCCATTCAGCCAAAGTAGGAAGATAGGAAAAATTAAAATCGATTAAAGAATCAAAATTGAGTGGCCAAGAAACATTTGCATTGCGAGCAGAAAAATAAGTGTTAAAACAATAACATCCATCAAAGTTTTTAAAACAATCATTATTGATTTGAAGACGTTTCTTTAAAGGCATACTAGCTAAATGGATACAACGGCCCCTTTCTTATCCCCTTTTTCACTCACATTGTTCCTCCTCCTTTCTTTTTCTTCCCCTAGTTTCACTTCTTGCCATCTTTCTCCCCCTTTCACCATTGTATGTCGTCCCTAGTAAGTAAAAAAAAAATAATAATTGTTTTGTTTTCATTTTCTTTTCCCTCTCCTCTCATATTTTTCTCTCCTCCTCCTTTTATGCCACCACATTTCTCTTTTGCACCATTTCCACCACTGTTATCCATCACCGCACCACCAACTAACCACCATATCACCATATTCTCTTCTCTTTATTTACTCCAACGTTGGACTTCCACTGTCGTCGCCACTACCCTTTTTTCTCATTTTTCCCCATCTTTTCATTTCTTTGTCATAACCAAACTATTATCACTTATTGAATAATAATCTTACTCACTATTACTTGTTTTGATTTCTCTATAGCCGCCCCTCCTTCATCACTTTTGCAAAATTCTCTAATTAAATCATAGTCTCCGATTTAACCCAATATAGAGTAACTAAAGATATGTTCATCAATCTCAATCCTTTTTTTTAATATATGAGCCGAATTTGTGACTAATATTTGTGTAGCATATTTACGTGAAGGATCCAATCCATACCGTTTGGATTTGCTTTAGTGCAAAGGAAGTTCTTAGATCTTCATTGATGATTAATAGAGTAAGTTCCTCAAAACAATTTCATAAGAGAACTATTTTGGACTAAAACTGAAACTAATGTGTGTTCCTTTGTTGCCGTACTATTATTCCTTGATTAGATCAAGCGAGATTTGATTAGAACTGTATCGTTAAAGTGGGGAAGATTTGATCTAGTGTCACGAGACCCATAATTCAAGTGTGGGTTTTAACCTATTGATGTAGTGTATGATTCATTCATAAAATTCATGTAATTATTGATTACTATAAGTAACTATTTAAATATGCTTTGAAATATTGACTAAGAAAATACACTAAGTATTCTTGGTGATTAATAAAATCCTTTATTAGGATTGAATTCAAGTAAGTACCTCAGATCTGATGAACCTGTAATGCCATATGTGTTCGTGCGTTATTGTATAACTTGGTGATATTTCGCATAATATGTCATATTAAAACATGATACTGATCTGATAGAGACTAATTACATGATAGATCATGTATATTATTACTAAAATTTTAGTCACATGTTAAAAATATGGTTTATGCTATTGTTAACACTAAAAGCATCATTAAATGCGCCCATTTTATCGTTTTACCGAGTGCACGATATTTCAAGCCACTATTTCTATTACTGACCGCATGTCTAAATCATGCCTACTGATTCTGCTACTGATTGCATGTTTTAGTCATGCTTATTGTATTGCTCTGTATCACTAAAAACATGTCATACTATATTTGGGTTGGGATAATTTTGTAAAGAGGAAGTATTGGCAACTTGTATACAATTCTGATGGCTTGTCCACAATACTGGCAGCTTCTTTACAATATTGGCAGTTTATCTGCATTATTGGTGGCTTGTCCACATTAGTGGTAGTTCATCTGTAACACTAGTGGCTTGCACACAATTCTAACAGTTTTTTACATTACTGGTGGCTTGTCCACAAACAGATGTGTTATTGGCCGGATGAGTTGTGGGGAACTCATATTATGGTATGTAGCGGAGTTAGGTGGGACATTTTTTTTTTAAAACACTGCATTAACATGTTCATGCTTAACGCCCCAAAAAAATCTCTTATACTTATTTTTGTGTGTTTGTGATATAAACCTGTATCTGCTTCAGTGGTTATGTGTGATGGGGGTGTTTGAGAAGTTTTAGGTTCAAGCCTTGTCTTGAACTAAATTTTTGTTTTAATTGAATAAAGAATTGCTTTTGTTTAGTAGGCTTATAGTTAAAAGTTTGTAAAAATATGTTAGAATGGGCCTGCTGGTCTGGTGGATAAGTGGTGTGTTAAAATGCTAAGAGGTCTTAGGTTCGAGCTGTACTTGGGTATTATTTTTGCTGCTTATGGTGTGTAAGAGTTTGAGGTATGGTAAAATGCTGAGTGTTTGAGGCGTGTGGGGAAGTAGTGGACGGTTATGGAGTGTTTGAGGGGTGTGGGGAAGTGTGGGAGCGAATTTAGGGATAAGTAGGAGGAAATTAGGGGATTATGGGGGAAAATATCCAAAATATGATCATTTTCTTTTCTTTTTTTTAAAAAAAAAGAATCAGTTTTCTCTCCATCATCCTGACGATTTCTTTCCCCATCTCTACCGTTTTCTTTCCTTAATTCCTTCCCTTGCCGCCAAATTCTGCTTCTCTTCTCCCACCATTGGTGCTTCTTTTTGGTTTCCTGGCTTCAATCTTTCGTTTGTGGCAACCTTCGTTTCGTCTGTTCGATAAGCGAAAGTAGGTAGATTTGGTTTTCCTCTCAACTTTCAGTTTCTCCTCTTTTTACTGAAAATATCTTAACGTTTTCCCTTTTCTTTCCCTAGTTGAACCTTTGCTGGGCTTCTTCCCCTTTTCGATTCTTTTCATTTCTCTTTTCTTCCTACGCATTGTCCTCTTCGCCTCTCGATAAGTTTAGTCTTGAGTAAACTTTAAACTAGGATGTGGACAAGTGTTGATATGGATTCTTTTGGTGATTAGGGTTTATCGAAGGGCTATTTATCGCTCGTCAATGTTCTGAAGGCAGGGAATTTTTGCTACTAGATTTAAGGTAATAGCTTACCGCTCGAAAGTGAATACCTTGTTTTGGGATTTGGATGTATTCGATAGTTTAATCATTTAATCAAGTGTATGTTTTTGATTTTAGGTTTCAAGAGTTCTCGGGAGTTTTAAACGTAAAAATCCAAGCAGGCATGTAACCATAACAATGAAAACGATAATCAGCGAAAAGTTAAAAAATGGGGCTATCGATGCCACACGAGCGGTGTGTTCAAAGAGACAGGTCTGTGCGATACACGGCTGGACCGAAGTGGGCCGTATGGGCCACACGGGCGTGTAGGCCCACACGGGCCAACATAGGCGTGTGAGCCCATTTTTACTTTTTTGTTGCTAAGGTTGCACAGGTCGCCCGAGACGACTATGAACCTACTGTAGGGTCGGTAAGCTTACCTAGACCCCTAATTAACTGAAATGATTGTATGACTGATATATATATTTACATGTTATTGAGCAAGATGATATTTAATGAATTGATATTGTATGCACTGTTGCCATGATATAGCATGTCATTACTGTATATTGCATTGCATTGGGTTGGGGGGTTGGTATTGTTCGAAAGAAGTGTACTGAAAGGCCTCGGGCCTAATTTATTGGTAGCTCAGCTGCAAACCACTGTTTAGTGTCGCATTCGGTACTATTTAGAGTGTAGGGATAGGTGGGTTGATTATATCCCCACATGGAGTGTAGGGTTGGACGAAGATGGAGTGTAGAGGCTGGCTGGGTAGGATTTTTTGACTATATATCTGTTACTGTACTAATTATTGATTCTGTAATGGGCCAAGGCCCTAATGCATGACTGCTTCTGTACTGAAATGGGCTAAAGCCCTAACTGGAACTGAATCTAGTACTGAAAAGGCTTAAGCCCAGACAATGAATGCATTTTGTCTGCTTTTTCTATATGGGGATTACACACTGGGTTTTCATAAACTCATCCTTCTGATTTATCTATACAGGTAATCCCTAGGCTTGGGCAGATCGGTGCGGCGGAGGACTCAGCGGTGGCCGCACAACCTTATTGACTTTATTTAGTACTTAATTATGTTTTTAAATTTTATTTGGGAATTTTATTGTAAATATGGCCTCTATGGATTTTTCTTAAATTTGGGATTGTTATTAGTTATGGATTGTAACTACTAATTTTAGGAAAACTCGAGTTTTCAAAAGAACCAAACGTTTTAACAAAATACTTACGAGTACGCAAACTATTTTAAAAGCTTCCACATAGAATAAACGTTTTGAAAGCTTACGAATGTTTAATTAACACAATATTAGAATTAATAAGTAATAATGAAAAGATTCTAAACGGGAAATGTTTTAAGCAAAGTTATAGTTTTCTAACATAAGTTACGGTTTTCAAACACACTAACATGTGACACCATCAGATTCGGCCATAACAACCAGGCCAGATTTGGGGTGTTGCACATGCATTGCATAAACTTTGTAATTCTATACTATTCGTAATATTCTGTATAGTTACTGGCTTGAGTGTAGAGGTGTGCATAGGCTAGGTCAGGATCGGGCTCGGCTCGGCCCAGTCCGAATAAAAATGCTTAAACCCAGGCTTGGCCTAAACCGGTTGTATTAATTTTTTATATAATTTTTTAAAAAATATAATACATCAAAAATACTAAAATCATTAAAATAAATATTTCCTAAAAAATTAAAAAGAAATATGTATACCTAAATAACACTAAGATAGGTGCAACTTAACAAGCAAATACCTCTAAAATAGTAACGAAGTTAACAATAAAACACAACTTATACAATATCTAAACAATAATAACAAAATAATATTAACATAATAGTGAAATGGTAGCAAAATAGTGAAAGAAAACAAGAAAATAGCAACAAAATAGTAAAAAAAAAGCAGAAAACAGTAAAAAAAATAGCAAACTTTTTTTGCATATTCAAGTCGGGTCGGGCTTAAGACAAAAAGTCTTACTCGAGACTCAGCCCATTTTCTAAACGGGCCTCTTTTTTTTTTTTGCCTAGCCCATTTTTCAGGCTTATATTTTTACCCAAACCCTCCCACTTATTAGCTCACCACTTAGTGTACTAATTTTACAGATAATCCTCAAGGTAAGGACTTGGATGTGTCTATCGGAGGAGCTTCTTGGATGATTTTAACTTTAAGTACTTTAAACTTTATTTTAATGATTATTTTGGAGCTGAAATATTTTTCTTTATGGACTATGACATGTGAGTTTATTTTTTGGCATATTTTTATTTAGATTTGCATGACTTAAAGTTTTAAATTGCTTATTCAATATTTTAATGATTATGCATGAAAAATTGGTTTTTAACGAAAATATGATTTTAACACTAATTTTCGCTGCAATATTGAAAATAAGTTTTTAATAAAATCCAACTTAGTTTTTTCTTTTGAAATAATTAATCTTTACAAGCGAAGTTTTAAGGACGCTTGATTTTTGAAATTAACATGTTTTCTCAAAATAAAGGCAAATAACTAAGTTCAATAGTTTTGAATAAAAAGGCAAATGGTTTTAAATTATGATTTAAAATACAAAAGTTTTTTTTTGTACCATTCCGGTGGCCAATGTAGTCTTCGAAATTCGGCCATAACATATAAGCTAAGTTTAAGAGGTTATATTTAGTGGTATCAGAGCCTGATTCAAAACTCAGACCGTGATTTTTATTCAAAATTTGCATGCATGTTTTAAGGGATATTTTGGGAACCATGTCACAAATAAATTTTATAAATGTTTTTTTACAAAAAAAAAAAATCCAAGGCTCCGATGCCGATATTAGATAAGTACTCTTATTATAACTATAGAAAAACTATAGACTATAAGCTGTAGTTGAACTATTAGACTGAAAACGTTCAAGGTTAATAACGAGAACTTATTTCTAAACTATAGATAATTATATAAAACTTAGACTCGCGATAACAAAATTAACACCCAATGTAACAACCCATTTTTCAGTGAAATCAGAACAATAGTTTCGGGGCCACAAATCTGAGCCGAAAATAAAATTTATTGTTATTTTATTTTATGATCCGTAATATGATAGAATTGTCATGTGAGAATTTTGATAAGAAAATTTTCTAATTATGTGTTTAATTACGAGAAGGATTAAATCGCATAAAATGCAAAAGTTGGATTCTAGTAGCTAGAAGGATCAAATAGCTATGAAATTCAAAACTTGAGGTCCTTATGTGGTAATTAGACCATTAATTAAAGTATGTAGATATTTTGGTGACTCGTCCATGTAAATTTAGAACAAGGGCAATGACTAAATTGGAATTCAACTAAATTAGTTAATTAAAAAGATGAAAAGAAAATAAAAATCATATTTTCTCATCTTCTTCCCCAAAATAAGACATGGAAACCCTAGGAGAGAGATAAGAAACTTTCATGGCCAAATTGGGTAAGTTTCCTTGTCCTATTTTTAGTAATTTTGATATTTTTGAAACCAAGATAGCCTAAACTATCTATTTAGGGGGTCAATTTGAAAAGTTATCAAGGTATAAAAATTAGGTCAATGATGTATATGCCAAAAATTTGAAATTCATGGTAGAAAATGAAAGATTGATGATAGATAAACAACTTTTACAAAGTGATTTTTCATGAAAACTTGATTTAAGGACTAAAATGAAAAATGGTGAAAATCCATGGAAAATGCTGAAATTTGTGAATTGTATGTGTTGTAAAAGTTGTATGTATATTTTGGCTAGGCTTGGATAGAGGGTCGGATTTCATGAATTTTATTTTCCGAGCCTAGGGACAAAATGGTAATTTATGGAGAAGTTAGGGGCAAAATGGTAATTTTGCCTAGGATGTAAAATTGAATGAAATTGATGTTAAATTTACTCGTATAGATCCGGATAGACCAAATTGAGAGTTAGAACGAGGAAAAAGAGGAAAATGTCAGATTAGTAGATGTTTGTACACGAACCTTGGTCGAGGTAAGTTTGTGTAACTAAATTATGTTTATTTACATGCTTTTTTTATTGTGATTATGTAAATTGTATAAATGTCATATATATGTGAAAGGATTTCATATTCGATCAAGCACGATAAATAAAAATGTTCAAATTAATTGATAATGCTCGATAGATGTTAAAAGGGTAAACGATGGAAATGTTACTTTTATGCTCGGAATGGATGTGGAATATTATCATATGAATTATTTGGATGTTAAAGATGTATGAAATGATCACATACCGAAAAATGCTTGGAAATGTTAAATCCCATTTGAATAAATGAAAATCGATGGATAAATATACTTGTCTGAAATAAATGAGGTCCTGCATTTGTTGCAGAATGGATTTAGCTTGGATGAGTAATCCTAATCACTTCATTATAGAAAGGATTTAGCCCGCATAGGTAATCTTGATATAAGTCCTCTCGAGCATATGTTATGGATTGGATTTAGCTCGGACGGGTAATCTAGATCAAGCTCTTTAGAACACATGACATAAAAAAGATTTAGTCTGAACTGGTAATCTTGTTGTATACATATGTAGCTCGAGAGTGTACTCACTGAAAATTTTACCTTAAGGGTAATATTGGACATGAATTGTCGGATTTTGATTTGTACACCTTGGGTGTACTACCTGTGTATCCATCGATATTTCGAATAAATTCAACGGGTAAGGTTCTGATAAGGGCAAAGATGAATTTAAAACAAATTGACATGGAATGATACATATGATATGAAAGTATGACATGAAAAGAATATGACATGAAATACAAGAAGATGATATTTGTATATGGAAATTACTTGATGAGAATGTTCATCCTTGATCATAGACCTGTACGTCTTGAATGTACTACTAGTTGTGTGACCTTAATACTCGAATAAAATAAGTAAAGTCCTGACATGAAATGATCTGAACTCGAAATGATCTACTATGAAGCTATACTTGTAATAATAAGAGATGGTCTATACATGTTAAATAAATACATGTTGTGGAAAGCATATGTGCATAGGAACTTGATTGTTGTTGAGCCCATACATGTCTTGATGTTACTATGGAATATATGACTAACAAGGGCAATGAGGATGTGTGCAGGGCTTTAGATCAAAGTAGTTAAATATGCCTTACTTAGTTACCTCAAATAGGATGAATGGTAAGTTAAGTACCATGTTATATGAACTTACTAAGCATTTTGTGCTTACTCTGTTTTATTTTCCCCTGTTTTAGAGTAAATCAGAAGCTCGTTGGGTTGGAAGCTTGACGGAGATCGCTCACACTATCCATCGGTCTATGTCGGTATATATATATGGTAAATTAATTATGGTTGTAATGGCATGTATAGGTTATGTTGGCCATACTGGCATAAAAATGTAAATGATTATTATAATCTAGCCATTGTAATGGCTAGTGATGATTATGTTTTGGTACATGTATATATGTATTTAAGTTCATGTTATGGTGATAACATAGGTACTATATATTGTTTGATTAAGAAAGGGGAAACAAGTATGCTTATTAAAGAGTAAGATTGTAAAAATGAATGCTTGTGATGATATATCATGTTGAATGATAGAGTTTACTTATCTTAAATGCTTGAAATGGTTGGTATTTGTATGTGTGATTCAAGTGCAGGTCATGGGTGAAATTTTGGGTGAGAAATAAAGCTAGAAATCGCTTTATTTTGTCCACATGGGCAGACACATGGGCATGTGCTAGACCATGTGTGACACACGGCCTGGTAACATGGGCATGTGGTTAGGCCGTGTGTCCCCTGTACCTTAATTTTGAGAAACAGAATGCTCAGAATTGGGTACACGGGTAGAGACACAGGCGCGTGTCTCAGCCGTGTGTGCCATACGGCCTAGAAGACGGGCGCGTGTCTTGGTCGTGTAAAACCTACACCTATTTTCAAGTTGAATTAATTAACCACACGGCCTAGTACACGGGCGTGTGGCATGGCCGTGTGTACAAGTCAGAGAGTTACATGGGGTCGAACACGGCCTCCAACGTGGGCATGTCCTAGGGTCACACGGGCGTGTCCCTTGGACCACACAGGCATGTGAGCCCTGCACCTTGGAAAAATTTTGAAAAGTCACAAAAAAATCTTAGAGGTCCCAATTAAGTCCCGACTCGATGCTAATGCTCGTATTGAGCCTCGAGGGCCCGATCAAGGAACGTTATGAATGATCTTTTGCAAATAAATAGTAATATATATAAGTTATTTGTAAATGTTTCTAAATGTTTTGGTAATACTCTGAAACCCTGTCCCGGTGGCGGATACAGGTTAAGGGTGTTATACCTAAGGTGTACGAACCCGTGGCATGCAAGCCCGTAAAGCATAAGGTCGTGTGGCCCAAATCAAGTCATCTGCATCTCAAGTGCATACCCTTGAGATCGTGGCTGAGCATGTTGAGAATGCACTTACCATTGAGGGTAGCCATCAAAAGCTTATAGATGATGTTGTATCGCAGGCTATGTTTAGGGTGCTTTAGCGGGTGGCTGGAGCCTAAACTGGATGTGGCAGTTGTGAGTTCGTGAGTGAGAGGCTTCAATCCAATGGAGCTGAGCTATTTAGGGATATTGTTGGGACGTCCCCTACCATAGTTGAATATTGGATGGAGGCTACGTAAAGGATCTTGGATAACATTGATTGTACCCTTAAGCAGAAATTAAAGGGTACTGTATCATTTCTGATGGACGAGGTTTGCCAATGCTGACAGTTCGTTATGAGGGGTATGCAGGTGGAGAGATTGACATAGGAGTACTTCCAAGAGGCTTTCTAGAAGAAATATGTGGGCACCAGATATATGGAGGTTCACAGGCTTGAATTCATTGAACTAAAGCTAGGGGATCTGTCAGTGGTTGAGAATGGGGCCAAATTCCTGAGACTCACCCGATGTGCTTAGGGGATAGTTGCGACTGAGCATGACAAGTGTGTTAGATTTGAAAATAGGTTATGGTGTGATCTGATGATGCAAGTCACTGTACACCAAGAGAGGGCTTTCAAAACTTTGGTAGAGAAAACCAAGATTGTTTAGGAAGTTAAGTGTGTGAAGCGTGAAAGAAGAGAAAAGGCTAAGGCTCCTGTTAAGAGGGATGTTGGTCCCACTATCAAGGCATCGCGACCCATTAAGCGAGCTAGAGATGATAAACCTCGGCAGAGTAGTGTGGTAGTTGGTACTAGAGGCAAGACTCTGAACTGTGCTTATTGCAGTAAGCAACACTCTGGTGATTGTTGGAGGAGGATGGATTCTTGTTTGAGGTGCAAGTCCACAGAGCATATGATTAAGGATTGTCTACAACATAATGATCAGATACAATATTTAGTGCACAATAGGGTTCAGAATCAAAAGGCTAGGCAGTAGCCTCAGAGAGGTCAGGGTCAGAACATTGCAAATTGGACTGATGCTAGGCAGCCTGCCCTTGTCTATGCGGTCAGATGCAGAGAGGATCGTGATGCAACTAATGTCATAGCAAGTACTTTTATAGTTAATTATGTTCAGTACTTCACTTTGATAGATATTGGATCTACCCACTTGTATGTTTCTTGTTTGATGGCTGATAACTATAGTCAATCCCTTAGGACAATTTGTTACTGTAAATAAGATATATAGAAGATGCCAGTTGGAAGTTTTTGGGGAAGTATTTCTGGTCAATTTGATAGAGTTTCCCTTCGGAGAATTTGATCTAATTTTGGGTGTAGACTGGTTGATGGAGCACTAAGTCAATTTAAATTGTGCTTTGTAGAGGGTTATTTTGAAGACATTGATTGGTAAGTAGATTTTGATGGTTGGTGAGCATAGAGATTATTATCTAGTGTGATCTTCACTTTAGTGACTAGGAAGTTGGTTCGCAAGGGATGTGAGGCTTATCTGGCTTATGTTTTAGACATAAGTGTAACTGTAATAGTTGTGAAAAGTATCTGTACTGTGAGGGATTTTCCTGATTTTTTTCAGAAGAGTTGTCTGGATTACCTCCAGAGTAGAAAATCAATTTTAGGATAGATCTGTTGCCTGAGACTACTCCAGTGTCCATTGCTCCCTAACTCATAGCACCTAAGAAACTTAAGGAGCTTAATGTTCAACTTCAGGGACTTTTGGACCATGGTTTCATAAGACCTAGTGTTTCACCATGGGGAGCTTCAGTCTTATTTGTCAAGAAGAAAGATGGATCTATGAGGCTTTGCATTGATTACTGGCAACTGAACAAGTTGATCGTAAAGAACAAGTATCACTTATCAATGATTTATGACTTATTCGATCAGTTCAGAGGTACTACAGTGTTTTCTAAGATAGACTTAAGGTTCGGGTACTATCAGTTAGAGGTGAAGGAATCCAATGTACCTAAGATCACATTTAGGACTCGATATGGTCATTACGAGTTCCTGATGATGCCCTTTGGTCTTATGGATACTGCTTTCATAGACTTAATGAACCGAGTATTTTAGCTTTAACTTGACTAGTTTGTTGTAGTCTTCATCAATGACATCTTGATCTACTCTAAGTTTGAATTCGAGCATGATGAACATTTTAGGGTTATTCCACAGATTCTCTATGAGAAGAAGCTTTATACTAAGCTGAGTAAGTGTGAATTCTAGCTTAGAGAGTTGATGTTTCTGGGTTATATAGTATCTACTGAAGGTATCCGTGTTGATCTGAAGAAGATTGAGGCTATTCTGGATTAGAAACAGCCTAAAAATGTTAATGGGATCCGAAGTTTTCTTGGGTTTACCATTATTATCGGAGGTTTGTGGAATGATTTTCGTTGATTGAAGCCTCGATGACTAATCTATTGAGGAAAAGTGCTCCCTTTAAATAGATTGGGCAGTAACAAGCCAATTTTAAGAAGCTTTAGTTCATTTTGACTCAAGCATTAGTTCTGATTCAGCCCAAGTCTGGGAAGATTATGTGGTTTATAGTGATGTGTCCCATACTAGTGTTGGTTTTGTACTGATGCAAGATGGTAAGGTTGTGGCCTATGCATCGAGGTAGTTTAAATAGCATAAGTGCAATTACTCGACTTCTGACTTTAAGCTGGTGATTGTGGTTTTTGCTTTGAAAATTTGGAGGCATTATCTATATGGTGAGAACTGTATCATTTACACAGATAATAAGAGCTTTAAGTACCTTCTCTCCCAAAAATAGTTAAACTTAATGCAGTGAAGATGGATAGAGTTGCTTAAGGATTATGATTGTACCATTGAGTACCATTCAGGAAAAGCTAACATCGCAGCTGATGCACTGTGTAGGAGGCTAATGATTGATTTGAGAGTGATGTTCAGTAAGCTAAGTTTGTTTGATGATGGTGGCTTACTCGCAGAATTACAGGTAAAGCCTACTTTGGTTGATGAGATTAAGATGAAACAACCTTTAGATGTGTCTCTTTTACCTCGGATTAAGTAGATTGAGGAGGGTAAGACTACAGATTTTGGGTTCAATTCTAATGGTGTCTTGTGTTACCGTGGGAGATATTATGTGTCGGACAACAAAGATCTAAGATAGTCCATACTTCAAGAAGCGCATAGTAGCCCTTACGCTATACATCCTGGATGGAATAAGATGTATTGTGATTTGAGAGAACGTTACTGGTGGTCAGATCTGAAGCATGGGGTAATCGATTATATGGCTAAATGTTTGACATGTCAGAAGTGAAAGCTGAGCACCAGTTTTCTTCTGGCTTTTTACATACTATTATGATCGTTCAGTGAAAATGGGAGCAAGTGACTATGGATTTTATTAGTGGGTTACTCCTGGCACATCTAAGAAAGATTCAGTCTGGGTTATCGTGGATAGACTGACTAAGCTGGCTCACTTCCTACCTGTCCGTATAGATTATTATCTGCAGAAGTTGACGAGATTGTATATTTCAGAGATAGTGAGACTATATGGCGTACCAGTATCGAGTATTTTACATCAGTGTAACGCGTAGGTTTGTGCAAGTGTACACAGTCTTTATCAAGTAATAAATAAGTATCGAGTTATCGTCTCCACAAGGATTTTATTTGCGCTAAGTCATGTAATACCCCTTACCCGTATCCGATACCGGGACAAGGTACGAGGCATTACCGAACCTAAACATACACATACAAGCAAAAATTAGGCCATAAATTTTTTTTAATTCGAACTTTTCAAACACATGCATGTTGTCCCTTAATTGGGTCTACGAAGCCCAAAACAAACATCGGGATTAATTTGGGACTAAGCTGAGAGCTCTGAGAAGATTCGGGAAAACTTAGGAAATTTTCCCAAGAAACAGGTCACACGCCCGTGTGGACATAGGGACACGCCCCTGTCCTCAGGACATGTAACTTCCTGTTTATGATGTCAGCATGCAAATCGAACCACACGGCTAGGCCACAGGCCCGTGTCTCCAAGCCGTGTCCCTCACACGGTTGAGACACACGACCGTGTCTCAGCCCGCGTGGCTAACACTTAGGCTATTTTCCAAGCCATATTTCTCACCCATTTAATCATTTATCTTCACCAACATTTTAATACATTTATGAATCAATTTAAGGTATTCAACCAAGCCTTATAATTATCATCGTTTGTTCATTTCGTAGTCATATCAATCATGATAAAATCATAGTAATTTGAATCTCAAACTTACTAAATACAAGCCATACCAATGGCTAGTTACAGTTATATAATTCATAAGCCAACATTGACTAATCAATTAATATATATCAGTCATATCTCTGTAATTTAAATATATTTTCATAACAACTTATCTTGATTTCATGCTATTTCATATTTGAGCTTAAATAACTAAAGTATTTGAAATATCATCTTTATTCAAAAAGTACACATGAGATACATAATTCCATAATTATGAAAGAACATATTTATCAAACATATTCCATATTCATATATCAATGTCTCATGTCTCCTTATATCAATAATCGTCATTTTCATGAATTTTGAGTTCAATTTCATAATTATTTGTCTCGTGTTCAGTTTATTCCATATCGAAACTTTATTCATTAAATTATTTGAAATATCAATACATATCGACAGTACACTCAAGATGAATAATTATAATATCACAAATGAATTCATTCATCAACCAAGTTCTATACTCATGTCATATCAACACATACTTCCTTATATCACATAGTTCCATGTAATACTTACCAAGCTTTGTCAAATTAGTGAACATCTTACAAAATTGAGTATTTCATTTTCTCTATGCCATAGTTCAAGTATGGTCTTACACATCTTCACATAATGATGCCATAGCCCAGCTATGGTCTTACACGTAATCACATATCACATATCGATTCCATAGCCCAGCTATGGTCTTACACGGATCACATATCACATATCGATGCCATAGCCCAACTATGGTCTTACACGAATCACATATCTCACTGATGCCATATCCCAGATATGGTATTATACAATAGCATATATCACACCGATGCCATATCCCAGATATGGTCTTACACGGAAGCACATAATCACATCTCTCCGATGCCATAGCCCAGCTATGGTCTTATAAAGAAATCAAATATCACATGTTGCCATGGTCCAACCATGGTCTTTTTCGTCAATTCGTTTTAGCACAGAACGAAAGTACTCAACCCTGCATTAAATAACAAATGAAAATTTGACCCCCTTTATTAATATAAAAATTTAAAATTTAAACAAATGAAACTTAAAAATGTTTAAATCTTAATTAGAAAATTTCTTCTTAACAAATTACATTAAATTAATTCCTAAGAAAGGTTGGAGGGGTCACAACAGTTCCGCTTAAGTTCCAATCTCCTTAGACAGAAATAATTAAATGTACTAAGTTAAAAAAGTAAGTTCTAATATTTTATTTATTTACAAAACAAGTTCATGAAAAATTAAGGGTCTGTTAACTTGAACGAGGATTCAACTCGCTCAACTTCACCATCCCAGTAGTGTTTGAGACGTTGACCATTAACTTTAAACGTACCCCCGTAATTGTCGTATAATTCAATAGCTCCATAAGGATAAACTCGGTAGATGGTATAGGGTCCTTTCCATCGGGATTTAAGCTTCCCAGGAAATAACTTTAACCTTGAATTAAATAACAAAACCTTTTGACCTTCTTTAAACTCGCGAGGTCGTATATGACTATCATGCCATCTCTTTGATCTTTCTTTACACATTTTGGCATTCTCATAGGAAAACAACCTTAGCTCTTCCAACTCATCAAGTTGTAACATCCTTCTCTCACCGTCTTGCTTAAGATCAAAGTTCAACTACTTCAAAGCCTAGTGAGCTCTATTCTCCAACTCTAATGGCAAATGACATGCCTTTCCAAAGACTAACCGATAATGAGTCATTCCTAACGGTGTCTTAAATGTTGTTCGTTAGGCCCATAATGCATCATTGAGTCTTCGAGAACAATCTTTTTTGCTAGGGCGTACTACCCTTTCAAGAATACCTTTGATTTCACAGTTCACTCTTTCAACTTGCCCATTAGACTGGGGGTGATAAGCAGTAGCAATCTTGTGCTTCAAGCAACCACTTAAGCCATGTGTTCACAATGTGAGAACCTTCATCACTAATAATAGGTCTTGGTGTCCCAAATCGTGTAAACACATGTTTATGTAGGAATCGCATGACTACCTTAGCATCATTTGTAGGGTATGCTTCAGCTTCAATCCACTTAGGTACATAGTCCAAAACAACTAAGATGTATTTGTTCCCATACGAAGAAGGAAACAGGCCTAAGAAGTCAATGCCCTATACGTTGAACAATTCAATCTCCAAAATATTTGTCAAGGGCATCTCATTCCTTCTTGATATATTTCCTGTCCTTTGGCATTTATCACAGTTCTTCACATAAGCATAAGCATCTTTAAATAGTGTAGGCCAAAAGAAACCTGCTTGCAAAATCTTTGCTGCAGTACGTGAACCACCAAAGTGTCCCCTACTTGGAGATGAATGGGAAAGATACAAGATCTTAGCAATCTCACTTTCGGCTACCCATTGTCGGATTATATTATCTGCACACTGTTTAAACAAAAACGAATCCTCCCAAAAATAATACCAACTATCATGAAGGAAATTTTTTCTTTATTGGTATGTCATTCTCGAAGAATTATTCCACATGCAAGATAATTGGCAAAATCAGCAAACCAAGGTATTTCATGAATTCGACTTACCTCAAATAAGTGTTCATCTGGGAAATTCTCGTTGATAGGCACACATGATCGAGTTACCTTATCTTGCTCCAACCTCGACAGATGATCAGCTATTTGATTTTTGACACCTTTTCTGTCTTGGATCTCAAGGTCAAATTCTTGGAGTAACAGTATCCAACGAATTAGCCTCGATTTTGCATCTTTCTTCGTGACCAAGTATTTAATGGTCGCATGGTTAGTAAATACTATAACTTTGGTACCTATAAGATATGAGCAGAATTTGTCAAAAGCAAAAACTATAGCAAAGAGTTCTTTTTCAGTTACTGTATAATTGAGTTGGACTCCCGTCAAAGTTCTACTTGCATAGTAAATAGGGTGAAATACTTTGTTTCTTCTTTGACCCATCACAGCTCCGACAACATAATCACTTGCATCGCACATCAACTCAAAAGGTGAGCTCCAATCAGGTGTAACGATTATTGGGGCTGAGATTAACCCTTTTTTTAGATCTTAAAAGGCCTCCAAACATGCTTTGTTGAAATCAAGCACTATACCTTTCTCTAACAACAAACACAATGGTTTAGAAATTTTTGAAAAATCTTTGATAAACCTTTGGTAAAAACCGGCATGGCCTAAGAAACTTCTAACTCCTTTCACATTAATTGGGGCCGGTAACCTTTCAATTACGTCTACCTTTGTTTTATCGACTTCAATTCCTTTTTTTTTTAGATTTTATGCCCTAAGACAATCCCTCCCTTAACCATAAAATGACATTTTTCGCAGTTAAGTACAAGATTCGTCTCTTCGCATCTCTTTAGTACCTTAGCCAAATTACTCAAACAAATATCATAAGTGTTACCAAAAACAAAAAAAATCATCCATGAAATCCTCAACAAAATTTTCAACCATATCAGTGAATATTGCCATCATGCATCATTGAAATGTCGCAGGTGTATTGCATAAACCAAAAGGCATTCTCCTAAAAGTAAACGTACCGTATAGACAAGTAAAGGTTGTTTTATGTTGGTCTTTCGGAGCTATAACTATTTGGTTATATCCCGAATAGCCATCTAAAAAATAATAAAATTCATTACCTGCCAGTCGATCTAACATCTTATCCATAAAATGCAACGAAAAATGGTCCTTTCGAGTGGCTTTATTCAACTTTCTGTAATCAATACAGATTCTCCAACCAGTAACAGTTCTTGTTGGAATCAACTCGTTATGCTCATTTTCAACAATCGTGATTCCACCTTTCTTTGTCACACACTGCACCGGACTTACCCACGAACTATCTGAAATAGGATAGATGATTCCTGCATCTAACCATTTGATCACTTCCTTTCTCACAACTTCTTTCATAATAGGATTGAGCCTCATTTGCCCATCAATTTGAGCTCTTTCACCTTCTTCTAAAATAATTTTATGCATGCAAAAAGAAGGGCTTATACCTCGAATATCAGCTATGGTCCAACCAATTGCTTTCTTAAATTTCTTTAGAATAGCAATTAGTCACTCCTCTTGATCTTTCGTCAGTTCTGCTGAAATAATCACATGCAAAGTGGAACAGTCACATAAATAAACGTATTTCAAATGAGAAGGAAGTACCTTTAGTTTGAGTTTAGGGGGTTCTTCAATTGGCAACTTGGGTTGCACAAATTCTCTAACTTCTAACTCCAACGGTTCAAACCATGTGGATTGAATAAAATTTCTCAGATTGGCTTCCATCAAGCCATGTTTTCTTCACCTTCTTCATCCTCCAAAGGGTCAAGATCTAAGGCCTTCTCCAACAGATCTTCTTCAAAATTGCTTTCCATAGAAACTAAGGTTTCTATCTTTTTCATAACTGAACACTCTTCTGTCAGATCGGGAAATTTCATTGCTTTAAGAATGTTAAAGGTTTCCTGATTGTCTTGAACTCGCATGGTGAGTTCACCTTTTTACACATCAATTAACGTTCTTTCCGTGGCTAAGAAAGGTCTCCCAAGGATGATCGACACTTCTTTATCTGCTTCAAAATTTAAGACAATGAAATCAGTAGGAAAAATAAATTTATCGACTCTTACCAAAACATCCTCGATCTTTCCCTCGGGATATGCTAAAGATCGATCCACTAGCTGAAGCGTCACAATTGTAGGTCTTACTTCACCTATCCCTAGCATCTTGATAATAGACTTAGGCATCAAGTTGATACTCGCTCCTAAATCACACAAAGCTTTACCATAATAAGATTAACCAACATTATAGAGTATAGTAAAGCTTCATGTGTCTTTCAATTTCAGTGGCAGTTTGTTCAGCAAAAATGCACTACACTCCTTTGTTATGGGAACAGTCTCATACTCACTCAGTCGTTTCTTCTTGGACAGTATATCTTTCATAAACTTCACATAATTCGACATTTGTTCTAAAGCCTCCACCAACAGAATATTGATGTGTAACTACTTTAAAACATCCAAAAACTTCTTGAATTGCACCTCATGTTTCTGCTTGTTTTGTTGCAATCTTTGCGGATATAGAGGTGATGGAATTTTCGATTGAATCAGATAACTCTTTTGAGTAGGTAAATTTGTATCCAAAGAAGATGTTTAAGTATCTGAATTCACTAAGTTAGGATTTACCTTGTCAGTCTTTGCAAATTTTGACTCTTTTGGTATAAGAATTTCAACAGCTAGTTGATTCTTTTCAACGGGCTTATCTTCGACATCAATCAATCGGGGTTCCAAAATTTTACCACTTCGCAATGCCACTGCCTTGATATGTTCTTTACCCAAATTTCTTGGATTCTTAGTATCGTTCGGCAAGGTTCCTTGTGGTCTATTACGAAGCTCTGTATCTAACTGACCCATTTGGTTTTCCAAATTTTTTAATATTGCTGCTTGGTCTTGGATCAAAGCGTCATTCTTTGCAATGTAGCTTTCAACAAGTTCTCCAAACTATTTAATGCCTCAGCTTGAGGTGGTTGGAGCTTGCTGATTAAACCCTTGAGATTGGTTGGGTCTATGCTGTAAGAAGTTGTTGTTCGGTCTATTTCCTTGGTTGCTTCAAGAAATTTTAGGATGATTACGCCTTGAAGGATGGTAGAAGTTAGACTGGGGTCCTTGTCCACTCCTATTTTGATGTTGGTTCCCCACATAGTACACTGACTCAAGATTTGATGAACAATTCTCAAAAGAATGACCTTCCCCATAATACACAGGAAACTACTTCAAACAGACTTGGTGGCTGAGCTGCAAAATTATTAGCACTATTAACGGTAAACTGTTTTAACATAGAGGAAATAGATGATACCTGAGCTGATAACGAAGTGAGGGCGTCAACTTCATGAACTCTGACTACACTTCTTCCTGAAGTTGTTCGATTTGTTGGCCATTGATAGTTATTACTCGCGATCCTCTTGATGATCTCATAAACTTGATAAACCGTAATTTGTACATGTTTTTACCCCATGCTTAACGCATGTTATGAATGATTTTTCCTTAGAATTGGTGAATTCGATGCTCCTAATACCTTAATTTCATGTTTTATACTTAGGTAAGCATAGGAGGGTGAAAGGAACGAGAAACGGGCCAAAAACGGAGAAAATAGGACAAAGTACGAAATCAACACGGCCTGGACCTCCTCACACGAGCAGCTCACACGGCTGTGTCAATTTGGCAGAATCGAAGCATGACTCACACGGGTATAACACACGCCTGTGCCAATCTAATAGGCTCGAACACGGCCTGAAGTAATCGTACACGGGCGTGTCACACGGGCGTGTCCTTGCTGAGCCTAAGTTGAGTCTAATTCGGAAAAGGCCACTTTTGAGGGTTCTTAGTCATTCCAAAGCCTATAAATACACCCCAGAAGAGGAAGAAAAGGCGAGACAGAGAATAGGGAGTAAGGAATTACTCCAAAGAAGCCAATTGATCCATCTCAGAAGCCAGATTCACCATCAAGACTGAATATTTCTCCTCAATTTCTCTTTCAAGGGTTTTGGGTTTTCTTTATGTTTTGTATTCTTTATTATTCTGAGATGTTTTCTTACTTAGTTATGAACTAAACCCCTAAATACCTAAGGGGGATAAAACCTAAGACGAATCTTGTTATTATTTTCTGAATCGTATGATAAATATTTAACTTGTTCTTAATTTTGTGTTCTTAATTCTTGTTTTGGTATTTTAGGATATCACTTCAAGTTACTACTCTTAGTTGGAGGAGGAATAGACCCTGACTAAGAGTAACTTTGTCATAATTAAGCGGAGTTGATTGCGCCCTAGAGATAGGGTGACAAGATTTTGCCGGATTAGGGTGAAACCTAATAAGGGAGTCCATAGAACGAGTTAATGCAACCCTAGGGTGTTGATTAGAGAAAAGTCTCGGTTATTCAACCTAGGGATTAGACGTTAGGGATAATACTTAGGGATTTCTACGGAACAAGTAAAATGAATAAATCGTCCGGTTCGGAGGCAAAATAACAAGTAAAAATTTAGGTGGATTTTTCCTTAGGTATTGTCCTTAATCAATCGTTTTCCCAGAAGTAATTTCCTAATTCTATTTTCTGCAACTTCTTAGTTTAATTAATTAGTTATTTAAAACAAACCCATCTATTTATTAGGCTAGATAATAACAAAAATAGTCATTACTAGTACTTTTAGTCCTTTGGGTTCCATAATCCGGTCTTGCAAAAGCTATACTACTGTTCGATAGGTACACTTTCCTACGTCATGATAATAGTTAGTTTCAAGAGCGATTAATTATAAATTTATAAAACTTATCACCGAAAATCACGATCAAGTTTTTGGCGCCGTTGCCGGGGACTAAAATATTAGGAACACTCAACTTTTATTACTTTAGCCATTTATTTTTCTTGCAATTTAACTTTATTTTTATTTTACTAATTTCCTTTCTTCTGGCAGGCTCCTATAGTTTATGACTAGAAGAAACCCATCAGGACCACTGCTTTTTGACAAAGAGATCAATCGTACAGCTCGTAGAAACCGACGAGAAATAAGGCGAAGCTTAAGATACACAGAGGAAGAGTAAGAGGACTATATCTCAACTACAACCGAGGAGATGGTTGAAAATCAAGACAATCAGCTACCTCCAGCAATACCCGCTGAATTAGCAAATCAGAATCCTGCTCCTCGTACTATGTATGATTATGCTAAACCTAATTTATCAGGAACTAAGTTAAGTATAGTTAGGCCTACTATTGCTGTAAATAATTTGAACTGAAACCTAACACGATTCAAATGATACAGCAGTTTGTTCAGTTTGATGGTTTGTAGGATGAAAATCCCAACACTCACTTGGCAAATTATCTGGAATTTTATGACGCTTTCAAAATTAATGTCATTTCTGATGATGCCATTCGCCTTCGGCTATTCCCTTTTTCACTGAGGAACAAAGCTAAACAGTGGTTGAACTCATTACCACGAGGGTTCATCACTACTTGGGAACAAATGACTGAAAAATTTTTACTAAAATATTTTTATTGGCTAAAACGGCTAAGTTACGTAATGATATCTCTTCTTTTGTGCAGATAGACTTAGAAATACTTTACGATGCATGGGAGAGATACAAGGACCTACTGCAAAGGTGCTCTCACCACGAGTTACCTCTATGGCTGCAAGTTCAAACGTTCTACAATGGTGTGAATCCCTCGACAAGATAGATGATTGACGCAGCTGCTGGTGGAACCATCAACAGTAAAACACCTGAAGAAGCTTCCGAATTTATTGAGGAGATGTCACTAAATAACTATCAGTGGCAAGTCATGAAGACTAAGCCAACGAAAACAGCAGGCGTTTATAACGTCGACTCGGTTACTATGCTGTCAAATCAGGTAGAACTTCTAAATAAAAAGATTGATGGTTTACTTGGTTCTACGTAGGTTCACCAAGTAATGCAATGTGAAGCTAGTGGAGGTGGATCGAGTAATCCAGAATATCAACCCTATGGCCACACCATGGAGAACGAGCAATTAAATTATATGGGTAATAATCCTTGATCTCAAAATAATCCTTACAGTAATACCTATAATGCAGGTTGGAGGAATCACCCAAACTTCTCATGGGGAGGTTAAGGAAATCAGAGACCACCACCCCCCCAGGCTTCCAACAGCCACCTTATCAACAAGAGAAGAAACTGAACCTTGAGGAGATGCTATCCAAATTCATCTCGGTGTCAGAAAATTATTTTTAGAATACCGATACAACACTTAAGAATCAACAAGCATCAATTCAAGGACTCGAAACTCAGATAGGCTAGTTGTCCAAACTAATATCCAAACGATCACAAGATAGCTTGCCAAGTAACACTGAACCTAACCCAAGGGAACAGATCAACGCAATTAATGTTCAAGATAAAGAAGGATTCGTTTAGCTTGAGCCAGAATCGATGCAAGAAACTGTGGTGAGCAAAGGTAAAGGTGAGGTAGGTCATAATGAAAACAAAATGGTGAATGTAGAATATAAACCTCGTGTCCCATACCCTAACGCGATGAGGAAAGACCGCTCAGACGAACAATTCGGTAAATTCTTTAAACTTTTGAAAAAATTACATATCAACTTACCGTTTATTGAAGCTCTGTCGCAGATGCCAAATGCAATGAAATTTTTAAGAGAGCTTTTAGCAAACAAGTGAAAATTGGATGAGGAGTCGCATGTGGAGCTAAACGCAGTGTGCTCAGCTATTCTACAGAATAAGCTACCCCACAAATTGAAAGATCTAGGGAGTTTTACAATTCTTTGCTTAATTGGTAGTTTAGATGTTAGGGGCCAGTATCAACGTCATGCCTTACAAAATGTTTAAGCAACTAGGTCTCGGGAAACCTAAACAAACTAGGATGAGCATTCAATTAGCAGATAAAACCATAAGATTTCCTAGGGGTATTATTGAAGATGTACTAGTGAAAATAAATAAGTTCATATTTCTCGTTGATTTCATTGTTCTAGACATAGAGGAGGATAACAACACCCCTTTGATTTTAGGGAGGCCCTTTTTAGCAAATGCTAAAATGATTATTGATGTTGGCACAGGCGAGCTCACACTTCGAGTAGGAGACGAAACAATCACCTTCAAGCCTGCAATTCTGGCATCACATCGAACATTGAAGGTAATTGTCCACACCATTCTGCTAAAACTGATAATATGACGCAACCTACTTTGCAGGAATTGAGTCTGAAAGAAGTACATGAGCCATGTTCAAGCAATAACAGAGGACCCATCCATAAAGAACGAAGGCTGCAAATAGAGGAGCTAGATGAATAGCGGACACATAAACCGAAAACACACGATAAACCAAAACTACGCCAGAATGAGCTCGATACCTCTCCAAATCAACTTAAGGTTGGAGATAAAGTCTTTCTAGATGCCCCAGATCCTCACCTTGTCACTGCCAACCCGAATGAAGAAATCCCTCTTACGGTACTTAGTATTTTCCCATTCGGTACAGTCGAGGTAAATCATCCCAAGTTCGGCACTTTTAAGGTAAACAACACACGTCTAAAACCTTATTTTGATGAGATTGATAGCAGAAATGAGGAGTATGAACTCCTTAAACCACCATGACCATTCAACGGAGAGGTAAGTCGAGCTTAGACTATAAATAAGCGCTTCTCAGGAGGCAACTCGAGCACTAATTGTATTAACTTCTTTAAAATTTTAGTGTTTAACACCTAACCTACTAACGGAGCTCTTGAAAATAGGTACAGCACAGAGACACGGCCGAGCACATGGGCGTGCTTAGGACTGTGTGAAAATAGGGTAAAGATTTCTCCAAAACACGGGCTACAATAAATCGCCACAGCAGTGCGACGTGGCCATGGGCAAACCTGTCAAAACAACAAGGGCGTGCGACACGCCCGTGCCTTAAGATTGTGGTTGAAACTGAGAAACTAGCACGGGCGTACGACACACCCGTGCCTATCACTCATGGTCGACATAGCCAAAACAACACAGGCGTGCGCATAGGTACACGGGCGTGGGAGAAGCAAGCCACATCGCACACGGTCGTGTGTTACGACTATAAAGCCACACGGCTAAGACATACGGGCGTGTCTTAAGGCCGTGCGATGAACTTTCACCTTGCGACAAACACGGGCTGGACACGACCCACACGTGCGTGTGAGACGACCGTGCCACCTACAAAATTAGACTATTTCCCTTATTTATATTGTTATTCTTAGTTAATTTTAATTGATTCACGTATTCTTAAAACACGACTTACCTTTATGATTATTATCAGGTTATTTCTTCCTCCGAATCAGGCCTTACCTCCAGTTCTATTGTCAATTCTCGCTTTCGCCAAACTAGGGAATTCATTCATTCAACACTCAGGAAGTTTCAATTCTCTCCCTGTCTTATGATCTGATATTTTCTTATATATCTATCGTTGTACATTGAGGACAATGTACATCTTAAGTGTGGGGGGTAATCATTCATTATCTAAAAAATCCCTGAATATTGTTTTGTTCTCTTGTACATCTCTCATATCATGGTTAGGATGAATTTTGATTGACTAATGATTTGTTTTGATATGTTTTGAATTAAAACGTAGGCATTCATGCATTGATGATTTAAACTTTAAGACATTAGAAAATTAAGCATGATAAGTTGATTTTTAAGAATTTAAAACTTTAGGTTGTTTCCCCAAGTTTTGGTATTATCTTGAATTGAATTCCACAGATTTAAACATCAAAAAGCCATAATTTTTGTGAGATTTTTGAGCCTTTTGAGCATATATTAATTCTTTCATGCTCACTTTTATTATTGTTTTGAGCGTGTCAATATTGAATTGTTATTCTAGAACTTGCCTAAATATGCATGTCAAGACCACAGTATTTGATTTGATATGTCAAGATGATAGAGGCACTTAGGACTAACCCACTCATGCCATGAAAAGCCTACCTCCACGATTAACCCTTAGTAAACCCCTTTGAGCCTAACAAGCCATTCCTTGTATTACCCTCAATATTAACCCTTAACCCATTATTGTTAAAATCCCCTAAATTAATTTGATCCCTCTTTTTGTCGAGACTTGAGTTGAATAAATTGCTTAGCTATGTATTGTTTTTAATAGTTAGTCTACGTTATTTGGCTTGTTCTTAAAAAAATGTATATATATTAGCAGTGACCTTTTGTGAGCTTCATTATTCAAATTCCATGGTCAGAGAAGAAGCTATGTTGTACCCAAGTAATGATTAAATATTTTTCTAGTTAAGTAGTTTTTCAAGTCAATCTCGATTCTAACCTTTTCTTTCAGCTTGTGACCATACTCTATAACCAAGCTTCGTTACAACCCTCTAAAGACCTTTTGATTGATGTATCACCTCAATTTATAGTGGTAGAGATTTGATTTTCATATAAGCCTATGGTAATAACTTTTCATATTGACTGATGAGTGCTAATTTCATTGTGCTTAAACACTTCGAGTTATTTGAGTGAATCTTTCAGTGAGGATGTTAAACTCTATGCAATTTTGAATCAATGATAACTACTTAGATGAAGGGAGGTGCCTAAGTTTTTCATGATTAAATATTCAACTTGGAATGGTTGAAGCTTTAATGTTCTTTTAGTTGAATTCTCAATGTATGATTACTGATAAGATAGTTTGAAATATTATTGATAGGAATTATAAGTTGAGGAAAAGGAATTTTTAATTATGATTTGAGGATTTTGCTTGAGGACAAGCAAACGCTTAAGTGTGGGGGTATTTGATAAACCGTAATTTGTACATGTTTTTACCCCATGCTTAACGCATGTTATGAATGATTTTTCCTTAGAATTGGTGAATTCAATGCTTCTAATGCCTTAATTTCATGTTTTATACTTAGGTAAGCATAGGAGGGCGAAAGGAATAAGAAACGGGCCAAAAATGGAGAAAATTGGCCAAAGTACAAAATCAACACGGCCTGGACCTCCTCACACGGGCAGCTCACACGGTCGTGCCAATTTGGCAGAATCGAAGTATGACTCACACGGGTAGAACACATGCCCGTGCCAATCTAACAGGCTCGAACATGGCCTAAAGTAATCGTACACGTGCATGTCCCTACTGAGCCTAAGTTGAGTCTAATTCGGAAAAGGCCACTTTTGGGGGTTCTTAGGCATTCCAAAGCCTATAAATACACCCCAGAAGAGGAAGAAAAGGCGAGATGGAGAATAGGAAGTAAGGAATTACTCTAAGAAAGCCGATTGATCCATCTCAGAAGCCGGATTCACCATCAAGATTGAAGATTTCTCCTCAATTTCCCTTTCAGGAGTTTTGGGTTTTCTTTATGTTTTGTATTCTTTATTATTCTGAGATGTTTTCTTACTTATTTATGAACTAAACCCCTAAATACCTAAGGGGGATGAAACCTAAGACGAATCTTGTTATTATTTTCTGAATCGTATGATAAATATTTGACTTGTTCTTAATTCTTGTTTTGGTATTTCAGGATATCACTTCAAGTTACTACTCTTAGTTGGATGAGGAATAGACCCTGACTAAGAGTAACTTTGTCATAATGAAGCGGAGTTGATTACGTGCCTAGAGATAGGATGACAAGATTTTGCCGGATTAGGGTGAAACCTAATAAGAGAATCCATAGAACGAGTTAATGCAACCCTAGGGTGTTAATTAGAGAAAAGTCTTGGTTATTCAACCTAGGGATTAGACGTTATTAGTCTTGAATAGGGATAATAACATAACTTAGGGATTTCTACGGAACAAGTTAAATGAATAAATCGTCCGGTTCGGAGCCAGAATAACAAGTAAAAGTCAAGGTGGATTTTTCCTTAGGTATTGTCCTTAATCAATCATTTTCCCAGAAGTAATTTCCCAATTCTATTTTCTGCAACTTCTTAGTTTAATTAATTAGTTAGTTAAAATAAACCCATCTATTTCTTAGGCTATATAATAAAAAAGACAGTCATTACTAGTACTTTTAATCCTTTGGGTTCGATCATCTGGTCTTGCTAAAGCTATACTATTGTTCGATAGGTACACTTGCCTACGTCGTGATAATAGTTAGTTTCAAGAGCGATTAATTATAAATTTATAAAACTTATCACAGAAAATCACGATCAAAGCCTCATTATAAGACTTAGACAAAATTGCACCATTCGCAGAAGCATCTACTATCAATCTTGTATGTGCATCGGGACCATTATAGAATGTCTCCAATTAGATACAATGAGGAATCCCATGATGAGGAAACTTACGAAGTAACTCCTTGAATTGCTCCCAAGCCTCATACAAAGACTTATCATCCAATTGTTGGAAAGTTGTGATCTCGTTCCTCAACTTAGCGTTTTTGCTAGGTGGGAAATACTTAACCAAAAATCTCTCTGCTAATTCTTGCCATGTAGATATGGAACTTGGTGGCAATGAATTGAGCATACTCGTGCTTGATCTCACAACAAGTACAGAAACAACTTCAACATCAATGCGCCTTCAGTGACACCGGCTATCTTGAATGAATCACTCACCTCCATAAACAATCGAAGATGAAGATGTGGATCTTCCGTGGGCATACCACTGAATTGGCCCACAGTTTGGAGCATTTGAAACATCATTGGTTTGAATTTAAATTGGGTTGCCTCAATATCTGGCCTTCTAATACCTGGATTTAACTTGATATAGCATATTGTCTGATGCATCGATCCCTATCATTAGAAATGAGGATGGGGTTTCATACATGATCGGCTTCATTACCTTAGTATTGATTCTGATTTCCAAGGTCCATCTTGACTTGTCTTTAAGTTTTTCATTCACGTCTTCTTTGTTTGAAAGTTCACTCAATTTCAGTGTCTACAGGGAGTAAATCGATAATCTGATCTATGCACATAAACATCTGAAAAAAAAATCACAAAATTAAAAAGAATAAGTTTGTAATGTTAGAAATAAATCAAATTGAAAATAAATAATTTCATGAAAGAAATAACTATGGCAATAGTTAACAATTCCCGGCAGTGGTGCCAAAAACTTGTAACACGTAGGTTCGTGCAAGTGTACACAGTCGTTATCAAGTAATAAGTAAGTATCGAGTTATCATCTCCACAGGGATTGTATTTGTGCTAAGTCACCTAATTTGTAAAATTATATTAACAATTTGGTAAATAAAAACACAATATAGTTGAGAAGTGATGATTAAAATATATTAAACTAAATGCAGTGATTCCCAATGCAAATTATCCTAAGTATGCAAACTATATGAATGAAATAGATTTTAGCAAAATTAAACACAATTTGCAACAATTATAATATAAATAAACTAGGACAATTACTTTAATTAAACTAAACTTATTATCAACATGCTTAATAACATTCGGAAAAACATTCCACGGCAACTCAATCTTTCATGAGTTTGGAAACCACATTAGGTCTTTTCGGAATCCTTTACTTAGTAAATATGCATTTTACTGATCCTTATTTACTAAGGGTTTCATAGCATTCGTGTGAGGTAACAGGGACGTGTTAGGTTTGAAACAGTTTAATCACACAAATCTAAAAACTATGCAAATAATAGAGCTCGGTTAGAGTTGTTATGCAACCTGCAATTTAATCGGGTTAGGATCTAAATTGACCATGCACATTTCAATTATGTCCATTAGCTGTCGTTTGGTTAAACCCGGCCTAGACGTTATGGTCGAATCTGGCGTGTCATGTTGAAGTGTCTTTCGAAAATTGGACTTGTTGGTAGAAAATCGTTTCTGAGTTGAAATCTCTTTGTTAAAAACTCTAATCATCTTAACCATTTATTATCCATTTAAAATGTCTTTACTTTAAAACATTATTTGTTGTAGAAGCGATATCCAAAAATGTCACAAAAACGCAGTGTTTTGAAAATAGTTAATCTTTACGAAAACCAGCGTTCTATCACTACCAGTTAAGTATCCAATAAATAAAGCCCAAATAAAATAACTTAAGTTTAAGAGGCTTTAATACAGAATCAAAACCCAAAGCGAAGTCTTAAATATAAATAAAGTTAAGCATTAAAAAGCTGCGGTCATGTGGCCACCTCTGAGTCCCTCGCGGGTGCAAATCGTCTAAGGCTGGGGATTAACTACACAGTTAAAAACGGGGTGAGTTTACGAAAACTCAGTGTGTAATCCCCTAAAATAAAAATAGTCAGAAAGATAATAGAATGTAGAAGCAGTTTGGGCCAGAGCCCTTTTTAGTAACAGAACAATGTGGGCCTTAGCCTAATACAAGAATAAGATGTAGATGTCATGAATAAACACAACAAAGGCAATAATGCAATCCATCCTAATCCAGCCAACACACCACTCGTACCAACCAACACACCATGTGGGGATAAAATCGACCCACCCAGCCAGTACACCAATATCGTAACATAGTTGCCAAAAATAATAACGCAGTGAAGCTGCCAGAAATATACACGGCTTACATCCATCAGTAGCGATAATATGATCGGCACACAGCCATGGATAAATATGGTCGACACAGAGTCATCAATAAATATGATAGGCACATAGCCATAGGTAAATACGATTAGCACAAAGCCATAATCAAGATAGCACAAAGCCATATTTAGGTTTGCACAGAGCCATAATCAAATTAAGCGGCATTAAGTCATCCATCGGTCTAAAGTCGTCTCATGCGACCCGTGTGACCTTAACAGATCAATATTGGATCCACAGTCATCTCGTGTGACCCGTGCGACCCTATCAGAATAGTACTTCCTCCATATCAATGTCCCAACCCCATGCAATATGTCGTGTATGTCATGCTCAATCATCACATGTGTATGCAGAATAACCTTGCTCAGTAACAGTCATTTAAACACATATTAAAAGCATATCAGTTTTACATCCACAGTCAAGTCAGTTAAAACACAGTCATACAATCACAGTCAAATCAGTCAAATTCATAGTCTAAGCCGGTCATTTACCCATAAGATCCAAACAATCATTTTACCCCACAGGGGTATTTCAGTAATTTTATAGCCCAGGGTCTTAACGACCCAACAAAAGGTCCACCGTCGCCTCGGGTGACTTAAGTAACCTAAACAAACATAATGGTGCAAGTGGGCCTAAGGCCCATTACTTGCCTAGGTGGTCCCACACACTCGTGTGGCCCATTTAGCCCAGAAATAACCACAGCTATGCGAACATCATAGTCCAAACAACACTTACCACATCATATACATTTATTCATGTGGGGCCCACGAGCCTTTTGGGCCCACACAGCCCATTTAGCCCAACAAGGCCCAGAACAGCCCAAGACCACGAGAGGTGGCCTCTACAGTCTAACGCCCATGTCCATGGGCTCGATTCACTACACGTGCGATCACACGCCCATGTGGCATCATACGCCATATTTTTGGCTTTTTGGCATTTTTCCGATCAACAGTCATAGCAGTGTAAACAACACATACTTTCGACTTTACAGCCGATCATCAAACATAGCATACGGTTACACAGTTGATCACATAGAGTACTAAGAATTCCTGAGCGCCGGAACCTATTCAAACATAACAACAGTTAATCACTTATCAACAGAGTTAAAAGAACTTTAACCAAACCCCTAGCCGAAGGATCGATTACCACTTGCCTTGACTCGAACGGTCAACTGTGATTTGCCTACTTAATCCAAAGTTTGGTGCAGTCACCCTTCCGCAACCTGGCAGAAAGTCCCGAACTGCTGGCACCTTACGTCGCTTAAACTTAGAGGCATAGGCTACGCGTCCACTCCTAGTCGGCACCACTGTCATCATTTTATTGCTAGAACCCCCTTTGTTCATCGAGAGTTCTTGTACCAACAACAGAAGCGATCACCTCTTCAGTTCACAAGCAATGCACCAATCACCCTTAGCCACAACCAAACCACAGAACCAAATACTGATAAAAGAAGTAGCGCACACGAGTCAAGAATCGGTTTAATCTACGAGTATTCGGCCAATAAAGCAATTAGAGGTGAAG
Source organism: Gossypium anomalum (assembly GCA_025698475.1). Classification (NCBI taxonomy): domain Eukaryota; kingdom Viridiplantae; phylum Streptophyta; class Magnoliopsida; order Malvales; family Malvaceae; genus Gossypium; species Gossypium anomalum. The sequence goes on along the minus strand of CM046968.1, from coordinate 70,171,487 downwards.
GTAGAGATGTGCAAAGAGACAAAATGGTAGATGTTCAGCCAATTGTTCAGAATCAATTGCAGAAGTCAGAAGTAAGAGAGGGAAAAAGAATAGTCGTTTGAAAAAACCGAAGGAAATGACAAAAAGGAAGAAGAAAAAGCTATCTGGCAAGAACTCAAAAGAAAAGAGAATATAACTAGAGGGCTAACCGAAAGGGGAGGTATGGGTGAACGAATGCCAAAATGAAAAATAGGAAAAGAAGCAGAATAGAATTGATCGTAGTACTCAAAAGAATAGATGAAGGAGTTATGAAAACAGGTCAAAATGTATTCGGCCACTCAAGGAAAGTATACGGCTAAGATGTTATAGAGGAAAGAAAATAAAAAAAAACAATGATTACCAAAAGCCGAAAATGAAAGGCACCCTCCCCAGCCGAATTTCTGAGTACTTCCCAAGTAAAATCGGCACAGTCTTACCTCACTTCAAACTCCCCTTTTTCCTCGTAAAATCCCTCCATGATTTCCTCCCCAATCTTCTCCTTGATTTTCTCCATAATCTATTCCTTGACCAGTTCAAATTCCAACCACCCTTGTAGTGTTTTATTCAAACTCCACCACTCCCATAGCAAAGGAGTAAAATAAATACTCTTTTGTGTATAAAGTGACTCGAACACAAGCTCCCTTGCCACCTTAATGACGCCACAACCACTGGACCACAAGCTCATCTTGTGTCACATTTTAATCTTAATTATTTAAAAGGCCAAGTTTGAACCCATGACTTCTTAATTATTTTAATCTTAATTATTTAAAATATCACATTTTATTCACTTAACTCAAAAATTTAGCTAAAGCCCAGGTTTCAACCCAGGACTTCTTCAATACTCCCAAATATGCCCAAATATTTAGCCACTAAAGCCAACATGCAATTTGTGATATTTCTCACACACATAAACATTTATGTGTTCCCACGCTCAAGGCCCATTCCTTCTAGGCCCAAATTCGGGGCGTTACAGGATCACTCAGCTAATTCAGGTGCATTTAAATCACATATGAACAAAATATAGACTTGATTTTAATTGAAAACATGACCGATTGAGGCACAAACATTATAAGTACGAATTAAATAAATATTATTTAATCAAAGCAATCATCCTAGCTTAAATAAAATTAAGCTAACATTGTTGTAAACAAGAACAAAGAACACATAGTAAACATTTTCAGATTAAATTAAAGAAAAGAAAGATTAAACCCAAATCAAAGTGGCTGTCACCCAAGACTCTGGCTGACTAGGCTCCTCCGCTTCTTTGCTTTGCTCCTTTGTTGATAGCTCTCCAAGGTGGCCTACCAAGGGCTCTTTAAGAGGCTTAATTGCTAAAATCTCTATAAAGAGATGATGCCAGGTGTGGGGAATGGAAAAGGCTAAGAGAATTTGGAGAGAAGAAAGAATGATGAATGATGAAGGATGATGAATGAGGGAATGAATGGGTCATATTTATATGTGAAGAGAGGTGGTTTGATAACATATTAATTTGCATGTTATTTTATGTTTAAATTCGGTTTATTTCTAAATTGATCCCTACTAATTAGTACTTTTATTTTTTAATCTTGTCAGGGATGCAATTAGGACGCTAAGAGACAAAAACGAGCAAAAAAGGAGCAAGTTGAAGCAAAATCAATGGAATGAGATCGAATCAAAAATATGGAGAAAGGCAAGGACTCACCGGATATTTTGACTTTGTAAAAAGCCAAAAATAGAAAAATCTTATTTTATTTTTATTTTTTATTAAATTAGTCAAGGCAAAAAATAGTAAATTTTATGTAAATAAATAGGTCCTTAGTGTTCTTTGAAAAAATCATCCCTTAATTTTGTATTCCTACTTGAATTTGGAATTGAATTGTTCTACCTTTTTCTTTCAAATTGACATGAGCTCACTGCCATTTTTTTTATTTGCATTTGCTTGCTTTTATAAATTGGGCTAATTGCCTTTCAAGTCATTTCATTCCCCAATTTCCTCCATTATCATCAACCTACCTTCCAAGACATACAAAGCATTAATAATTTCATGCTTCACTAAATTTCATCTTAGCCTTAGGCCAGTGTTCTTTCCGATCGAGAATTGTGAGATACGAATTCGTGCTAAAAATTCATCCAACCGGTATTCATTTTTTTCTAAGTATCGGGATAGACCAATCATCCCTTAAAGTTAAATTCTATTGTAAGTCAAAGTGCACGTTGGGTTGGAGTTGTGTTTGTTGACAGTTGGAGATTCGAGTCGGCCATGCTGTATTCAGATTTCAGAGAACAAATCAAGGAAGAAGTGATCGGGTTAAAATGACCCACGTGGTTGAGGCCGTTGATTCGAGTTGGGTTCTTCAAAAGCAAGGCTACCGGAATCTTAAGTCGAAAACACGTGTATCTCGGTTAGATAATCAGTAAGGGTTTGTTTACAGGTCGTACCGGATCCAGCTGCTAGAAGAAGAATTGGTGGTTAGGACGTTCTTAACTGCTATAACTAACTTATTATTTGGAGGAGAAGATTAATTTTCAAGGATCAATTCTTGATACAAAATTTACCGACTCTAAGGCTAAGGCTTATTTTATCATTTTACACAAGTCTGAATTTATTTCCAGTTTACATTTATTTTTAATAGTAGTCAATCGTTTATTTAAGCTGATTAGATTATTTACTTTCTTAAACATTCTCAAACTCCCCCGATTTAATTGTTTATTTTTGTTGCAGGTATGTTTGGAAGTCGTGGGCACGACTCTTGACACAACACTTGACGCGAATAATATTCTGTTCATAAGTGAACACAGAAGTTAATTACGAAATCCCTGTGGACTCGATCATACTACCACTCTTTACTACAATTTAGAGTTGTTTTTGTAGGAATTATTTTTGGTGGTTTCGACGCCCATCATGGGTAGTTTGCTAAAAATAGCTAGGCTTAGTCTCTTCAAATCTCTTCCTTGGATGGCCGACCACAATTAGTGGAATTCCAGCTGATTTTTGCTTGATTTTTAAGCAAATTAAATGCCATAATAACTCAGGACTGAGACTCGATCAATTGTAAATCTTCGGGCAAATCTCTAATTTCTTCAACAGTGTAAGGACCTTGTGTAATTAAACCAAAAAGTGGCTTAAAAGAACAGCCATGTGTAGCCGAATTTGGGTTGACTTGGTCTTCAATTTGGACAGTTTTGTAATCCAACAAAGCTATCAGACCTGTCCAAAATAAATTAATAAGTTAAAGGACCAAAGAATAAAATTTAACCAATTTAAATAATTAATTAAAACCCAAATTATTAATGAAATATTTTAAAATGAATTATTAAATATAATTTTATATTTTATTATTTAATTTAATCATGCATGGCCCATTTTATGTTTTAAAAATATAATATGCTCAAATCAATATAAAATAAGCCATGTTATGCATGAAAACTATATAATAAAGCATAAAATGACATTTTAATAATTTCTATGTCCTACTTTCATATTTTCACATATTTCATTAATTTATTAAACAATTACTTAGTTTTAACAACGAATTTAAGTAAAAAGGTGATAAATTACATAGGAAAAATCTTATATAATTTTCAGTTTACAATCAGGGTCCTTGTTTTACATCTCAGTTTTGAAAGATGTTGCATGAGGCTCTCAATACTCGACTAACTTTAGTATGGATTTTCATCCACAGTCTGATGGGTAATCTGAGCAGGTTATTCAAATCCTTGAAGACATGCTAGGGGGTTGTGTAATTGATTTTTGAGGTAGTTAGAAGGAGCATTTTCTACTGGCAGATTTTGCGTATAATAACAGCTTTCAGTTGAGCATTCAAATGACACCCTTTGAGGTACTGTATGGTCAAATGTATCATACACCTTAGTGTTGGACTGAGTTAGGTGAGAAGAAAACGTTGGGACAGATTTGGTTCAGTAAATTGAGAGTATTGTTAATCTAATTCAAGACAGATTGATTGCGACATCGAATGAACAAAAATCCTATGTAGATTTGAAGAGAAAGGATATAGAGTTCATTTTCGGGGATCGGGTATTTCTAATAGCGCCACCATGAAATAAGGTTTGGAGATTTGGTCGTAAGGAGAAGTTGAGCCCAATGTTTATTGGGCCTTATAGGATTCTTAAGAGGGTTGGACTGGTGGTTTATCAATTAGGGTTACATCCGGAACTGGACTATATCCATGACATCTTCCATGTCGCGTCTCATGTGGTTCCGATTAAGGAGATTGAGGTGAGGTCAGATTTATCTTTTGAGGAGCTAGTTCAGATTTTGGAGCTTGAGGTTAAATTTTTGAGGAAAGAGTGGATTCTACTGGTGAAGGTCTTTTGGCAAAATCATAACACTAAGGAGGCTACTTGAGAGCTGGAGGACTTGATTCATCAATAATATCCCCATCTATTCTAATTAGGGAAATTTCGATGATGAAATTTATTTTTAAAGAAGGTAGAGTTGTCACGTCCAATTTAAATTTAGTTATCGTTAATTCTTGAGTGAGAATGTGTTTTAGCCTAGTGGTTAAGAACTAGTGTAGCTTCCCTTGATAACCAAGTTTGACTGCCCTCTCCTACTTTTATTTTTAATTTTGGCACAAACATCTTGGTCAAGCCCTTTTTTTTCGCCCATATTTTTTTTCCATGTAAGGGAGATTTTTTCCTCTCTTATTTTTCTCCTCATTCCTTTTGTATCCCTCTTTTCACTCCCCTTTGTTCCCCCTCTTTTCCGTTTCTCCCCCTAGTTTCACTCCTTTCCATCTTTCTCCCCCTTTGACCCTTGTATGCCATCCCTAGTAAGTGAAGAAAAGAATTGTTTTGTTTTAATTTCATTTTCCCTCTCCCATCATATTTTCTCTCCTCCTCTTGTGGCACCACCTCTCTTTTTGCACCACTTCCACCATCGTTAGCCACTACCATACCACCAACCAAATACCATATCTCCATCGTCTCTTCCATTCTCTTTCTTAACTCCACCGCTGGACCTTTATTGCCAGACGTCCATTGCCACCGTCACCGCCATCGCCTGTTTTTCTTCATTTTTCCTCATCTTTTCATTTCTTGGTCATAACTGAACTATTATCACTCTTTTCTCTATTATTTTCAATTTATTAAATAGTAATCTTACTCACTATTACTTTTTTTTATTTCTCCATAGTCGTCCCTCCATCACTTTTGCAAAATTCTCTAATTGATTCATAGTCTCCGATTTAACCCAATATAAAGTAAGTAAAGATATGTTCATCTATCTCACTCATTTCTTTTTTATATATAGAAGCTGAATTTGAGACTAATGTTTGCGTAACATATTTACGTGAAGGATCCAATCTAGATCGTTTGGATTTGCCTTAGTGTAAAGGAAGTTCTTAGATCTCCTTCGATGATTAATAGAGTAAGTTCCTCAAAACAATTTCATAAGAGAACTATTTTGGACTAAAATCAAAACTAATGTGTGTACCTTTGGTGTCATGCTATCATTACTTGATCAGATCAAGCGAGATCTGATTAGATCCGTATCGTTGAAGTGGGGAAGATTTGATCTAGTGTCATGAGACCCTTAACGTAGATGTGGGTTTTAACTTATTGATGTGGTGTATGATTCTTTCATAAAATTCATGTAATTATTGATTAATAAAAGTGAATCTTTAAATCTACTCCTAAATTTTGACTAAGCGAATACACTAAGTATTCTTGGTGATTGATAAAATCATTTATTAGGGCTGAATTCAAGTAAGTACCTCCGATCTAATGAATTGGTGATGCCATATGTGTTTATTTGTTATTGTATGACTTGGTGATATTTCGCATAATTTGTGATATTTAAACATGATACTGATCTAATATTGAGATTGATTACATGATAGATCATGTATATTATTTTTGAAATTTTAGTCACATGTTACAAATGTGGTTTATGGCACAGTTTTACTGAGTGCATAATATTTCATGCCATTGCTTGTATTACTGGTTGCATGTCTAAATCATGCCTACTGATTCTGCTACTAATTGCATGTTTTAGTCATGATTACTATACTACTCTGTATCATGAAAAACATGTCATACTACATTAGAGCTGGGATGATTTTGTAAGGAGGAAGTACTGGTAGCTTGTCTGCAATTCTGGTAGCCTATCCACAATACTAGTAGCTTGTTTGCAATACTGGCAGTTTATCTGCATTACTGGTGGCTTGTCCACAAACTGGTATGTTATTGGCTGGATGACTTCTGGAGAACTCTTACTATGATGTGAAGTGGAGTTGGGTAGAATCTTTTTCTAAAAACACTGCATTAACATGTTCATGCACTGCATAAACTATGTAATTCTATATTGTTCGTAATATTCTATATATTTACTATTTATTATTGTTTACTAGAGTTAAGACTCATACTGAGCTTATTAGATCACATAGATAACCCTCAAGGTTAGGACTTAGACGCAACTATCGAAAGGAGCTTCTCGGATGATTTTAACTTTAACTACTCTAAACTTTATTTTAATGATTATTTTGGGACTGTAATTTTGTAACACCACATACCCAGTCTGATTGTCGAACCTGAGTTATGGAACGCCACATTAATGACCAAAGTGACTCTCCATTAATACCCAACCTATCATCCATTACACCTCGATATAAAACATGTAATATATGCTTAAGATATTTTCATACAGCGGAATATCATATAGGTTCTTACATCAAAACACTTAACCAAATTTCATTTAGTCATTGCTCATAAACTAATAAGGGTTTTCATTCCTGTATGGATTGTATACAGAATAAATAAGGGTTCACATGCATAATACGTATCGTCTACTAGAGGTTCTCTTGTCTGGGGTTCGTGTAATGGTTATGCTAAGTGTTTTCAAATTCAAGAATTATTAAGTCTTTCCACACAAGGTTGATTTTCGTGAACAGGGCTCGTAACATATCAAGGTTATTAAACAAGGTAAGGTTCGCGAGTTCCCCTAAAGTAATCAAATTTTGTGAACTTGGTTCGTAGGGTTTTCTGCTATACTGAATTATTGAAACTCATTAAGGGTTTGCTAAAAGTTGTTGTAACAGCCCGATTTTAGGTCTTGTCAAAACAGTGGTTTCGGGACCACAAATTCGATGCAAAAAAAAATATTTTTCTTATACTTTTTTGGTCTACAGTTTTATTGAATGATTCTGTGAAAATTTCGTTCGAAAATTTTGACGTTTGAGCACTCAATTTAGCAAAAAGGACTAAATTGCAAAGAGGGCAAAACTTGAGTTCTATATGCTAGAGGTGTCTAATTGAAATGAAATTTTAAATTGAAGGTCCTTAGATGGTAATTAGACCATTTGTTAAGCTATTGGACAAAAATAGACATGAGGTAAGAGAAATTTTATGTTTTAAGAAAAGGGCATTTTGGTCATTTGGTAATTAAATGAATAAAAAGCCAAAATTTGTCCATATTCTTCCTCCCATAGCAAAAAATTAAAAATGGAAGCCATAGCTAGGGTTAGACCACTTCCAAGCTCGATTGTAAGTCCGTTATTGCCCCGTTCTTAATGCTCTTTACATTTTTAAAGTCGTTGTAACTTGATCTACCTATTTCTAGCACCAATTTGAGGCATGATTAAGGTCTAGGGTTTGATCCATGTTAGAAATGTGTGTATTTTGATGGATAATGGTAGAAAAATACATGTTTTTGGTTAGAAAAAGGACTTTTGCTAAGTGATTTTCGGTAAAAATGTCAAAAAGGACTTATTTGTAAAAGTTATAAAATAAGTAGTAAAAGTGTGATTGAATGAAAAATGTGGGCCGGTATGAGTATAATAAAGATTCGGCTAGGCTTGGATAATGGATAAATTGGATGAAAATCATTTTTACGAGCTTAGGGACTAAATTGTAAAAATGTGAAACATTAGTGAAAAATGTAATTTTGCCATAGTATGATTTTTGAACTGAATTGAAAAATTTGTGTATTAAATAAGTTAAATTTATTATTATAGATCAAGAAAAACGAGATTCAGACCTAGACCGAGGGAAAAATAAAGTGTTTGACGATTAGGTCAAATTCCACTATTTTTGTACCGAAGTAAGTTCGTATGTAAATAATGCATTCTTGTATTTATATTTTGAATGCTTTAATATTTTATGAATTGTGAATGACTCTTTGAATGTATTCGACGAAGTTTCGACAAGCGACAATTCTCGGTTGAGCCTTAAGAATAGAATAGGATATGAGTGACATGTCACTAAGAACCCATGTGTTTATGTGATCTAGGTGCTGGTCTTGTACTTCCTACCAGTGGTTGGGTAGTCCAGCATGAGTTGTGGATACCTGACAGCTTGTGTGAGCAACATTGTGTAGCTATGTCTTAACTGACAGCTTGTGTGAGCAGCACTGTGTAGCTATGTCTTGACTGACAGGTTGTGTTAGTAGGCCCGTGAATAGCTCAAAAATGAGTCTATATGTATGATGATATATGAGGTAGCTTGGGCTACATATATGGCACTTATGTGCAAGATTTCTGAGTATCCGTTAATATTTCGAGTGTTCAACGGGAATGTCAAAGTTGCGAAAGATTATGGTTATGTTACGAGTTGGTAGAGGTATGTACGTAAAACTCATACGTAATGAGCTCGATATGTGATGAAACCTTGGTAAAGTTATGATTGAGTAAGTTAAGACTAAAGATTCTGATATCATTTATGTTAATTTTTATCATGCTAATTGTATGTTTAATATGTGATTATGATGCTTATTATTTGCATAAGAACTTACTAAGCTTTTAAGCTTATTCCCCTTTCTTTCCCTTGTCTTATAGTATCACCAAGCTAGCTTGGGGACCAGAGACTGTTGGAGATCCATTCACACTATCAAAAATTGTTTTGGTACCAATGATTTTAACATTTTGAGTTATGGCATGTATAGGGTACTTGGTCATTTTGTTATGTGTCATAATTAACATGGCCAAATGTGCTGGCTTATATTGGTTGAAATTTCATTTTGTATAAGGCCATTTGAAATTGGATACTATTGGTATAAGCAATTTATATGATGATGTCATTTATGGACGTGGGATTTTACTTGTTTGAATTGATAAGTATGTGATGTTTTATGTATGATAGATGGTAGCATGTGAATGTTGTGTGGATGTCTTGATTGTGGCTAATTTGGTTGTATGTAAATGCTTGAATTGGTGTTATGTTGTGTTGTGTAGGTGTGTGCATCAAAGGGTGGCAAAATAGCTTGGTAAATAGCCTTATTTTTGTCCACACGGGTAGACACACGAGTATGTGTCTAGGCCGTGTGTGACACACAGCTTGCCCCACGGGCATGTGCTTAGGCCGTGTGTCCCCTGCACCCTAATTTTTGCAAAACAGAATGGTCAGAATTGAGCACACGGACAGAGACACGGGCGTGTGTCTCAAAAGTGTGGATGACATGGCCTCAGGCACGGGCGTGTGTCCTGGGCGTGTGGAGTCTGCACCTATTTTATGAAAAACCATAATTATTAAATCGACCACACGGCCTAGCACACGGGCGTGTGACTTGGTCGTGTGTCTTCAATTTGTTCTTGGGTGACAAATAGAGAGTTAAACGAGTTCGGGACACGAGCGTGTGTAACCATATGGCCTACCCACACGAGCGTGTACGAAGCCATACGGGTGCGTGACCCCTGTTTAGTGAAAAAAATTTTAAGTTTTGTAAAATTTTCTAAAGTTCTCGGTTTAGTCCCGAACCATTTCCAAAGCATGTTTTGGGCCTCGTAGGCTTAAAATAGGGACATTATGATTGAATATGCATGGTTTTAATTTAAACAAAAATTTATGGCTCAGAAATGTATGTTTGCTTGTGTTTAAGTCTAGTAATGTCTCGTACACTGTTTCAATGTTGAATACGGGTAAGGGGTGTTACATTTAGTGGTATCAGAGTTACAGTTTAGTCAATTCTCAGGCTAGCATAGCATGAGTAATAGTCTAGCTATACATGCCATATATGAACTATGATAGTGTGGTGACTCCTGACATTTTTAAACTGTGTTTTCATATAATAAATGGATCCCGACCTAGCTGTAGCTCATGATGTAGAAAGTAATACGCTGGCTCCCGCTCAAGGGGCAGCATCATCTGAAAATAGACCTCCCACGGTCAGTCAGGAAGGAGAGGCTAGAGAAGCCTTCCTTCACATGATGATCGAGTGGTATTGGGAGTTTGTTTGAACAAATCTGAATGCTCAACATCCTCTACCCCCTCTTTATCCTCAATCGATTCCTGTAGTTCCTCAAGGTGTAGATTTGGTAAGACAGAATAAGCCTCCGATTGATAAAATTTGAAAGCAAGGGGCTGAGGAATTCAGGGCTAATATAGATGATGACCCCGAGGGAGCCGAGTTCTGGCTTGAGAATACTATCAGAGTATTTGATGAATTATCATGTACACCCGAAGAATATTTGAAATGTGCCATATCATTATTGAGGGACACAGCATATCACTGGTGGAAGATATTAGTATCTACGGTACCGAGAGAGAGGGTTACATGGGAGTTCTTTCAAGAAGAATTCTGAAAGAAATATATCAACCAGCAATTCATCGATCATAAACGTAAGGAATTTCTTGAGCTGAAACAAGGCCGAAAGTTAGTGACAGAGTATGAGCGAGAATTTTTTAGGCTCAGTAAGTATGCCCGAGAGTGTGTTTCCTCTAAGGTTCTCATGGTAAAAGGTTCAAAGATGGGCTGAATTAGGATATCCGACTGTTAGTTGGAATCTTGGAACTAAAGGAATTTGTTGTATTAGTTAAAAGAGCTTGCAAAGCAGAAGAATTAAGAAAAGAGAAAAGAAAGGCCGAGTAAGGCTAGAGATGCAAAAAAAAGGCCAATGAGTAAGTCATTTCAATCTTAGTTAAAGAAATCTAGAGAAATGAATTCTCGTTCGAATGTATCAGCTGGATATTCACACAGAGACCGCGAGAAGCAATATTCGAGTTTTAAATCCCAAGCTACTTCAATGACAAGTGTGGGTAATGTTAGGTCTAATAGAACTGAATGTCAGCATTGTGGAAAAAGACATCCCGGCGAGTGTAGGATGAATGATCGATCTTGTTTCAACTGTGGTTCCCAGAAGCATTTTATCCAAGATTGCCCTGAGATGGCTGAGAAAGAGCAATTTCAGAGTGCAAGGCCAAGTAATACTACCAATAGAGGTAGGCCACCGAGAAATACCAGGAACGAAACTAATAGTAAAGGTGTGACGAAAGATACAGTTGTGAGATTTGAGGCCAAAGCACCTGCTAGAGCATATTTCATTCGTACTCGTGAGGATGCGTCATCTCCCAATGTGTTTACTGGTACATTTTCTCTTTATGATACTAATGTTATTGCATTGATTGATCCTGGATTGACTCATTCTTATGTTTGTGTGAATTTGGTATCTAGTAAGAATCTTCCTGTTGATTTACTGAGTTTGTGATTAAAGTGTCAAACCCCTTAGGCAAATATGTGCTAGTTGATAAAGTTTGCAAGAATTGTTCTTTGCTGATTCGAGGTCAATGTTTTTTGGCTGATTTAATATTGTTTCCATTTGATAAATTTGATGTGATTTTGGGTATGGACTAGTTGACATTGCATGATGCCGTAGTAAATTGTAGACAGAAAACTATTGAATTAAAATGTGAAAATGATGAGGTTCTTTAGGTTGAAACTGATGGATCAAGAGGATTACCTATTGTGATTTCATATATGTCTACTCAGAAGTATGTAAGGAAAGGTTGTGAAGCTTATCTTGCTTATATGTTGAATACAAAGATGTCTAAATTGAAAATTGAATCAGTGCCGATAGTTTCTGAATATCCGGATGTATTCCTAAAAAAGTTGTCAGGGTTACCACCAGTCAAAGAAGTGGAGTTTGGTATTGATTTAGTACCTGGGACTTCACCGATATCGATTGCTCCGTATGGGATGGCTCTGACTGAATTGAAAGAATTGAAAGCTTAGTTGCAAGAGTTGATAGACAAAGGTTTTACGAGACCTAGTTTTTCTCCTTGGGGTGCTCCAGTGTTATTTGTAAAGAAGAAATATAGATCTATGAGGCTTTGTATCAATTACTGACAGCTCAACAAGGTGACTATAAAGAACAAGTATCCTTTCCCGAGGATTGATGACTTGTTTGATCAGTTGAAAGGAGCGACGGTATTCTCGAAGATTGATTTGAGATCTGGCTACTATCAGTTAAGAGTTAAAGAGCCGGATGTGCCGAAAACTGCTTTCTGGACAAGGTATGGGCCCTATGAATTCCTTGTTATGCCTTTTGGACTAACTAATGCTCCTGTTGTTTTTATGGACTTGATGAATAGAATTTTCTGACCGTATTTAGATAAGTTTGTGGTTGTGTTCATTGATGATATTCTAATTTATTCTCGAGACGAGTCCGAGTATGCCGAGTACTTGAGAATTGTATTGCAGACTTTAAGAGATAAGCAGTTGTTTGCTAAATTCAGTAAAAGTGAGTTTTGGCTCCGAGAAATCAGATTTTTGGGACATATTGTTTCAGGTGATGGTATTCGGGTTGATCCAAGTAAGATTTCGGCAATTGTTGATTGGAAACCACCAAGGAATGTATCTGAGGTTAGAAGCTTTTTGGGCTTAGCTGATTATTACCGATAGTTTTGTTAAAGGATTTTTTATGATTACTACTCCTATGACCAAGTTGTTGCAAAAAGATGTTAAATTTGAATGGTCCGAAAAATGTTAGCAAAGTTTTGAGAAATTGAAAGCATTATTGACTGAGGCACCGATTTTAGTACAACCTGAATCGGGAAAAGGATTTGTAATTTACAGTTATGCGTCATTGAATGGCTTGGGTTGTGTGTTGATGCAAGAGGGCAAACTGGTAGCTTATGCCTCGAGATAGTTGAAACTGCATGAGAGGAATTATCCGACGCACTATTTGGAATTGGTCGCCATCGTTTATGCTTTGAAAATTTGGCGTAATCAATTGTACGGTGAGAAATGCCATATCTTTATAGATCATAAGAGTTTAAAATATTTGATGACTCAAAAAGATCTGAACTTGTGAGAACGGAGATGGCTCGAGTTATTGAAAGATTATGAGCTAGTGGTTAACTATCATCCAGGAAAGGCAAATATAGTCGCGGATGCTTTGAGCAGAAAGCCCTTATTTGCTTTGAGAGCTATGAATACGAGATTGAATTTGTCTAATGATGGTTCAATTTTGGACGAGTTAAGAGCTAGACCGATATTTATTCAGCAAATTTGTGAAGCTCAAAAAAATGATAGTGAATTGCAAGCTAAAAGAGTTCAATGTGAATCGGGTAGTGATACAGACTTTTAGATCGATTCAGATAATTGTTTAATGTTCCGGGATAGAGTATGTGTACTAAAAAATGATGAACTTATTCAGAAAATTCTACACGAGGCACACAGTGGTTGTTTATTGGTTCATCTAGGTAGTACAAAAATGTACAATGATTTGAAGAAATTGTATTGGTGGTCAGGTATGAAACGAGATATTTCAGAGTTTGTTTCGAGATATTTGATTTGTCAACAAGTAAAAGCTGAACACCAAGTGCCTTCGGGTTTACTACAGCCAGTGATGGTTCCCAAGTTGAAATAGGACAGAATTATGATGGACTTCGTGGTGGGTTTGCCTTTGACTTCGAAAAAAAAAGATGACGTCTGGGTTGTTGTTGATAGATTGGCAAAATCGGCTCATTTTATTCCGGTATGTACTGACTACTCATTTGATAAGTTAGTTGAATTGTACATTTCTGATATTGTGAGATTGTACGGAGTGCCTATATCTATTATTTTGGATAGAGATCCTAGGTTTACTTTGAGATTTTAGAAGAAATTACAAGAGGCTTTGGGTACGAAGTTCAATTTTAGTACCACATTTCATCCGCGAGCTGACGGTCAGTCTAAAAGAACGATTCAGGTACTCGAAGATATGCTTCGATGTTGTGTTCTAGAATTTGAAGGTAATTGGGAGAAATATCTACCATTGGTTGAATTTTCCTACAACAACATTTTTCAGTCGAGTATAAAGATGGCACTGTATGAGGCATTGTATGGCCACAAGTGTCGAACTCCGTTGTATTGGACAGAGCTTAGTGAGAGACAGATTCACGGGGTTGATTTGGTTAGAGAAACCGAAGAAAAAGTAAAGGTAATCCATGATTGCTTGAAACTCGCTTCAGATCGACAAAAGTTGTACGCAGATTTGAAAAGAAAAGAGATTGAATTTCAGATTGGTGATAAAGTATTTCTGAAAGTATCTTCGAGGAACAGGATTCTGAGATTTGGCCGTAAAGGCAAGTAAAGTCTACGTTTCACTGGGCCGTATGAGGTTATTGAAAGAGTAGGGCCAGTGGCATATCAGATAGCTTTACCGATAGAGTTGGAAAGGATTCATAATGTGTTTCATGTGTCGATGTTGAGACGATATCATTCTGACCCCTTACATGTGATTTCTCTGACAGAAGTTGAGATACGACCTGATATGACTTATGGTGAGAAACCGATCAAGATTTTAGCTCGAGAAGTTAAACAGTTGAGAAATAAAAGTATATCCTCAGTAAAAGTGTTATGGAAACGACATGGGGTCGAAGAGCCTACATGGGAACCCGAGGAAGATATGATAAAGCAGTACCCAAACTTATTTTCTGGTAAGATTTTCGGGGATAAAAATCCCTAAAGGGAAGGAGAGTTGTAATAGCCCGATTTTGGGTCTAATCAGAACAGTGGTTTCGGGACCACAAATCTAACGCAAAAAAATCTATTTTTCTTATATTTTCATGGTCTACAATTTTATGGAATGATTCTGTGAAAATTTTGTTCAAAAATTTTGACGTTTGAGCACTCAATTTAGTAAAAATGATTAAATTGCAAAGAGTGTAAAACTTGAGGTCTATATGCTAGAGGAGTCTAATTGTTATGAAATTTTAAATTGAACGTCCTTAGATGGTAATTAGACCATTTGTTAAGTTAGTGGGCAAAAATGGACATGAGGTAAGAGAAATATTATGTTTTAAGAAAATGGCATTTTTGTCATTTGGTAATTAAATGAATAAAAAGCCAAAATAAAGCCAAAATTTCTCCATCTTCTTCCTCCAATAGCCAAAAATTAAAAGGGGAAGCCATAGCTAGGGTTAGGCCACTTCCATGCTCGATTGTAAGTCCGTTATTGCCCCATTTTTAATGCTTTTTACATTTTTTAAGTCGGTGTAACTTGATCTACCTATTTCTAGCACTAATTTGAGGCATGATTAAGGTTTAGGGTTTGACCCATGTTATTCATGTGTTTATTTTGATGGATAATGGTAGAAACTGCATGTTTTTTGTTAGAAAAATGACTTTTGCTAAGTGATTTTCGGTAAAAATGTTAAAAAGGACCTATTTGTAAAAGTTATAAAATAAGTAGTAAAAGTGTGATTGAATGAAAAATGTGGGCTGGTATGAGTTGTATGAATTGTGAATGACTCTCTGAATGTACTCGATGAAATTTTGACAAGCGAGAATTCCCGGTTGAGCCTTATGAATAGAATAGGATACGAGTGACATGTCACTAGGAACCCATGTGTTTATGTGATCTGGGTGCTGGTCTCGTACGTCCTACTTGTAACAATCCGGTTTAGGCGCTAATCAAAATAGTGGTTTTAGGACGACAAATTCAAGTCAGAGAAATGTTTTAATATTATTTTCTGTGCTTAAATTATATGAATTTATGTATGTGAAAATTTTCATATGAAAATTTAATTGTTTGTGTGCTCAATTTGATAAAAGGACCTAATCGCATAAAATGTAAAAGTTGCCTGCTATATGTTAAAAGTGCCTATTTGATTTGGCTTATTATTTGAAAGGTCCTTACGTGGTTATTATTTCATTTATATGGTTAATGGACATTTATGACCTTGATATTTATGTTTTAATAGTTTTATAACAAAGGGTGAAATGGGAATTTAATAATTATGTTAATTAAAATAAAACCAAAAGCATGAAATATGGTCATTTGTTCATCCATGACCAAAAAACACAAAGAAAAGAAAAGAGAAAAACTTTGCTAGGGTTCGACACTTGCAAGCTTTGATTTACGTATGTTTTTGCTTCGATTTTTGATAATTTTTACGTTTTTATAATCATTGCTTCGTATACTATTAAGCCCATGTCTCAATTTTTGATTTTAATGATGATTTTGAAATGTGTCATGGATGAATCCATGAGCTTTGTGATGTTATATGATGAAATATGAAAGTTTGATGTTGGGTTTATATGTTTTGTCTTTGGATTTTTGATGACTTTGAGTAAAATGGGCTAAATTGTGAATTTTTAAATTAAGGGACTAAAATGTGAAATAAATGAAATGAGTGAACTTGTATGAGAACTATGAATATTCAGCCAAGCTTGTGTACAAGCAAATTATGTGTATTTTGTGATTTAGTGAATTAGGGACTAAAGTGTTAAAATGTGATAATGTGAGGGCTAGTTTGCAAAATGCCCTAAATGTGTGTTTGTGGATTGTTTTGAATGATTTGGTGAATAAAATGATTAAATTTAAATTTATATAGATCGAGAATTCAAGAATACAGAATTAGATCGGGGAAAGTCGAAAGTCGTCGAGTAACAGATTACATCCGTCCGAATCCGTACGAGGTAAGTCTATATACAAATAAGCTTGTTTGAATTGAACTATTATTATTCATTTGGTATTGAATTATGATGAAAGAATATTTGAGCTAAGTATGTGTTATCCGAAAATGTATTGACAAAGCTTAGACGTCCGAAAAACCCCGTACGAACCCTAAGAATAGTTAGGATACATATGTCATGACATAGGATTTCTGATATCTGTTCTGTGTGTAAGACCACGTCTGGGA